>CAWUFW010012968.1:0-506328 GCA_963921515.1 Calotriton arnoldi | reverse complement strand
AGTAAGTGCCCACCTCTGCCAGCTCCACCCCTCCAGGTGGGGGCAGGCGAGGTGAAGCACAACCTCGGAGTCCCCGCCATCTTGTAATTATCGCTGCCGCTTGATAATATGCCCCCAAGTCTTTTTAATCAGGTTTTAACCTATATAATAGAAGATGGTTCTGTAGAAGAAAAATGTTTTAGTATCAATGCAATTTTCACAACTTCTAGATACTAAATAAATATTCGAAACTACAGTTGATATACAATTGCTTTGTAATGAATAGATTGTATTAAATCTGAAATTGTTTTTTGACTTATATTTATGAAAATGCTTTTATGACAGATTTCGAGTTGAGGAAGACATCATTCTTTTCCTGAAGAAGGTGGTTGGATCAGTTAAACCCACCGAAACGCGTCGATGCAGAAAACTTTTACACACTAAATCGGCTCAACTTTGGTTAAACATGAGACTTTCCACTTTAGTGGTGGTTTGACTAAGGATTTGTGGCTCGATTAGTGGGTCCTAATGACATAATGAATGTCTATGGTACTCTCCTCTTGTAGCAATATGAAATTTATTGTTGGTTCTAGGATTGTTTCAATTTGATTTTAGATAAATTTGGGTGTGAACTTGAACTTGCATGTAAAACACATAATTGTATGGACAAATCTGTTTTCCACATATTTATTGACAACATAAAGGGGCCGATTCCGATTCGGGCCGGAAAAAGCACCGACCGACTCGGATCCGGAAATAATACCGACCGACACGTACCCGTGGCGCCCGACACGCCAAGTACGATGCAAGGCGTGAAAAATCCGACCGACACGTACCGAAACCAAGTCGACCGACCGAGCCGCAAGGAAAACAGCAATCCGGCCGGAAAAACACGCGAATCCAACCGACCGACACGCACCCGGAACAAATCCGACCGAAACGTACACGCGAACTCCAAACCGCTAAGTACGATGCAAGGCGCGAAAACCACGAGCGAGTCGGACGGAGGCCAAGCCGTACGACCGACACGCATACAAAACCGAGCCGAAGCAACACAAAACACCGCGACCGACGCGTACGCAGCATAGAAAACTGCACAAACACAGCGTGAACGAAACGGAGAACACCGTACGAGACAAATGCAGGGTCCGACTCGGTCACAAGAACGTTTCCAACATACACAAACAGCACAAAGGAAAACTCACCCAAAAAAAGGCCAAACAAGCAATTACCAAGCCAATAAATACTGGGGGGTGGGGACAGAGAACAAAGACACACCCACAACTCCACCTATATAAAGGACACAAATCACAACCATGAGCCTTTGCAAATGCCATTCCACTGCCAGCACCCAAGAGAAAGCAACCACACACCCACAGCTCATCCCTCACACAAGCCACACACCATCAGCACACCAACAAATACCTACCTCACATACACCCAGCAAAACACACACTCACACACCCTCACCTGCACACCAACACACACATCACTCACCATCACCACCCATCACCATGTCCCCCAAGAAGAATCCCAAGTTCCTAGATAGTGAATTGGAAGTCATGGTAGACGAGATCCTCAGGGTAGAGCCACAGCTGTTTGGCACACTGGTCCAACAGACCCCCATCTCCCAGAAAACCAAGATGTGGGAGAGGATCATCAACAGGGTGAACGCACAATCACCATGTCGGCGCACAAAGAGCGACATCCAGAACAGGTGGTATGACGTGTGCAGGAGGGTACGGGACCTGCTGAAGAAAGACTACATCAACAGCCAATACACCGGCAGTGGCCCTCCTGCCAAGCCAATATACCTCAGGCCCTGGGAGGAAAAGGTGCGGGCCATCCTTCCGCCAGTGAGCGTATATGGACTAGAGGACATCCCAGAGCCTGGTGAGTACACAACAAATGTACACAATATACTGCCACAAAACACACACATCACTGTCAAGGGGAGAGTCAAACCATGCACTCATAGCAATTACACAGCAACCAGAACAGAATCATCCCAAAATGTGTATGTCAGTCAGATAAACACAACACATGCCATCAAAAAAGTCACATCCAACTGTGCCAACACATGTACAAACACAACTACAACTACAGCTAGGCAGTGGCACAAATAGAACTAACAAACACATCCAGACATGTAGCCACCACAACAACACCAACACACAGTGAAGACCACTCAAAGGAAGGAATTCTGTGTATGCTGGCCAAGTCAGTGTAGCCAATAGCATCATGGGAGTCGCAGTCACACATATTGCCCCCCCAACTGTCCCATCAACACCACCCTGAACCATGCTCACATCACAGGGAGTGGAGAAGGACTCACAAGATGGCTGACACTGGCTACTGCTGTGGGGAGCACAAGGCCCTGCTGGCAACTGTGCACCAACAAACAGCAGGACACCACTGACTGACATCCTGAGAGACAACTTACACTCCCTGCAATGCAAGCACGTACCATGGTGGGATATCTGGCTAGCTGGGTGGGAAGGAGGACTTGCAGCACTGACCATAGTCACAAGCACCTCCCCTCACACACCCCCAACACAAACTCCACAGAACCCACCTGGTAGAATGCAATGCCCCCCATCCTAACACAAGATCCCACAAAGAACCACCACCCTGGGTTATGTTGTGTGAAGCACAGGGACACTCTTGGGACTTTTAGCCAAACAACTGCCAGGACAACACTCCCAGCCATCCTGTCAGCACAGCCAGCCCACCCCACAGGGAAGCAGAGTCAAAAGGAAGGAAGCTTGGGCATGCTGGGAAGGGGGTGGAGGCAATAGCATGATGGGAGTCGTAGTCACTGATATTGGTCACCCCCACAACTGTCCCATCAACACCACCCTGAACCATGCTCACATCACAGGAAGTGGAGAAGGACTCACAAGATGGCTGACACTGGCTACTGCTGTGGGGAGCACAAGGCCCTGCTGGCAACTGTGCACCAACAAACAGCAGGACACCACTGACTGACATCCTGAGAGACAACTTCCACTCCCTGCAATGCAAGCACGTTCCATGGTGGGATATCTGGCTAGCTGGGTGGGAAGGAGGACTTGCAGCACTGACCATAGTCACAAGCACCTCCTCTCACACACACCCCAAAACAAACTCCACAGAACCCACCTGGTAGAATGCAATGCCCCCCATCCTAACACAAGATCCCACAAAGAACCACCACCCTGGGTTATGTTGTGTGAAGCACAGGGCCACTCTTGGGACTTTTAGCCAAACAACTGCCAGGACAACACTCCCAGCCATCCTGTCAGCACAGCCAGCCCACCCCACAGGGAAGCAGAGTCAAAAGGAAGGAAGCATGGGCATGCTGGGAAGGGGGGTGGAGGCAATAGCATGATGGGAGTCGTAGTCACAGACATAGCTCACCCCCACAACTGTCCCATCAACACCACCCTGAACCATGCTCACATCACAGGGAGTGGAGAAGGACTCACAAGATGGCTGACACTGGCAACTGCTGTGGGGAGCACAAGGCCCTGCTGGCAACTGTGCACCAACAAACAGCAGGACACCACTGACTGACATCCTGAGAGACAACTTCCACTCCCTGCAATGCAAGCACGTTCCATGGTGGGATATCTGGCTAGCTGGGTGGGAAGGAGGACTTGCAGCACTACCATAGTCACAAGCACCTCCCCTCACACACACCCCAACACAAACTCCACAGAACCCACCTGGTAGAATGCAATGCCCCCCATCCTAACACAAGATCCCACAAAGAACCACCACCCTGGGTTATGTTGTGTGAAGCACAGGGCCACTCTTGGGACTTCTAGCCAAACAACTGCCAGGACAACACTCCCAGCCATCCTGTCAGCACAGCCAGCCCACCCCACAGGGAAGCAGAGTCAAAAGGAAGGAAGCATGGGCATGCTGGGAAGGGGGAGGAGGCAATAGCATGATGGGAGTCGTAGTCACAGCTCTACATCCCCCACCACATGGCCCAGCAAGCTCACACTCACGCATGCACATCCCACAGAGAGTGGAAAGGCCCATCAAAGATGTCTGACACTGTTGCTGTGTCGTGGGGAGCACAAGGGCATGCTGGGTACTGCACACCAACCAACAGCAGGACACCACTGTCAGCCATCTTGCCATTGCTCTCTCACCCACACACACTGAACTCCCCACAAAAGCAAGTAAGTATGGGAATGCTGGGAAGTGGGGTGGAGGCAATAGCATGATGGGAGTCGTAGTCACAGACATAGCTCACCCCCACAACTGTCCCATCAACACCACCCTGAACCATGCTCACATCACAGGGAGTGGAGAAGGACTCACAAGATGGCTGACACTTGCTACTGCTGTGGGGAGCACAAGGCCCTGCTGCCAACTGTGAACCAACAAACAGCAGGACACCACTGACTGACATCCTGAGAGACAACTTCCACTCCCTGCAACGCAAGCACGTTCCATGGTGGGATAACTGACTGGCTGGGTGGGTGGGAAGGAGGGCCGGCTGTCAACCAAACACAACCAATGCAGACCATGTTCACACCCCAGAAAATACATAGAAATGCCCAAATAATGCAGGACAATGTGCCACACCAATATCAACCCCTGACTGTGACGACTTAGGACAATGCAATGTACAGGCCCG
The DNA here is from genome assembly GCA_963921515.1 of Calotriton arnoldi. Classification (NCBI taxonomy): domain Eukaryota; kingdom Metazoa; phylum Chordata; class Amphibia; order Caudata; family Salamandridae; genus Calotriton; species Calotriton arnoldi. Next base: position 501,716 of record CAWUFW010012968.1, on the reverse strand, counting down.
CACCCAGAGGCACAGTCACAACTGTCATGTGTGTCAACCATTGATGCCTGCAGAAACATAACATACATTGTTTGTGCCTCCCAAAAACAGGTGATGATGGGGACACAGCAGCAGACGCTGAGGAGTCCCAGTCACAGGCTCAAGAGGATGCGGAGCTCACTTGCGTCGTACAGCCTCTGTCCTCCTCGGACGATGAAGACCAACCTGGCACATCCGGTGCAAGTCAACATGCAGCACCAGCAGGACCACCAGCTGCAGCACCAGCAGGACCACCAGCTGCACCCCCTGCACCCACCCCTCCAACGACTGTCACCACAAATACCATCCCTGCCGACATGGACAGAACAAGGAGCAACACCAGCACAGGGACCCTGGACCAACCTGGGGCCATGGACACCACCACCAACCCCCAAGGTGGACCAGGGTTATCTGTGCGTGCCACTGCACACACTGCACATGTCAGCAGGGGTGGTGGGAGGGGTGGGAGACAGAGGTCGCTGCTTGCAGACGTTGCTGTTGTGCATGATGACCCACAACTGGTACGCATAGCTGATGCGTACCAGTCCAGCACCGGAGACCTCAGCCAGGTAGTGGGGCTCCTCAGAGACATGAAACAGCAGCAGGCTGCCCATCATGCCCGCTTGGACTCCCACATGTCCCACGTGGAGTCACACATGTCCCACGTGGACTCACACATGTCCCGCGTGGAGTCCAAGTGGGATGCACTGCATGAGATGACGGCGGTGCACAGGGACATTTTACAATGCCTCCGCCAGATGAACAGCAACCAGTCCACACCTCCCTGTGTGCCAACAACATCTGGTGCCGAACAACTGCAACTGCCACAGGGAGGGAGGAGGACTCTGGCGGAGAGTCCCCTGCACCGCAGCAGCCTGTACTTGAGGGCCCCCCCAAGAAGAGGGGTCGTCCGAGGAGAGAAAAGTGAGAGGCCGATGGCCAAGCGCAACTCCCAGGAAGCCTGAACCTGTTCTGGATGTTCGCCTTTGTGCACAGACTGTTCACCCTGTTGACGGCAACACTACTCCCACACATTGCATGGGGAGTACAAGTTGGACCAATGTGTCAGACAACTGTGGCCCCGATACTGGGGATCCTGTCTACCAGGACTTTCAATTCACCTAGGAACTTCGGATTGCAAGATTTATGTACAGCACTACCCATCCTATGCACTATTAACACAAATGTATCACAATAAACACACTAATACACCATACTTGCCTCTGTCGTGATTCCAACGTGGGTGCTGTTATGGGGATGATGAACTGCAAAATTACACTGTGTATGCGAACTGCAACAGCAAGGACAACACAGGCATGTGAGTAAAGGCAACGTGACACATATGAGGGAGACACACCACCAGGGCTACACAACACATACACACCTAGGCCATCTGACTCATTGCCTACACTGATGTTGCCAGGGAAGACGGTGCAATGCACAGACACCACACCCATTCCCAGTTGTAGTCAAGTAGCCCACAGGTGCAGTAAGCAAATGGCAGTCAAATGTGTGACCACAGACAACGCACATCACAAAGTGAAGCACAGGTTTATTACACAGTTGCAACATGTCGTAACCACTACAGATGCAAGGTAATCCCACCTGGCAGCGGGCACACAGTCAACAACTCTAGACGGAAGGAAGTCCATGGGTGTGGCGCACATCACCTGTAGGGACACAACAGCTACCACCCTGGATGTGCAATCACGTCGTCGGTGGACACAGTTGACCAAACGAATCTGAAAGTACCCTGTGAAGGACAAAAATGACACACAGTCAAAAGCAATGGAGTACAGGACAGAACAGCAAAACTCATGCACAATACATGTTACAAGATACCCACCCAGAACCAAGTTAGCATGTCAACACTGTTGGGGAGTACAGCCCACCTGTTAGCACACATCGCAACACACATCCAGTCAAGTAGCCCATGGACACACTCCAACAGCACCAGAGCACCACCCACACATCATGCCAACTCACATCATTGACATGACACCTCAGGATACTCACATTCAGCTAAAGAAGTTGGTGATGAGCTGTGTGCGGACATCACCATCATCATCATCATCATCATCGTCACTGGCATCGTGGTCCAGGCCAGGATCCTCCACAGGTGGCGGATGTTGGTCATTGTCATCCTGGATGAGAGGCAACTCCTTCCGCACTGCCAAGTTGTGGAGCATGCAGCAGACGACGATAATCTTGCACACTTTCGCAGGGGCATATGGGAGGGACCCTCCGGTCTTGTCCAGGCAGCGGAAGCGGCTCTTCAGGAGACCAAATGACGCTCAATCACTCTCCTGGTCCGACCATGTGCCTCATTGTAGCGCATCTGGGCTGGTGTCACAGGGTTCCTGAGGGGTGTCAGCAACCACGGCATGTTGGGGTATCCCGAGTCACCTACGGACAGACAAGTGCACATTAGCTGACTTGGAAAAGTGGGCGGAATACTACAGATCAGATCACACACAATGGCACAAAGTCAGTACACACCGACAAGCCAGGCACGCTGGTTCTGCATCTGTGCCATCATCCTGGGGATGCGACTACTCCTCATCACAAAGGCATCGTGTGCTGAACCAGGGAAACGGGCACACACGTGTGTGATGGTCATGTCTGCAAGACACACCACCAGTGCATTGACCGAGTGGTAGTGCTTGCGGTTCCTGTAGGCCTGCTCCTGGGCCTGTGGTGGTACTAAAGCCACATGTGTCCCATCAATGGAGCCAATGACATGCGGCATCCTCCCCAGGGCATAAAAGTCACTCTTCACGTCAGTGAGTCGTCGCAGTCTAGGGAAATAGATGTACCGGTTCAGGAATAGCAACATTGCCGCCAAAACATCACGGAGCACACGGCTCAACATGGTCTGTGACATCCCACCAGCAGTCGCCACAGTATGTTGGAAGGTACCGGTGGCAAAGAAGTGTAGGGCTGCCATCACCTTCACCTTGGGGGTCAGCGCTGTAGGATACGGCCGGCCAGGCTGCAAATGTGGGGACAACTGCACTGCCAAATCCTCAATCAGCTGCCTGGTGAAGCGGTACCGTCGGATGCTGTCCCGTTCCACCATCGTTGCCAGGTCTGGGAATGGTCGATGGACAGCAGGAGCCCTGCAGTGCAGAGGAGAAGTAAGCAAGATTGTCAGTCACCCCACATATGCGGCATTGAACACACTCAAGATCCCAACATACATCATTATGAGGCACAACTACATGAAGTGTGCAGTTCCGGAAGGACATGTATGGTACATACATGGCCAACATCTGTCAACACGGTCCAACAGGTGGCATCAATTAGTCCCAGGTTGGCCCATTGGATATCATGAGGCCGTGTCACAGTTCCCATCTCCTGCTGCCGTGTCACAATAACCCCCACAGTGACATGTGAGGACAGATGTGCCCCAGGCACCACAGCTCAATGACAGGTACATTCCCAGGGACCCTGTATTGCCACATGGACACTGGCATTACATGGAGTATCATGTATACACCACAGCAAAACAACCATGACCCCCACAGGTAGTGGCCCCACTTGCCACGGCAGGACAGACATGGACGTCTGTGACACACACACGCACAACATCAAAGTCCATGCACACACAACCTGGATGTGGAGACTGTCTCCCATTGTGCACATGAAATCAGAGACATTGTAAACACTACATGCACAAAGACTGTGGAGGACCATCACTATTGTGCCACTGGGACACCCTGGCTCAAACATACCGTCCCACATGGGACTCACGGGGTATGTGACATGACATACACATACACCACCGTGAAATGTGACCATGGCACATGCACAGATATGAACAGTTGCACATCACAGTGGTCATGCACACGTAACACCCAGGATCCTGTCCCCATGAACACGTGCACAGCCTGGGGGTGGCTGCCCACAGGTGACACCCACAGGACAACATGTACACCAACATACACACAATAGGAAATGCAGCCTTACATGCCTTATGATAAAGTTTGGACAGGCTGTCATGATGTAGGTGTGCCCCTCACTCCCTGGGAGCTATCTGTGGCTGGCATATGTCCATCTGAGACAGGCATGCTGACATATGCCAGTCACATGTACAGTGATGCGTTGTACTGCAATGGACCGATCGGTGCCCCCGGCCGGCCCATTGCATTCAATGTGTGCGGGTACGTGTTGTACCCCTGTACGCGTTGTACTGCAATGGACCGATCGGTGCCTCCGGCCGGCCCATTGCATTCAATGTGTGCGGGTACGCGTTGTCCCCTGTACGCGTTGTACTGCAATGGACCGATCGGTGCCTCCGGCCGGCCCATTGCATTCAATGTGTGCGGGTACGCGTTGTACCCCTGTACGCGTTGTACTGCAATGGACCGATCGGTGCCTCCGGCCGGCCCATTGCATTCAATGTGTGTGGGTACGCGTTGTACCCCTGTACGCGTTGTACTGCAATGGACCGATCGCATTGCATTCAATGTATGCGGGTACGCGTTGTACCCCTGTACGCGTTGTACTGCAATGGACCGATCGGTGCCTCCGGCCGGCCCATTGCATTCAATGTGTGCGGTACGCGTTGTACCCCTGTACGCGTTGTACTGCAATGGACCGATCGGTGCCCCGGCCGGCCCATTGCATTCAATGTGTGCGGGTACGCGTTGTACCCCTGTACGCGTTGTACTGCAATGGACCGATCGGTGCCTCCGGCCGGCCCATTGCATTCAATGTGTGCGGGTACGCGTTGTACTCCTGTACGCGTTGAACCGCAATGGACCGATCGGTGCGCACCCATTGACAATGGGCTTGCCTGGCAACGGACGCGTTTTCGAATTTCGAACGAGTCGGTTGCTGGAAAATCAGTTGGTCACCCACAACAATGTTGCAAAATCATGTATGTCATGAAGTTGAAGATTTGAAGGATGCTGTGGGCGTGTTTTGGTGCTGCTATTCCATGGATTGGCCAGATTCAGAAGATGCAAACGACTTGGACCTATCACTATGGACACAAGGGACAGTATCTGCCTCTCCAGCACATATATATTGCTGGCTGTTCCCCTGAGAGCTCACTTGCCTGCACTACATGCTCCAGGACGACATCTGCCACTGCACTGCTGCTGTCTCTGCCCCTCTGGACCCTGCAATGGCACGTACTGTGGAGAGAGCCCCAGCCTTCAGCCTTGAAGAGAACCAGGCCCTGCTGGACAGCCTACTTCCACAGTACAGCAAGCTGTATGGGACACCAGGGGAGCAGGTGAGTGTTCTGTGCACTGCCTTTCTGAATGTGCATTTTGTCTGACTAGCAAGGCTGTAAGTCTGCACGCCACTGGCTAGCAGGCTCACTGAGTAGTTGTCACCCCCCATAGTGTGTAGTGACATGCACTGGACAGGTATGGTGCAGTGACAGTGCATTTGAACAAGGTTTTACTTCCCATGCAATGATACCATGTAGTGACGTCTGGCAAACTGTCCATGGGCAGCTTTGCACTGCCTGTGTACATCATGTGCCCCTGTGATTGAGACGTGTATATACAACTGTGTCATGCACGGATATGTTGCATGTGTGGTAATGGCCTTTTCACTTTGTCATCCTGACAGGTTAATGCCCATCGGAAGCAGGAGATCTGGAAGGACATCGTCCGGGCCGTCCGGTCCGTGGGGGTCTACAAGCGCCGGATCCGCAATTGCCAGAAGAGGTGGCAGGACCTTCGGGGCTGGACCCGGAGGATTGCACAGGTCCAGCTGAAGCTGTCGCCTCCTCGCAGGAGGGGCGGAACACGGACCCTGACCCCCACATGCTCCAGATCCTGGCGGTGGTGTTTCCAGACCTGGATGGGCAGCTGAAGGCCAGACAGCAGCAAGGAGGGGGTGAGTCAAAGACTGCACTGTGAACTCTGTATTACATGCTTTGTGCCCTCCTCTGGCCTGGTTCAACTGCCACAGTGCAGCAGTCATGTTGTCCAGGAGCCATGTCCCCCTATTGTGCACTGCCCACTGCTCATCTGATACCCAGGTGTGGCCCTTACATTCAGTGAATTGTGTCACTTGGGACTGTGTCCTTGCAGTTTGCTTCACTAAAGGTGGGGGACAGCATCTGTTTCCCTAACTCTGTTGTGGGCATCATGGGTGGGTCCATTGTTCACACAACGCCTGTGTTTGGACATGTAATCTGCGTGTTGCTTTGATATGCGGTCCACTTGCTGAGCTGAGCCACCACATGTGCCTGGGGTATGTGGCACACGCCCATGCAGCAGGTGGGAACAATGTTTGGGCCCCAGGAGTGTGCAGATTACGTGTGTCACACATACATAGCCAGCTATCCACTGTCCAGGGCACATCCCTCATTCATGTGGAGCAGGACAGTCATGCCTACTCCAGGCCATGCAATGCACTCTGTACTCCCACTCCCGTGTATCAGCTGACACATTGTGCACAGTGATTTGACCCCTCAGGTGTCTGCCTCTGTGTCAGTGTGCTGTGGATTAGTTGCCAGGACTGCTGGGGGTTTCTTGGTAGGGGCTCAGCATGCCCCTGGAGATGTGACCATAGGAGACAATACTTGTGTGTCACATAGGTGTTTGATCAGCTGCCCGTGCAGACTGGGGTATGCGAATGTGAAGTTCAGGCAGCTGTTCCCCATTCACAGCAAATTGTGAGGGGCTCAGGTTCAGAGGGTAGTGTCACAGGTCTCCCATATGTCCAATAGGTATGACCTGGACAGATGAGGGTTAAGATGATGTGTTGTGTGGGGGATGTACATGTGCACTTGTGCAGCTCCAGGACTTGCATTCCCCATGACCTACTATTGTGACACAGTGCATAGTGTTGTTGTCTGGCTGCCAAGTCATACATCACTGAGACAGTGATGTATGACTTAGCAGTCATGCCTCTGCCATGGCATGTGTCAACTTATTGGTGGTCCTGCAGGGGAGTGACATGTGCTACATGCACACCATTGTGGCGATGGCTATCAGGACATGGGTGCATCATGGTGTCTGTCGCTGGTATGCATCACATGCATTTCCTATTTGACTCTGGGCATCCCTTTCATCCGGAAACCTGTACTGACTCAGTGGCAAGAGCTGTGATGTGTGCATGTCCACATGCCACACCGTGTCCTCTGCACTGTCCAACTACTGTGTACTTGGTGCATGTGTCCACACTGGGGTGTTGCAATCCAACAGACACCAGACAGATGGGTGCAAGGCCATGTGGGATGTGAGTGCCATGCTTGGCATCAGACTGACAATTGGCTTCTCCTGTTCAGTTAGGGCACTTTTAGCAATGTACAACTAATGATGCCAGGGCTTGCTCTGTAATGTGCTGTGCTCACAGTGGTGTGTGCGTTTGGTGCAGGTGACTGATGTCTGTCTGTTTCCCCATTGTTTGCAGATACATCCACGGCCACGGAAGGGGACAGCTCCACGGACCAGGAGGAGCCAGAGAGCCAGACTGGGTCAGCAGCCGAGGAGTGGTCGGAAGGACCCAGTGGCACGGAGGGCGAGGGGAGCCACACCGAGGAGTCCTCAGCACCATCCACCTCAGCTGAGGACCAGAGCAACTCGGAGGATGACTCCCTTGTGGAGGCGGGTGTCAGCAGCCACCACACCCCAGCTAGTGTTGCTGTCCCCGCCACCACCAGCACCACCACCGCCCTCCCATCGGCTCCCATTCCCCAGGTCCGTGGAGGCTCCCATGTTCGGGAGCGTGTCTCCTTTGGGCCAGGCACCGCACCCCCTGCCCCTGTTCCCCTGCTGCCCTGAGTGAGGAGTCTGTGTACCTCCTTTGCCAGCTCCATGTAGGGCAGACAGCCATGCTGAGTGTCCTCCATGCGCACACCGCACTGTTGACTCAGCTGGTGTCGTTCATGGAGGGCATCTCATCGGGCATGTCTGACCTACAGAGGGGCAATAGGTCCATGGACTCCTCCCTGACGGCAGCAGTGTCCCTCCTCAGACAGTCCCTCACCCCTCCTGCCTCTGCTCCATCCACACTCCCCAGCACCTTACCCGTCCCAAGCACACACACACCGGCACAGGCACACACCAGCACACACACGTCCAGCACATAGACACACACGCCACAAACAAAACGCACACGCACGCACAGTCAGGGGACTGAAACCAGACTCACAGGGGATGGGGCCCTGGTACACACACACGCATCCACGGGCACTGCGCAGTCCTCAGTTGCCTCTCCCTCCAAAGCACCCTCCCTTGCCTCACCTGCAACCCCAAAGACCCAGCGCCTCTTCCTCAGTGACCTCGGCCTCTTCCCCTCCGATCCAGCTGCTCCAGCATCCAGGGTGAAGAGGAAGCCCCCCACACGGAGCAGAGTGCCCCTCGCCCCCGGACACCCTCCCCCAGGTGCAGACAGACTGAGGCCCCCACCCGCAAGTCCCCCCGGAGTGGTAAGAGCAAGACCCCGCCGCCGCCCTGCAGCTCAAGCACCAGGTCTCCTTCCTCCATCCCTCAGGCCCCCACTCCACAGGTGCCCCCACCACACCCTGCCCCAGGTTCCCCCACCCACAGATATACCATCCCCAAGAGGCTCCGGCCTTCTCCCCTGCCACTTGCTCTCCCGGCACCACACCCCCGCTGCGCTTGTCTGTGCCACTGATGTGGTGAGGGTGTCCTCCCCTCTGTCCAGCCCACCTTGCCTGTTCCCCATTCTCCTCCCCTGGTGGTAGGCACTGCAGTGGAGTCCACTACCACCCTGTCTGACTTGGGCACTGCAGTGGCGGACCTGTCCACTCCATCTGCAGGGTCCACTGCAGTCGTGCCGGCACCCACAACATCTGAGCCATGCCCCCAGTTGTGCCGGCACACACCATGTCAGACACCACCACTGCAGTTGTCAGTGGCTCTCCAGCACCCACCACCCCTTCCCTGCTTCCTCCTGGTGAGCCCTGATCCTGTCCCTGCGGTGCCTGGCCTACCCCCCGGTTGCCCCTCCTAGTGGATTGTCCCTGGTTTTGTGCAGGCATGTGTAGGGTGGCATCTGCCACTGTCACCCACTTGTGACTTTGTTGATGGACTGGCCATTGGCCTTTGTTTCTGTTCTACCGGACTTCTACTTTTAATGCCACATATGCTGAATAAAGCAACTTTCTGTTCTCTAGTGCTTTTGCTTCTGATGTACATGATGTTGATGATGCTAACCATGCCCTTGCTGCAGTGATGGTGATATTTGGTCTCATGATAATGAAGTGTTACTGTGCAGGAACCCATGTGGTCCAGTGGGAATGTGTCCTATCCTGTGGTGTATCCATGTCATCCATAGCAGCATCTGAGGGTGTCATGTGTTCAGTATTTGGCAATGGGATTTCCTACTTAGATTGGCAATTTCACATCTGTGGCTTCCACCCCTGCACATCTGTTGTGCCTGCCATTGTTCAATTCGTCTACTTCCCTGACCGTGTGGCCATCTCCAGTGGACATGCAGGTTTGGGCATCAATGGGGAAGGACTCATCTCTGTTGTCAGTGCAACATTGCTATACAAGTGTGTTGGATCTGTGCTGATGATTCCGTTGGCACTTCCATGACCAGGCTGATGTGACGGGAGCCCTCATTTGGTGCTAATTGTTGATTGTGTGACCAAGTGCTCAGCTGACATGATGGGGCCCTACTGAGGCAACATATGGCACAGCTTTCCTCACACAGGAGTGGAGTCCCCTCATGGCAGTGTGTACTCCTGTGACATTGCCTGCGCCCAAGGTGTGTGTTGTATGTGCATGTCTGTGTGTTCACTTCCGTTTAGCTGTGCATGCTGTGATCCCTAGTGTTGTACCTGTTTGTGATGCTAGCTGAGTTGAGCTATGTTCCCCAAAGTCTTCTCCCTGGGTTCTCTGTGATGTGGGTGCATGGCACATTACTGGTCATCAGGGTGTCACCCATAGGTGTGTTTGCTGTCAGGGCTGAGTTTGTGTGCAGACGCAGATGGGTCACAGTCAGGTTTCCCCTTGGCATTTGTTGTTTGCCCCTGTCATGTGATTTCCAGTTTGTGTTATCTTTCAGTGATTGTGACACGTTGTGTGTGTGACTGCTGGCACTCCTCAGGGTCCGGGCTGCAATGTTGGTTGTTGTCTATGTGTGTTCTTTGTGGGTGACCTTGGCTTCTTCATTGGTGTGTGACTGTGGCTGGGATCCCATTGGTTGGTGTGGTATTGCCGTCATGTTCATGTACAGCGTAGTGTGCAGTGTGTCAGACATTCAGGAGTCTTGTTGAGTGGCCATGTGTGATGTGTTTCTGCACCTTGGTTCCCACCCACCACCCTGGAATAGTCATGGGTGCATGTGCAATGTCACCAGTGCATGTGTGCTTCACTGCTGCACATTGTTGGAGGTCGAGGGGTGTGGTGTTGAGTGTGTGCAGATGAGAGTTGTTGCCCGGCTAGGCCCCTGCCTCCATGTTGGCCTTGGCTTACTGGCCATGCTGTTTGATTTGTGCTTGTGTAGGTGTGATGGTAGTTAGTTGCTCAGTACACATGACTGTGGTTCACAGTGTGAACCACATTTAGCTTTGTCATCAAAGTGGGATTGTAATGCAGCCCAGGGTCACCACATTGTGGGGGCCCTGGGGGTGGTGCTGTGGTGTGTCTGTGTCTTGCTGTGTCAGTTGCTGTCCCTACGTGCCTGTGTGACATGTGTGATTTGTGCTCCCTCTCATCTGACAATGCCTGCTTGCCCACATAGGGGATTTGGATCCATGAGTTACCTTTGTGTGGCACTGTATGCACATCTGTATGATTGGTATTCAGGTCTCCTCATGTGTTGTGTGGTTGCCTGGGGACACTGGCACCCCCCTCACCTGTTGTGTATGATGTGCAGTGTGGGTCTGCCTGTTTGTGTTTGTGCATCTGCACCACTGCATTGGCATATCTTGGGTGTGCCATTGGCTGTATGTAGTTTGGTGGGTTTCCCCTGCTGTCCCTGGGACTCCTAGGTCATCGGTCAGCACAATGATCATGGTTTGTGTGTCCCATTGCTGCCATGGTATGGTATCTGTTCACCTCACATCTGCAGTCTCCACAGGGTATCTGCATGTGTGTGCCCATTTGTGCAAATATGTGGGTCTGCATTCTGATGGTCACTTCTGTCATTGTGTCATTGATGATTGTTGACGGTGTCAGCCCCCATGGGTGTTGTTTGTCTGCACATGGCCAAAGGTATGTCTTATTTGCACTGCAGGATTTGGCTCCCCCAATTTATGTTGCAATGGGACACATACACTACTTTGCCACTGATGTGTTTGTTGTTCTGTGACCAGGAATCATCCATGCAGTTTGGCAGTTGCACCTCTTTCTTTGTCAACACTTACCTTTTGGTCACTGTGATGATGGGGGTTTGGACCCCATTGCCACAATGTTCAAAATGTGCTTCAGCTATGGACCCCACACTTACATTTTGGTCACTGTGATGATGGGGGTTTGGACCCCATTGCCACAATGTTCAAAATGTGCTTCAGCTATGGACCCCACACTTACATTTTGGTCACTGTGATGATGGGGGTTTGGACCCCATTGCCACAATGTTCAAAATGTGCTTCAGCTATGGACCCCACACTTACATTTTGGTCACTGTGATGATGGGGGTTTGGAACCCATTGCCACATTGTTCAAAATGTGCTTCAGCTATGGACCCCACACTTACATTTTGGTCACTGTGATGATGGGGGTTTGGACCCCATTGCCACAATGTTCAAAATGTGCTTCAGCTATGGACCCCACACTTACCTTTTGGTCACTGTGATGATGGGGGTTTGGACCCCATTGCCACAATGTTCAAAATGTGCTTCAGCTATGGACCCCACACTTACATTTTGGTCACTGTGATGATGGGGGTTTGGACCCCATTGCCACAATGGTCATGGCCTGCTTGCATTGTGGGTGCCACACACATATATGTGTGGCACATGTGCTAGGGGGTCACATTGTATGTTCAAAGTCATGTTCGGTGTTGTAGGCATTTGACACAGTATACACACGCTTGTCATGGTGTTGGGGGGATGTCTTCTTCTTGCATTCCCTAGGTTGTGGTGTGCTGGTTGTGTCATGCATTGTCCATCCTATGAGTGGGGGTGGTAGTAGTGGTAGGCATCCAGCCCCCCCTGGCTAAGGGTGGTAGTAGTGGTAGGCATCCTGCCCACCCTGGGTGAGGGTGGTAGTAGTTGTAGGCATCCTGCCCACCCTGGGTGAGGGTGGTAGTAGTGGTAGGCATCCAGCCCACCCTGGGTGAGGGTGGTAGTAGTGGTAGGCATCCAGCCCCCCCTGGCTCAGGGTGGTAGTAGTGGTAGGCATCCAGCCCCCCCTGGCTAAGGGTGGTAGTGGTGGTAGGCATCCAGCCCCCCCTGGCTAAGGGTGGTGGTAGGCATCCAGCCCCCCCTGGGTGAGGGTGGTAGTAGTGGTAGGCATCCTGCCCCCCCTGGGTAAGGGTGGTAGTAGTGGTAGGCATCCTGCCCCCCTGGCTAAGGGTGGTAGTAGTGGTAGGCATCCTGCCCCCCCTGGGTAAGGGTGGTAGTAGTGGTAGGCATCCTGCCCCCCCTGGGTGAGGGTGGTAGTGGTGGTAGGCAACCAGCCCCCCCTGGCTAAGGGGGGTAGTGGTGGTAGGCATCCTGCCCCCCTGGGTGAGGGTGGTAGTGGTGGTAGGCATCCAGCCCCCCTGGCTAAGGGTGGTAGTAGTGGTAGGCATCCTGCCCCCCCTGGGTAAGGGTGGTAGTAGTGGTAGGCATCCAGCCCCCCCTGGCTCAGGGTGGTAGTAGTGGTAGGCATCCAGCCCCCCCTGGCTAAGGGTGGTAGTGGTGGTAGGCATCCAGCCCCCTGGCTAAGGGTGGTGGTAGGCATCCATCCCCCCTGGGTGAGGGTGGTAGTAGTGGTAGGCATCCTGCCCCCCTGGGTAAGGGTGGTAGTAGTGGTAGGCATCCTGCCCCCTGGCTAAGGGTGGTAGTAGTGGTAGGCATCCTGCCCCCTGGGTAAGGGTGGTAGTAGTGGTAGGCATCCTGCCCCCCTGGGTAAGGGTGGTAGTAGTGGTAGGCATCCAGCCCCCCTGGCTAAGGGTGGTAGTAGTGGTAGGCATCCTGCCCCCTGGCTAAGGGTGGTAGTAGTGGTAGGCATCCTGCCCCCTGGGTAAGGGTGGTAGTAGTGGTAGGCATCCAGCCCCCTGGCTCAGGGTGGTAGTAGTGGTAGGCATCCAGCCCCCTGGCTAAGGGTGGTGGTAGGCATCCAGCCCCCCCTGGATAAGGGTGGTAGTAGTGGTAGGCATCCTGCCCACCCTGGGTGAGGGTGGTAGTGGTGGTAGGCATCCAGCCCCCCCTGGCTAAGGGTGGTAGTAGTGGTAGGCATCCTGCCCACCCTGGGTAAGGGTGGTAGTAGTGGTAGGCATCCTGCCCCCCCTGGGTAAGGGTGGTAGTAGTGGTAGGCATCTCTGCCCCCCCCTGGGTAAGGGTGGTAGTAGTGGTAGGCATCCTGCCCACCCTGGGTGAGGGTGGTAGTAGTGGTAGGCATCCAGCCCCCTGGCTCAGGGTGGTAGTAGTGGTAGGCATCCAGCCCCCTGGCTAAGGGTGGTAGTGGTGGTAGGCATCCAGCCCCCTGGCTAAGGGTGGTAGTAGTGGTAGGCATCCAGCCCCCTGGGTAGGGGTGGTGGTGCGCATTCAGGCCCCTGTGTGCATATGTGGCATTGGTGATGGGCATCCCGCCCCTATGGTGCTGCTGTTGCTGGTGTAAGTATATTCTGCATCCCTCTGTGTGTGTGTGATGTGTCGTGTACGTGTTGTATGTGTTTTGTGGTTGGTGTCTGGCTTACCTTCTGCGCCGTACGCGTCCGTGCCTGTTCCGGTAGTAAATGTAGAATATTGGTATGATCGGGACGAAGGGATTCATGGTTGGTTCGTGTCGTTCGTCCTTCTCGTTGCTTCGCGTCGCCCTCGTCGCTTCGCCTCGCCCTCGCCGCCGCGTCGCCCTCGTCGCTGCCGTGTTCGTCTCGGAGCCGTGGATCGTGTTGTGGCGCGAATCGGAGCTTATGTGCGCCTCTCCCGGATGCTTTGACGTGCCGTGCGTAGCGACGGGTTCGGCGCGTACGGAAAGCGCATCGTACTCGTTCGGCCGGACAGAGCTGCATTTTCCCTTCCGTGCGACTCGATTCAGCGTTTCCGGATTCGCCTCGGTCGGGGAACAGGACCTGGTTTGGGTGAGTACGGCTCGGCCGGATTCTTTGCTGTTGTGCGCATCGTACTTACTCGTTCGGTGTGCTGTACGGATCGGTCGGGAAACAGGCTTTCGCATGGCTTTTTTCCCGACCGAATGGTGTTGGGTACGCCTCCGACCGAGATCGGAATCGACCCCTGAGTGTTTTTTAATGAGATTTTCAATCTTTTTAATAATAAAACTGCATATTTGATTATGACTTTGAACAGTATTTCTTGGTGATATTGGTTAAATGTTGGATGAATGTTTGTGTGAATTGTAAGTAGGTTTTTATTTAAACATACCCAAAGGAAATTGTTTTTTTGACTGGTTGTCAATTTAGTGCCCTGTCCCTTTGGTTAAAGGGGCCCCTCTCCTGTTGTTTTGCATGCTGACCTTAACCCCAGGAGCTTTGCTCCCACACCCGAGTGGCATGCTCATAAACAGTCCCTAACCGAAGGCCCCTTTAGCCACATTGGCTCACAATGGGCACTTGCACTCTGCACCCGGCCGTGCCGGTGTTACTGGTGGTGCAATCTGAGGGCCTACCTAGACCTTGGGGAACCTTAGTCCTAACGCCCAAAACTCCCACTTGAAAGACGTTTACTTACCTGTGAAACCGATAACCATTTTTTCCCATAGGAACCCATGTTATGAGATTTTGGGCCTAAAATGTTTAACTGTTGCTTTGTGTGGGGAAAACAGTAACTATAACTCAAGATAAGAAAAGTCTTACTTACCTTGTATTGTGAGATCCTTAGGTGTGGTATCTAGGCATACCACCCCAGTAATCAATGTAATCCAAACATAATCAAAAAGTATTCTAAAAGTAATTACTGTGTAATATAACCTGCATTTTTAAAACCATACCAACCTGTAACAATTGCAAATCCATTCCCAATTGCATGTCTGTGTAAAGGTTTACAATTGAAAGTATATTTTACCTACCTGTACCAAGTCCTGCTTGGTTCTAGAAATAAAATACAAGTATCCCTTTTTTATACTTACCCAATTGGTCTGAATTCTGTCTCTGAGTGTGTGTAATCAGCCCTTGAGTGAGTGAATACAATAAATGCTTAACACACACTCTGGATAGGCCTAAATGCTTGCCCACACTACCACAAAGAGAGCTGTTAGTACTTACCTAATTTAGCCTCTGCTATACCTCTGGGGACTCCCTGGACTTTGTCACACTATACCTTACTTTGGTATAGTATATACAGAGCCAGCTTCCTACAATGCACTTCAAGGGGCTGCTTTGAAGACACCCCCACTTCAAAAGCACAAATAGGTATAAGTACTGGGACTCTGACCCTACCAAGACAGAAAAATACTGAACCTGTGAAAATCTCTGCTAAGAGAAAAAACTGCTGTGCTACAAGGATTGACTGCTGCTCTGAAATAACTGCTTTTCTGCTTTGCTGTGCTGCCCTGATGCCTGCTGATCTCTGCCATGCAGAGGACAAGGACTGGACCATTGTCACTTGAACCCAGAGTGACTCCAAGAGATTGCTGTGTTGCCCCCTATTCTGAAGTTTCAGGGCCATCAATGACTTACTTCAACTCTGCAAAAGCACCGGTACTCTGTCATCTGTGAATCCTGCCCTGCCAAGTGGTGCCAATCCAATCCTGAACCCTTGAAAGATGATTTCTGCTGTCCAGAACCATCAAAATCGATGCAGTGCTGACTTTGCGCCGACCGGAACTGACCCATTGCCCTTCGACGCCGATCGTCAACATCACTTCGATGGACTGCACGGCTCAATGATAATGGACAGTGCGGCTCAACGGCGACACAGTGCCTGCATTGTAAAGGGATTTATAGACGAACCTTCATCGCCTGTGCGGATCAGAACCAACGCATCTAGTCTTCAACATCAACGCTTGCTCCATTTAAGATACTTTTTCAGCGGGACCTGAGTGAGTCCTATAGCCTGCATGCCCTCCATCACGGTCAGCCTGAACGTTGGAGCGCCACCTCATGTAACCCCGAAGCGCTATTTGCTTCTAAGCACTACTTTTTGATTTATTCTTTAAAAATTCATAATTCCGGTTCTACTTATTGGATTTTTGTATTTGTGGTCTTGTTTTACTCATAAAAATATAATCTATTTTTATAAACATGTGTGGAGTATTTTTGTGGTGTTTTCATTGTGTGTGTGTGTGTGTTGCACAAAAAAAAAAAAAAGAATTTGCGTATTGCCTCATTAGATAAGCCTGACTGCTCTGTGCCAAGCTACCAGAGGGTGAGCACAGGTTGTCTTTTAGTGTGTATTGAGCTTACCCTGACAAGATGACTAAAGTGGTGGTTCTTGCTTGGACAGGGTGCATACATTTGTCAACCAGAAACCTCAGTTCTAACACTGGGGATCAGCTCATTGTTCACTACAACTCGATACAAAGACCATTTTGAATGTTTCCAATTCTCCCTGATTGGCCATTTGATTTTTCTGCTAAATGATGTCTCATTATGCAGGAATTGATTTTAAGCTGGCCAGGTTAAAGGTCTACACTGAGCCTCAGCTGAAAAATATCTGCAAGGATTTTCAAGTTTCTATGAGAGGCTTCACCAGGAAGGTGGAGCTGCAGAAAGCCTTGAGAGCCTGGACAAAGACCCAGATTGCAGGGAATGACATCCCAGAGGAGGAGCAGGAAATTCCTGAGGAAGATGACCTGATTCTGGAGTCTGATATGGCTCTGGAACTGCCTGTACAGGGGGCCAACATTGTGCTAGAAGCCGTGGTGATCCCCAGAGCAGGGAGCAGTGTTATATGGGGTTATGTAGTCCTTAGATACATTGTCGACATTGCTAAGTTAGCATGAGTTTTGCTTGCCCTATACTGCTGCTTTTGCGCACGCCTCTGCTAAGAGTTTGTTTTCGTGACACTTTGCCTCTGCCCTGTACTTGATAACAGATTGTTTTGCACGTTCTCAGCTTTCCCTTCAATTCTGTCTGAACATAATGTGCAAGGTCGGTCAACAATGTCTCTTGTTATTCTGCTCTGGTCAGTCCCTATTACCTAGACAAAACATGTTACCAACAGCTGCAATGTGGAAGAATCGAGCTTTGATATAATGTTGTTGCATGTTTTTGAAACACACTCGAAGAAAGCCGTTCCATGGAGCTGAGCTCTACTGTTCCTATGATGTAAACCTTTGCGTTTAGGCTTTCAGGTAGGGGTCTGCTAATAATGCCTACAGATCTTCTGTTATATAAAATAACTTCTTACTACCAAGGGGAGGGTGATTAGGCCCAGTTATTTTGCCTTTTTCACAGTCTTTATAAAATGAAGACTCATTTTATATTCTATGGTATTGTAACAATGCTAATGATTCTTGCCTTATGCATTTTGCTGCTAGCTGTGGTTCGCATACTGTTTTATGAATCACTATAGTCAAAATAAACATTTTGAACTTATTTAGTGACTCTGATTATTTTTATTGTGGACAAGTACGTGAGAGCAAAAGAGTGTCTTGTTCCCGCGACTCTGAGGTGAGTCGGGAGTGCTCGTGCTCTGGGTTGTCTAAACATTCGTAGCTTCTTGATATTTGTAGGAGACCGAATGAGCCATATTGCTAGTCGGTTGGGATTTTGGGTACTAAGGTGATAGGAGGTACACCCCTATTTACTGAGGTCCTGTTATCTTGTGCATAGTTCTGTGTATGAGCAGAATCCCCGCAACAGCAGTGCCTCCTCAAAGAACCTGTTCCCAGAGGAACTGGCAGACAGGAAGGAGGAAATTAAATTAAAGCTGTAGCTTGCTAAATTGGAGCAGGCTCGAGAAGATAGGAGGCTCACCATGGAGGAGAGAAAACTGACCCATGAGCTCAACCTCAAAGAGCTGGACATTAGAGCCCTACAAGTGGGATCCAGCAACAGCAGCATACCTGCAGTGTACACTGGTGAGTCCAGAGTCAGGATACCCAAGGACTTAATGCCCAGTTATGTGGTGGCGGATGAAATAGACCAATGGTGTGCAGCCTATGAAGTAGTTCTAAGAGTGCAAAAGGTCCCAGAGGAGTGCTAGGGTGGAATATATGGTGGTATATGCCGACAATGGGAAGGGGCACACTCGTACACTGCTATGAAGCCCATCCTAGTCAGTAAATTTGGACTGGCCCATGAGAGGTATAGGTTCAGATTCAGGGGCAGCCACAACATCTCATCACAAGCATGGGTGGATTTTCTGGATTATTCAAGCAAGTTACTGAATGGCTGTGTGAAGGGCTGCAAGGTTGGTGATTATTCAGGGCTGCACAACTTAATTGTAAAGGAGCAAATGCTTGATACTTGTTTTCCAGAGCTGTGCCAAAACCTGGTTGATAGCAAGTTAACTGACACCAGGAAACGTGCTGAGGAGGAGGACATCTGGGTCAGCACAAGAGTGTCCAAGAAGGTATCTGGGGGGACTCCCAAAAGGGTGTCCAGGGTTCCCACCAGAAAAAAGGATGGGGGAGATGAAAAGACAGATTTCTCTAAAGGCCCACAAAACAAATCACAGGGAAAAGGGTCTGGTTCTCATTCCCAATCTAGCCTCCAGAAGAAAAACTACCCAGACAAAAGTCAGCAGCCCAAGACTCCCAAGTGCTATGAGTGCTTTGAGTATGGACACTACATAGGGGGTCCCAAGTGTCCAAAAAGAGCACCACCTCCGACTGGAGGAGAGATTCCAATGGTGGCTAGTGTAGTGCTGGGGGAGGAGTCTGTCCCAGTTAATGGGGGGGTTAGTGGGGTTAACT
The DNA here is from genome assembly GCA_963921515.1 of Calotriton arnoldi. Lineage (NCBI taxonomy): Eukaryota > Metazoa > Chordata > Amphibia > Caudata > Salamandridae > Calotriton > Calotriton arnoldi. Next base: position 482,790 of record CAWUFW010012968.1, on the reverse strand, counting down.
TAGTTTCCCTGGGTGATAGTAAGATGGTTCCTAAGATCCATGTGCCCTCAAATGCTACTTAGTATAGACAATGGGTCACCATCAATGGGAATGGTGTTGAGGCTCTGAGGAATACAGGTGTCAGCATGGCTACAGTAAGGAGTCAGCTGGTGTCCCCATATCAGTTAATTCCCAATACATTCCACCAGGTTGTGATGGCTAACAACAGAGAGGGTCACTCCCCATTTGAGTGGGGGGGAGGGGTTCAGGTCTTCTGAAGTTTTCTGTGAGCCCTGCCATGCCTGTGGACCATTTGCTTGGTAATGACCTTCAGCACACTACCTGGAAGGAAGTGGAGCTCAAGGATCATGTTGAGATGCTGGGGTTACCTGAGTGGATCTGTGCTACCACAAGGTACATGGCTGCCCAGGATGGGAGTCAAAAAGGGCTGGAGCCTGAAACAATAACCCAGCCAGCTGCTAAGAAGGGGAAAGGCAGAGGGTGTGGGAGGCCAGCCCCTGATTGTCCTCGCAGTGAGATGGGTGGGGCACTGACAGTGGGCACCCCGGAGTTCACTAAGGAGGGTATTGCTTCCCTTGGTGACCGGCCTACACTTGCCGGATGGCATGTAGAAGGAGGACCCACCAAGAAGAAGTTCTGTAGGGTACAAAGGGAGTGCCCAAACCATGTAGGACTGAGGCAACGGGCTGAATCCCAAGCAGCAGGGAGTCATCACATTTACTGGGAGGACAACCTCCTTTACAGTGTGACTAAGGCTCCTGTACATGAGACAACAAGGGCCCTGGTGGTTCCCCAAAGCTACAGGGTGTTCCTACTGGAGCTGGATCACAAAATTCCCCTGGCAGGACACCTGGGCCAAGACAAGACTTTTGCAGGGCTTGTTCCCCACTTTTTTTGGCCTAGGATCAAGAATTCCTCAGATGCATTTTGTAGGACTTGTGTGACCTGACAGGCCGGTGGGAAGACACAGAAGAGGCTTAAAGCCCCCCTTAATCCCTTGCCTGTCTTTGGCACACCCTCTGAGCAGGTAGGCTTCAACATCATTGGGCCTACGGATCCCCAGACTGCATCAGGCAACAGGTTTATCCTGGTTCTGGTGGATTATGCCACTAACTACCCAGAGGCAATCCCTCTGAGGACTATGACTGCACCTGCAGTGGTAAAGGCCCTGATGATGATTTTCCCAAGACGTTGTGTCTGACAGGGGCACAAAATTCATGTCTGCATCCATGCAGTCAATGTGGAAGGAGTGTGGGGTAAGCTACAAGTTCTCCACCCCTTACCATCCACAAACAAATGGGCTTGTTGAGAGATTCAAAAAGACCCTGAACAGCATGATTAGAGGCATACCTGAGGCACTGAGGAATAAGTGGGTCATCCTCTTGCCATGCCTGTTGTTTGCTTATAGAGAGTTACTACAGAAAGGAGTGGGCTTCAGCTCCTTTGAGCTACTGTGCGGGCACCCTGTTAGAGGACCTCTGAGTTTAGTGAAGGAGGGGTGGGAGCACGTTACCCGGAAGATTCCCCAGTATGTAGTGAGCTACATGCTGGCCTTTAGAAGCCACCTGGCTAACTTGTGGAAGGAACCTTCAGACTACTTAGAAGCCAGTCAGGCTGTAATGAAAGAGTGGTTATGAACAAAATTCTACTTCTGTGAATTACAGCCTGGGCAGAAAGTGTGGGTTATGGAATCTGTGGAACCCTGGGCCCTCCAGGACCACTGGACTGAGCCCTATGAGATGATTGAGAGGAAGGGTAAGACCACCTACCTGGTGGACCTCACGCACCCCAGGCATCCCCACAGGGTGCTCCATATCAATCGCCTCAAACCTCACTTTGAGAGGTTTAAGATCACCATACTGTTGGTGACAGATGCAGAAGAGGAGGAGAATAGTGAACCTCTCCCTGACTTAGAATCCAAGGAGAAAGATGGATTTGTAGAGGGAGTAATCCTTTCCCCCAGTCTAATTCCTGAATAGCAGAGAGACTGCCACCAAGTGTTGGGGCAGTACTCCTCTCTGTTCTCCCTCATTCCTAGGACTACCCACCTGTGTACCTATGATGTTGGCGCTGGGTACAACCTCTCTGTTAAGAATAAATCTTACAGGTTGTCGGATAAGGTGAGGGCCATTATTAAGAGTGAAGTCTCTAAAATGCTGGAATTGTGGGTGATAGAACCTTTTAGTAGCCCCTGGTCAAGTCCTGTGGTTCTGGTACCAAAGGCTGCCCCAGCAGGCACCAGACCTAAACTGAGGTTCTGTGTGGACTATAGAGGGCACAACTTAGTTTGCAAAAGCAGATGCTCATTTCATCCCCGGGCTGCTGAGCTGATTGACCGGTTAGGAACTGCCCAGTACTTAAATACCTTTGATCGTACATCGGGGTACTGGCAGATCATCCTAACAGAAGGTACCAAGGAGAGGTCAGACTTCTCCGCTCCAGAGGGCCACTACCAATTATGTGTGATGCCCTTTGAACTCAAAAATGCCCCAGGCACCTTCCAGAGGTTGGTAAACCAGGTTCTTCCTAGTATGGAGGCCTTCTCATCTGCTTGTCTGGATGGCATGGCTGTCTGCAGTATCAGCTGGAAGGACCACCTTTTTCATCTCCAAGAAGTGCTTCAGGCTCTGCAAGAGGCAGGCCTATCACAGCCAGTAAGAGTCAGATATGACAGGGGTCTGTGGTGTACTTGGAACACCTGTTGGGCCGGGGTAAGGTGCAGTCCCTCCGGGCCGAGACAGAGACTATCATGGCCTGGGCGCCCCCTCAAAACCCACACTGAGTTCAGAGCATTCTTGGGCTTCACTGGGTACTACAGGAGGTTTGTCACGGGATATGGCAACATTGTTGCCCCCTTTACAGAGCTGACTTCTGAGAAGCAGCCCAGAAATGTGATTTGTACAACGCATGCTAAAAATAATTTGACTCCCTGAAGCAGGCCATGTGCACAGCCCCTGTACATAGGGCCCCTGACTACTCCCAGGAGTTTATTGTGTAAACAGATGCCTCAGAACATGGCATGGAGCAGTTTTATTGCAGCTAAATGAAGAGGGTCTAGACCAACCTGTAGCCTTCATCTCAAGGGGGTTACTCCCTAAGGAACATAGGTGGAGGGCTATAGAAAGAGACTCCATTGCTGTGGTCTGGGCACTGAAGAAGTTGAGGCCATACCTGTTTGGTACTCACTTCCTGAATTAGACTGACCACAGGCCCCTCAGGTGGTTCATGCAAATGAGGGGTGAGAATATAAAACTGTTGAGGTGGTCCATTTCCCTACAGGGTATGGACTTCAGGATGGAACACAGACCAGGGGTACACCACGCCAGTGCAGATGGTCTATCCAGGTTCTTCTGCCTTAGTGATGAGAACTCCCTAGAGATTGGGTAGATCTCCCCACTTTCAGCTGGGGACACACGCATGTTAGACCTGTCATCCTTAGGATGGTCATCCCCAAACTTTTCACCTGCATACCTCCTCTTTTTGATGTATCTTTATGTTGGCCTTAGGGCTCTGAGCACTTCACCACTACTGGCCACTGCTAAAGTGCATGTAGTTCTCCCCTAAGCATGGTAACATTGGTGTATACACAATTGACATATTTAGTTTACTTGTAAGTCCCTTGTAAAGTGGTATACCATGTACCCAGGGCATGTAATCTAAATGCTACTAGTGGGCCTGCAGCACTGGTTGTTCCACCACACAAGTAGCCATTGCAAGGCCGTGTATGGAGTTTATTGCCACTTCGACGTGGAATTTAAAACCACTTGCCAAGCCTTAAACTCCCCTTTTATTACACATAAATCACCCCTAACATAGGCCCTAGGTAGCCCTCAGTGCAGGGTGCTATGCAACTAAAAGGTAGGAAATGTACTTTTAAGTTTTACATGTCCTGGTAGTGAAAAACAGCTAAATTCGTTTTTCACTCCTGTGAGGCTTACTCCTCTCATAGGCTAACATTGGGAATTCCTTAAAACACTTTAAAGCTGTAATTCCTGATCAGAAAGGAGTTGCTGCATCAAGTTTTATATCTTTGGAATGGTAATGATAAATTGCTTTTTATTGGTAAAGTTGGATTTAACATTACTATTTTAGAAATACTGCTTTTAGAAAGCGGGCCTTTCTCTGCTCTTACTGCTCTGTGTGCCCTGCAGCCTGTTTCCACTACATGTCTGGGGTGGGTCACAGCTAAACTTTGTGCATTCCCTCTAGACAGCCACAAACACAGGAAGGGTGGATGTGACAGAGAACTCATATGCACTGTGATAGCTCTTCCTGGGTACTTACTCCAGAATAGGCAGTGTCCTGTTTCCCACACAAAGGGCTGATTACCCCCTCCATCCCCCGGGGCCAGTCTTCTTTTTTTTAAACGGGGAGGAGGGCCGCACGGCCCCGGGGACCCCATCCCCTGGGGCCCGGTATTTCCTCTTTTTAAAAATTTTTAAATAAAGGAAGGGGGGACGCGGCCCCCATCCCTGGGTCAATTTAGGCACCGGGCACCCCATCCCCCAGGGTCTACCCTTTATGTTATTTTATTTTTTTTAGAGGGAGATGTGCCGTGCGGCCCCCCTCCTGAGGCAAATTTTGGCTCGGGGACCCCATCCCCCGGGGCCAGGCCTTTATTTATGTTTTTTTAAAAAGATGAGGCCCCCCTCCCCAGGACTATATTGGCCCCGGGGACCCACTCAGGGTCAGGCCTCCATCTTTTTTTAATAGATGGGGAGGGAGGCCTGCGCGGGCCCCCTCCCCGGGCCGATATTGCCCCGGGGACCCCATCCCCCGGGGCATGGCTGCCTTGTTGGGGGCCACAGGGGAGCTTGAAGGTCCCCGCTGTCCCTGACGGTTCCTCGCCTCCTGCGGGAGCCAGCATTGCTTTTGGACAGAGGGAGCTGCTGACATGCAGCTCCCTCTGTCCAAAAGCAATTCTGCTCCGCTTCATGAAAGCGGAGCAGTGTTTGCTATGGCTTGGTGGGAACAAGCCATAGCAAACTGCAATGTACCGGAGTGGGTACCCTGGGACATTGCTGGAGCCGGCCCTGGGGGGGGTGGCAGCCCCATGGCCATCTACGGCTCCACGAGGGGGGCCGCACGGCCCCCCTCCAACATTAATTATGCTCCAGGGAGGTGTTGGTCCTTGGGGCTGCCGGGGGGGCCGGAGCCCCCCATGCATTATTTTTTAATAAAACCCTGGGGAGGTGGTGGTCCCCAGGGCTGCGGGCAGGCCATGTGTCCCCCTGCTTTTGTGTGAGTTAGCCCCAGGGAGGTGGCAGTCTCCTGGGCTGTGGGGGGGGCTGACGCCCCCTCACACATTATTTTTTAATATAGCCCTGGGGAGGTGGCAGTGCCCGGGGCTGCGGGGCGGCCTCTTGGCCCTCCGCATTTCCTTTGTCTTCAGCCCCAGGGATGTGGTGGCTGCGGTAGGCCCCATCATTATTTTTAATTGCCCCTGGGACCTGGCCCACCCGGGGGCCTAAATTAAACGAAGGGAGGGTGTCCGTGCTTTGTTTTTTTTTTCATTTTCGGCAGGAGTCGGGAATCCAATGTGACTCCGGATGAAAAGATGTGTCCAATGTGACCCCTGAAGATGGTGGCACTCCGGCGCCTACTGTATTTCTTCAGGACCCTGCCATTGTGGATTCCCCATGCGATATTCAGAGATCTAGATTCGCTGATTATATTGTTCATTTGGGGAACAGGAGAGTGGCGCTAGCCACGATGCAGCGCTCCACAACGACGGGCAGATTGGCAGTCCCGGATTTTGAAGCTTACTATATAGCAGCTCAACTTAATTGGCTGATTCAGTGGCTTGCGGCTGAGAGGAACCCGGATAGAGTGCAGCACCCGTTTGCGCCGACTGCCCCGGTACTTATGAAAATATTAGTGTGTGTGCGGAAGAGGTCTATGGGAGATACGACAGAAACCAAAGTGGTGACAAGATGCTGGACCAGGTATCTGCGATGTGTTGATTACAAAGGGCCCTACTCCCCTGACTTGCCCATAGCCCTGCTCTGACACCTCCCACGCTGGGACACTTGGAGGGACTCGATGCCTTGGAGGAGGCGGGGGTGAGGGTAATAGGAGACCTCTTCCTGGACTCTGAGCTGCTCCCCTTTGAAGAATTCCAGATGGAACATGATCTGCCTAGAGGCCACTTTTTAATGCATAGAGCTATCACATTGAGGCTGAGGAAGCATTGGGGCGTGGGCATTGTGGAACCCCGGGCGCTCAATGGCTGTCGATATGTCACTCTATCGGTGGCAAAGGTCAAAATGGTCTCCTGCCTATATAGAGCTGCGACACTCAGAAGCCCCTGGAGCGGCTGCGGCTGCAGTGGGAGGAGGACCTAGGAAGGCCGATCCCTGAAACAGACTGGAAGACTATAGTTGAACGGACTCCAAAAGGTATCCAGGAATGCCAGGTTCAAACTAATAAGCTATTATATCCTTCACAGAGCTTATCTTACTCCAATGCGAAATAGAAGATATTTTCAGGTGGAGATGGCAGCTTGCCCCAGGTGTGGGGAAAAGGAAGCTCACATATTGCACATGCTATGGTATTGTTCCGCCCTGCGCGCATTCTGTGAGGAGGTACTGCACACAGTAGAAGAGGTCACTGAACGGGAGATACCACATACCCCGGGCCATTGCTTGCTAGGTTGGTTTCCTCACCCGGCCAAAACAAAAATGACAGGGAAATCCCAATACCTGGCTTATGTCCTGGCCAAACGAGAAATCACCTGGAACTGGAAGGCACCAGGAGGACCGAGGGTGGGAACATGGAAGAAGGAATTGGAAAAATGGGCAGGTGCGGAAGGGAGACTCCTGCTAAGAGAAACAAGATGGGGCATCAGCACACTAGACAAAGCACAGACATGGGAACGATTAGTGGATGAACTAGTGGCAATTGGGTGGGAAGGGGAGAGGGCGGACCCCTCACAGCCACCAATGCCTGGCCGGGGAGAAAGGGAACCAGACCAGATAATGTGAGGGCTAGCCGACCACCGTATCCTAACCCCACCATATAAGAATTCATTGTACAATGATGGTAGGAAAAAGAACCCACTGCACGACCACTTGACATTCAGACTATTATTCAGAAGCGGATACAACTCCCCGGAGGGGAGAGCAGTATCAAGTTATTGTTGAAGGGAACCAGAGATGTATGAATAACACTCTACATGTACTGCAATGCATAACTGATGGGTGTGATGCGAATATTTTGAAAATCAATAAAATCTGGTTTTAAAAAAAGAGATGCATAGTTTCTTGTGCTCTGCCGATTTTTATAGGAGGTTCATCACTCACTTCTCCAACATTGTAAGTCCCATTCCAAAATTATTGAGGAAGAAAGTACCCTTCATTTGGTCGCAGGATACGGAATAAGCCTTCTGTTCATTGAAACAAGAATTTCACGCCAGCCCCGATACTGAAACACCCTGATCCCACAGAACCATACTGTATGTAAGCAGATGCCTTGCAGGTGGCAGTGGGGGAATCTTATCACAACGCGACATTTCTACAGGACACATGCACCCCATTGCCTACTTTTCCAAGAAATTGCTGCCCGCAGAGCAAAAAAACATAGTGGCTGAACACAAGTTGTTCACCATTAAACTCTGCTTTCAGGAATGGCGGCAGTACTTACTCAGAGCACAACACACCATCACCATATACACGGATCATAAAAACCTTCAGTTTTTCAGATTCTTGAAGGCATTGACCCCGTGACAAATCAGGTGGCTCCTATTCTTTAGTGAGTTCAATTTTGTGATCACCCATAGAGCTGGGGTCCAACAGACTAAAACTGATTTATTATCATGATGGGGACATGACATCCAGGGCATGAGTCAGGCCCCTCCTCAAAACATCATAGCTCCAGAATGCATCATTGGGCTATGCGAATAAGACCCGTTTCTAGACAAAGTCCGCCAATGCACTAAACAAGCAGACTTAGATAAGTGGGTCGACAAAGAGAACAATTACATGTGTGATGGGTTGCTTTATCACGGCACTACATTGTATATCCCCACTAATGATCTGAGACAGGAAGCCTTGACCTGTTGCCATGACACTCCATTAGCAGGGCACCCTGGGATACAAAAAACACTAGCCACCTGCAAACCGCGGTGACCAATGTTGTCCAAAGACATGCACGATCAGTGGCGTAGCAAGGGGGGGCGGCAGCCGCCTCCCGCTCTTACCTGCAATCTCGGGGCGGCAATGAACCCCCCCACCTCCAAAAAGCTGATGCTGCAGCCGGCAAAATGGGCCAAATCTCGCCAGCACCCCCTCCCCCGCTCTTCAATGCTCTCGCGGGCCGCTAAAAGACAGGGACCACCACGGGCGCGCCCAGAGCGCTAACTCCACCACGGTGCACGATCATGTTCAAACATGCACCATATGTACCCAGAATAAAGCTTCCCACTCCGCTCCTGTGGGTTTATAACATCCATTGTCAGTGCACCCACAACCATGGCATACCATCAGCATGGACATTAGCACTGATTTATCTGCTTCCAAAGGTTATACTACCATATGGGAAATCGTAGATCTGTTTTAAAAAATGGCGAATTCTGTTGCCTTAAAACAGATACCAACTGCCAAGACCCTTTCCCTTTTGTTCGTTCAACACATAATGCATTTGCATGGACTGCCCTCAGTGAGTGTATCAGACAGAGGCCCACAATTTGTTTCCCGATTTTGGCACAACCTGTGCACTTCTTTGGACATTGATGCTCAAGAAATGTGAGGAAAATGTGTGTTTTTTTCACACATTTTGAGGTTTGCAAGGGATTCTGGGTGACAGAACCTGGTCGGAGCCACACAAGTCACCCCATACTGGATTCCCCTTGGTGTCTCGTTTTAAAAAATGTACAGGTTTGCTAGGTTTCCCTAGGTGCCGGCTGAGCTGGGCCCAAAGTCCACAGCTATGTACATTGCAAAAAAGTATCAGTTTTCATTGGAAAAATGTGATGTGTCTACGTTGCGTTTTGGGCCGTTTCCTGTCATCGGCACTAGGCCTACCCACACAAGTGATGACCCATTATTATCAGAAGACTTGGGAGAATGCTGAGTGGGAGGAAGTTTGTGGTTCCTCTCAGATTCCCGAACTTTCCATCACAGAAATGTGAGGAAAATGTATTTTAAGACAAATTTTGAGGTTTGCAAGGGATTCTGGGTAACAGAATCTGGTGAGAGCCACACACATCACCCCATCCTGGATTCCACTAGGTGTCTAGTTTACAAAAATGTATAGGTTTGCTAGGTTTCCAAAGTCCACAGCTACACACATTTCAAAAAACGGGTCAGTTTTCAGTAGAAAAATTTGATGTGTTTACTTTGCGTTTTGGACCGGTTCCTGCCGTGGGCACTAGGCCTACCCACACAAGTGAGGTACCATTTTATCGGGAGATTAGGGGAACACAGAATAGTAGAACAAGTGTTGTTACCAATTTCTTTCCCAGCATTTCCGCCTTCCAAATGTAAGACAGTGTGCAAAAAAGAAGCAGTATTGAGAAATGCCCTCTAATTCACATGCTAGTATGGGTATGGGTACAAACAAATTCAGAGATATGCAAATAACCACTGCTTCTAAACTCCATATCTTGTGTCCATTTCATAAATATGTAGGATTCCTGGATACCTATTTTTCACTCTTTATATTTTACCAAATGAATTGCTGTACACACACACACAATTAGAAAACCATTGCACAGTGCAGCTCAGCTACTGGCTCTGGGTACCTCGGTGAACTTACAAGCCCTATAAATCCCCACAACCAGAAGGGTCCAGCGGACATAACGCTATACTGCTTTTGAAAATCTGCCATAGTTAGCAGAAGTTACAGATGAAAATGGCTGTTTTTTCCAACTCAATTTCAATATTTTTTTATTTCAACTGTTACTTTCTATAGGAAAACCTTGAAGGATCTACACAAATGGCCCCTTGATGAATTCAGAATGTTGTCTACTTTTCATAAATGTATAGCTTTCTGGGATCCACCATGGGTTTCACACATGTTTTTACCACTAACTGGAAAGAGGTTGTCAGGACAAAAAATAGGAAAAATGGTCTATCGCCCAGCAAAATGCCAAAACTGTGTTGAAAAATGTAGTTTTCTGATTCAAGCATGCCTGTTCCTGAAAGCTGGGAAGATGGTGATTTTTGCACCACAAACCCTTCATTGATGCCATTTGCAGGATAAAAAACAGATGCTCTCTGCTGCAGCACTTTTAACCCATATTTCCCAAAACCCCCAAATTTTTGCTGTATTTTGGCAAATTTCTCAGTCCCCTCTAGTGGAATCCGCAAAGCCTGGGTACCTTTAGAATCCCCAGGATGTTGGAAAAAAAGGACGCAAATATATCGTGGATACCTTATGTGGACAAAAGGTTATGGAGGCCTAAGTGCGAACTACCCAAAATAGCCAAAAAAAGGCTTGGGGGAGGGGCGAGCCTAGCAGCGAATGGCTTAAATAAAAATTTAAATTTTTAGAAATAAATATATACACAATTGCAACTCTTCAATGAGTCTTCATGGCACTCTAATAACATGTCCTGATCGTGTCGTGGGTAACTGGGGAGAGGCAGTTGAAGTGTCTACAATCTGCCTTGGTGATGGAGAAACAGCAGTCAATATACGCTCAACAGCCTCTGGACTGACACCGATCCTCTGCGAGCGATCGGCCACATGTCTGAAATGTGAGGAATCTTGCGTAATGGGCTTCCCAGGAAGCTGGGCAGCCACCATGTGTCCTTTGCTGGTCACAGCCTGAAAGGGCTCAGCATCGAAGGGAGCATCAGATTTCCTCTTTTGAGGCTGACGTACAAGCACTCAATCGCCTGTAGTGAAAGTAGTGTCCTTTGCATGTCATCTCTTATCGGCATAGGTCTTCATCTTCTTTTTATGACCCAAGTCATTGGTGCAAGTTTCTTCTTCAGTACTTGATCTCTGGTTGGCCCATTGAGGTACCTTGGTCGTTGTGGCTCTCCCAAACATCAGGGTTGCAAGGCTTTCACCTGTGGTCAAGTGAGGGGTTGAATAATAAGCACGAAGAGTGTAATTCAAAACAGTCTGACGACTGAGCTTTTCCAACAAAGCACATTGAACAGCTTTCTTTAAGGTGCTCATAGAATGTTCATCAAGGCCATTGGCCTATGACCAAAGAGGAGTGCTCTTTGAATTCTCGACGGTTGAAAGGTGGGCTGTTATCAGATTGTAAGATCACAGAGGCACACCATGTCGCAAAGATGCCATCTAATCTTTCAATGACTCTCTCTTCAGTAATGAATGAAAGGTCTTTGTTCGATGGAAAAAGGGAATATTCATTGGAAATCTCCTTCAAGAGATGTCCATTGTCAAGAGGATCGAAAAAGTCAACAGCAATTCTTTCCTATAAATGCTTTGGCAGCTCTGACATGTTTAATGAGTGTTGAATGGTTTTCAATGAAAGGCAGTTGCACAGATGATAGGGCTTCAACTCTCTTTCAACCCTCTTGTTGAGATGAGGAAACCAGACTCTATTTCTGAGAGCTTGTTTTATGGCAACAGTTCCACAATGTAGAAGTAGTGCCACTCGAATGAGTGGTATCCCTCTGGGCACAGCGGTGACTGAATAAATCAGATTTCAAATTATAACAAAAGTTGAAAAAAACGTAACGTTCATGAATTTGTTTACGTCATGATGACTATAATCTTTATTCATGCATGAGTGTATCCATTAACTCATGGGTTGGAGGTCATATTATCCATTAAATATAAACTCTCACTACTTCTAGATTCATTTAGACACCCCGTCCAGAGGGTGATACCTCAGGAGCACGCTACAACTTACAACCCAGCTCAACCTGCTGTGCATTGCTCACCTACATTTTAACAGTTCCACAATGCCCGTCATGGGCACTTCGATTATCTGTTGTTGCAGACTCTCTGGAATAACAATTCTAGAACCTCTCAGAATAAGGCCTTTTTGAGTAATAGACAGTTCATTTTTGGCATTCTTGAACTGTCACTGGTGAGAGGTCGAGAGTTCTGGTTCCAGGACTGATGAGTAATAATGCCTTTCTTTTTCAACATGTCACTATCTTGACTCGTGGCAGTGACGATTTGTTCCAGCGAAATGGCAGCTGGCATGCTAAACTTTCTTTTTCAGGTTGGGAATAAGCACGTTCAGTTTGGGACAAATGTTTGCTGGCATATGCTACAATATGTCATTGAGCATTTGGATGTCTGCTGTGCTGTGCAAGCATTGCGTCTAACCCAAGAGGGCTAGCATCAACAGCAACCTCTGTATGAAGCTTTTGATCAAAGTATACCATTTCAATGGCATTCTCTATGGCTTGCTTGATTTTCTTGAAGCTATGCTCGCACTCATGAGACCAATAAAATGAAACGTTCTTTTTCGTCAAGTCTCTTAGTGGAGCACTGACAGTGGCAAAGTCTCTTATGTATCTAGAACATTAACTGTCCATACCAAGGAGTGAACGTAACATGGAAATGTCTTGTAGGGGATCAGCAGTAGACAAAGCTTATACTTTAGCTGAATCGAGTGTAATACCACCATCAGAAAAGATATGTCCAAAGAATTTTAACTTTGTCTAACGGAACTCACATTGATCTGCATTCATAGTTAACCCATCATCACCAAGTAAATGACACACTTGCCTGAGAGCTTTGTCATGCTTTTTCTGGGTAGCTACGAAAACCAATATGTCATCACTATTAATAAATGCGTCCATGATGGGCTGTATGATACGTCGAATTACGTCTATGAAAAGCTCTGCAGCAGATGAAACACCAAAACATAGGGGCCGATTCCGATGTCGGACGGACTCAGGTCCGTCCGACATCGGTCCGGAGCCGTAACCGACCGACCTGCTGTCGTCGGTTACGGCCCAGGCAGTACGATGCGACCGAACTCTGTTCGGTCGCACTCGTATCTCCCACAATGGGAGCATGCATTCCGGACGGAATGCATGCTGGCATTGGAGAAAGCAGGGGTGCAGTTCAACCCTGCACCCTGTGGCCGGCACCCCAAGGTGCCTGCCACCGGGTGCAGGGTTCAACAGAGGGGCACCATAGGTGCCTCCAGGCCGCCATTTGGCGACCTTGCACCCATGGGGGTCCCAATGGGGGCCCCCAAAGACAGTGATCGACTGCCTTTTCGTGCCGGAAAGACCGGCACGAAAAGGCAGTGAAAACTGCCATCGTACTCCCTCGGTCGCAAAGAGGCAGCCGGGGAGGACAGAGGATTTCCGGATGGCTGACGGGCTCTCCGAACCCGTCGTGAGCCATCCGGAAATCCGAAGTCGGATTCTTTTCCGACCGAGCCCATCGGAATGGCTCGGTCCGATTCGGTCGGAAGGGCTCCGACCATCGTTCGGTGCCCTTCCGGCCGAAATCGGAATCGGCCCCATAGTCTTTTATATCAGAACAAATCATTATGTGTAGATAAGTTTGTATTATACCTGCAGTTCTCCTCGAGTTCCAACTGATGGTATCCTTTATTTAAATCAAGGCGAGAGAAAATCTTTGCACCATTTAATTGCATTATCATGTCAACAATATGGAGACTTGGATGTCATTCTCTTTGAATTTCCCTGGTAGCCTGATCAATGTCAACACAGATTACTGTCTCTTTTGAGTACTACCACTATAGGATTTCCTTTTGAACAGCTTCCTGTAAACAAAATGCAATCTGTCTGTGTCTTTGAGCAATAGGATGAACGTCCTCATTTATGTGTAAGTGTACTTTCATAGTCTTGAGTTTTCATAACCAAAGAAATAACGAAGGGAACTGACTTACTATTTCATGATGAGCATTCATGTTATAGTTCACTGAAATCAGCCCCATGTCAGCAGCGGTGCTGAAACTGAGTATAAAGGCGCTGGATGCTGTACCTTGAAGTACATGAATGGGTGCTTGTACTTTTGTTTTCTTTTGCTTCATCGTGGCTACAAACGACACTTAACTCTTTAGTGGTGTCAATGTAGCTCATGTGTACACTTTTGTTTTCAATGGCGTAAGCTGAGGCAATGGAGTTAGTTTGTTGTATTTTTCCTCAGGCATAATGTTTATCGATGCACCACTGTCCATGATTAAAGGTATGGAACACCCATTTATCTTCAGGGTAATCTTCAGACAATGTTTGAACAACTTTGGTGCTTTTTTATGTCGACTTTTATTCGACTTATGTTTTTCATCACATACGACCAGTCGCACATGTGCACATTTCTCTGAAGTGAACATTGACGTTGCACAACCATCATCTTCACTTTCACTTGAGACTGATGCTAACAAACTCTTCAATGATGATTTAGATGACGATCAACTTTGTTCAGTGTCGATTTCGAGTTGGTGTTGTCGCTCGGCCTTGAGGGCCTGCATCGAATGTCATTTGCAGACCGCTCAGGCGGTCATTTTATCTTCATGCTGGGATGCACTTGCTTTTCCTTGGCCTTGCAAACCATCGCAAAATGGTTTGCTCTCCCACAGCTGCTGCAAATCTGTCCAAGAGTGGGACATTTACCTTTGTGTGGAAACGACAATCCACACCTGAAATACAGCTTCTTTTTCCTTGTAGACATCACTCTGTGTTCTTCTACCTTGTGTTTACTCTTCATGTTCATGACTGACTCACTCTGGGCACCTCCGGCTTCCATGTCAGCCGGTTGATGATCCGCATGCTCTTTTGTCCTGGCAGCTATGAGAACTCACTACAGGCTAAGAGACTCTCGCAGCATTCGTAGTCTGGATGAATCTGACAAGCAACCATCTATAACTCTGAGACGGAGAACTTCTTCATCATTAAATTCATTAAACTTACAGTGCTTGATGAGGGTGTCCAGTCTCTCAATGAATTGATCGGTGGTTTCACCCATTTTCTGTCATTCTTGACTGAAAATATATCTTTCGTGATCTATATTTGGCACTGGACTGAACTTGATATTCAAGTCTGCTTTAATTTGACTGTTTTGATTTTCTTTATAACTTCTTTTACACCTTCACCTGCAAGATACTTGATAATCTTTCTGTTATCAGTTTCTTTAATGGCATCAATGAAATCTTGAAATGTCTCTATACAAGCAGTTCTTCGGTTGTCAATATTTTCCTTTTTGGCAGTGAAGGAGCCGGGTTCCCTCTCCCAAATGTACTCCGGAACCCTCGGCCGGTGGATCGTTTGTACCTGCTTTAGAAGTGGGGAGGAGGGGAGAAATAACTTGTTAGGTTTGAATCAAGGGGTCGAAGAATCAGGACTCCAAAGAATCACAGACTCTAGGTTTCCAAGTTTAGCAGGTTTATTACAAGGTCAAAAATGACTGGACATAAAGGCACCTCAAGATGAGGTTGTAGAAATACATTGGAACTAATACAAAGTTGAACCTGCCAGCAATTCTCAATCTCTGGATCATGAAAATGATGACAAACTCCAAACCAGGACGCAGGCAATAAGTGCCCCTACATCCATGTCAGACTTCATTGAAGGTTCCTAAGTAAAAAGCATTAGTCTGTCCCTACACTACATCTAACATGACAGGCCTGCTTAGCATTCCCAGGCAAGTCAGGAAAAGGTGTCAGCACGTGAAGACTTCCTAAGAAGTGCACTCATGTTGTATGGGTCAGGTAGTCAAAGGCTACAGAGCTCTTTCTAAGATGCTCCTTCCCTCTTATCTATCTCCTCTCTTCTCCTAACTCAACCCCCGGGGCACTGTCCCTAATTCAAAACACCAAAATCTCCGATCACGCCCACTGCTCGTCTTCTGATCACCTCATCCAGCTGGGCGCTCCTTATAGGTGAGTTTCCATTTAGTTTCGATACTCCCAGCTCCTGGCTCGATGACCTTGATTCCCAGGACTTCTCCAGTGAGAAAGAACACCATCTCACATTTCGGCACTTCTGGTGTGAATGTATCTTCTCCTCCCCTGAGCCTAACTCCTAAAACAAAAGTGTTATTCTAACTAACAAAGACATGTTTCTCCACCTGCAACAGAAACGTGAGAACAGAACAAAGCCAACATGCACATGAACCTTACGAACAAACCCACTACTAGAGAGCCAGGGAAAATACATTTCAGGCCTGCAGAAATCGGACAACATAAGAGTGAGGCACATAGGCCTTATGAAAATGACGCATAAATGAACCTTTTACTAAGCATTTCTAAATCAGCACGTTACTTGAGCACATCAAATGCGTAACTTTTGTGAGCCTCATACACAAATTCTACACGTTAATGTTTTCAGCCAAGCATGTATGTCTTGCAACATTAATTTTCTTCACATTTACATAAAAAATATACTTAGCACATCACCTTTCACATTATTACAGTACATTTCTACTGTCTCATGTTAATAAGACAAAAGAATAAATGCAGGTGCAAACTACTCATGATTATTTTGCACATCCACAAATAAAGAGCACCATCGCGCTCTATCAGCAGTATCAAATGATGATGGTGGTTTCAGGAAGGTGGAGGCATTATAACCATATGTGAGATTGGATGACACTGAGGGCGAAGTCTTTCCTGTCACTATCTGCTGTCCACTGAGACCTGCTTCCTCCATGTCATCGCTACAGCCCTGCATGACGCTTGTGTAGGGGTCATCCGGGAAAGTTTGTGGAACCTTGAACTCCCTCTTGGCCTCCATTGAAGCCCTTCACTTTTGTGGAGACCTATGGAGTTGTTCTGAGCCACCACCCGGCAGCTTTCGTGGCTTGCTACATCAGGTAGGGACAGTTTTGTATGCACAACCCCAGGTACTTCTTCTGGGGTGGGACCACTTCACCCAGTGCTGTGGTATGATGACTCTCTTTAATCGATTTTGGTAAGTAAACAATCGTTTTGCATTTGAAATAACTTTGCACTTAGGTGTCGCTTTGTATTGTTGGACACCTGGTTGATTTCTGCCTTGCAGTGCTTCCCATTGGCTGCACTAGGCTGTCACTCCATGCGGCTCTTTCAAAACCTGGTTGCATCCATTTTTAGCGTTTTCACTCCATATGATGTATAGCATTAAGTTGCATAGTAGTGCAGTACCTCTGTTCGCAGCCTTCTCATATGGTTTTCGGTCAGTGATGTGTAAGTCTCTCAATGCAGCGTTCTATGTCTTCGACTGCTTTACACAGACTGGAGTTGTGCTGTCATTCCACATATGCCATTGTCAATTCAGCACACGTGGCATGCACGTGCAATCTGCTGGATCACAGCAAACTCTCTGGGAGAGCACTGTCAATCTTCGGGTTACTTATCCCCTACTCATCGCCAGTTGGATACTCATCGCCAGTTGTAGCATCCTCCCCAGCCCGGGCACTCATCAATGACTACGCCACAAATGGAGGGAAGTTTTACACATCATTATTCATCCGCATGTAAACACGAACTCGGCATTCTAAACCTGCATTCACTTCACTACACTCTAACACTTATGTCACATGTCTACAGAGTCAATCAGGAGCCAAGAGAGTTCCGTCATCTCTAACTCACACAAAACTACAAGAGGTAAGAATCTTATGGCAGAGATACAGATTCACATGTATCAGAGTTGGGAAATGCTGATGCAGCATTTTTCCCATAAAGCAGATGTAAATATATTGGAAAGGACATACTACCAGGGATTTTAAACCATGTTAAGAATATGAGTTTTCCATCAACAGAAGAACCTGCCAATTCCACTAATACTCTATTAAGCTAATTTCCAAGTTCCCAAAAAACGGGATTGCCTATTGATGTCCATGTACTAAACAAGGTCCTCAGATAATAGAAGGATCCGGGCAAAATAACAAGGACTAGATATATGCAATGTCTACACCCTCGCTCTGAAATAGATTCCAAGCTCCCAGAATCCATTTCAGTGAACTCTGTGGTGGGCAGCGTGGTGTGAAGCACTACAGTGTTGAATAATGCAATAACTAAAGATGCCACTAATAAAAAGATAGATTCTACATTGAAAAATGTTTTTCCTTGAAGGGATAGATGAACCATTCACCTTCCAGCACTTAATCACTGACTTTAAGAAATTGTTCAAAGCAGTGGTTGAAGAAACTATGTATTTTTATTGCTACAATTAAAGGAAACACAAATTAGGTATACTTTAAATTTCCTTTGATGTAGTTAGAGCATTTGCTTCTCAGAAGGGGTATTGATAGCATCAAAAAGGTCTCATATTATTGAAGGATGAACTCACAGTTGCAGGTCAAAAATCAATAGCCCTTGTATGCCTTTCAAAGGTAATGATTTGTTTGAAAATGAGCTTGAAGAAAGAACGATCAGGTATTTAAGGAATTAAACCATTCTTCATCCTTCAGATACAGCAGCAGGCTCAATCTTCTTCCCTGACTCCAGTAGCCACATATATCAGGCAGCTCTATAGAAGCCAGCAGCAACCATCTTCCCTCCTCAGAATTAGTGGGTGTTTAGACATGTATCCACAATCATGACTATGCTGAACATTGTCCTGAGTTTTTAATGGGATTCAGTCAAATTCAGCAGTTCAAGGAAGCTCAGAAGCAGTCTATTTCTGTGTCATGAGTGTTGCAGATAGTCAAAGAGTCTGTCCTTTGAAGTTCATAGCCCATCAAGACTCCCTGGCCTTGATGGTAGGTAAATATGAAGGTGTTCTGTCAGGCAATTGCAGACCTCCTGAAGCAGAAAGCAGTAATCCCAGTACTTGGTGAGGAGATAGGAAAGGGAGTGTATTGTATTACTGGTCCCTAAAGTATTAGGATGGTACAGTATGGGTAAAGACTTAAAGCATATCAACTGGGGGGCATGAAAGTGACACACCTCAAAATAGAAACCCTTCAAGGGACATTTCCAGTAATCATGAAGGGGGATTTTAGGATAACAATATACTTAATAGACAACTATTTTCAGATTCTAACAGCAGGGAAACAACACTGTTATTTGGCCTTCTATCTGCTCCTTAGGTCTTCATAAAAGTAATAACTCCCCTGGTTGTTCAGTTTCATCTTCATGGATTGTCAGTCTTTTCATATCTAGACAAATGGGTCATCGTGCCCTATCAGAGATCAGGTCTTTAAGGATTACAAGCAGTTTGTACATGCCTGAAGAGACATGCGTTTCTAATCAATATTTCCAAGTATCAGATGATGCCATCATGAGGCATGACATTTGCAGGAGCATGTTTCTGGATGGACATGGTTTTCCTTCCAGAGATCAGGCAAGGAAAATGGCACAGCTGTTGATCTCGCTACTGGAACTCTATCATGCATTGGCAAGAATGTGGCTGAGGGTACAGGGACACCTGGCTTAGTGACTATTACAATGTTGAAACCCATTCAACATTTTTAGATTCCAGTTTCCCAAAACTAAAATACTCTGATTTGGGTATCTACAGAGATCAAAGCATCACTTCAGTAGTGGTTGTATCTCTTGAATGGTCTGAACCTAAGTCTTACAAAGATTTTTCAGACAATTCAGAGAATAGAATTATTTTCACGGTGACTTTTTTACTATACTCCTAAATGAATGAATAAGTGCTATCCATCATTACAAATTGTTGCTTTAGATGCCATCTCGAGAGCAAGGGAGATTGGCACAATGTTATCGCCACCAGTCCACTCTTTATCATTTTTGGGATCAGCTGGCTGCCTTTTTAGGCTCAAAGAATGAACAAGCCATTTTCGCGTAAGGCCCTTTATCTTCATTGGCAGCTAAAAAGGAGCCGAGTTACATTTTTTGAGTCCATTTATGTGAAAATAATTGACGTTTATGCAATTTAGGTATGTTATGAATTACAATGTACAAAGTAGGGGATTATCTGATCACCATGAAAGTATTGTATTTAGATTATGCAACTGTCAGTATATGTCGACATTGTTTATGAACCTCCTTAATGCATTATAACCTGTGGGGTTCTTTTCTGCTTACATTAAATGAAGTGAAAAGAATTAATTATATAGTTAGATGCAATATATTCTGGCGCTGTTTAGGCCTGATACTAATTATAATGTACAATTTTTTTATTTTATTCAGAACACTAGGAAAGTATCGTATATAGATTGTGTAGTTGCTTGTATATGAATGTATTGATTATTGGCCCATTCAATATACTGTAATTGGGGATCGCTGCTCTTTTTGTATTATTATATTTTTGATGCTACTAAATAAAAGTATTTAAAACAGACAATTTCTAAGAGGTTTGGAACATCATCCATGGAGGTTTGTATCCTGAAAGAACTCAGCTCAAGACATCTGATGGTGAGAGCTTGAGGGTAGATGCATTGCTGATAAAAACAGCTTCTGAAACTACTGTATGCCTTTCCACCTTTTCTATTAATTCTCAAGTTCTTTACTAGGATCCAAGGAAAGAGAAGTGTGTAGTTCGAGTGGTTCCATTATGGCCTTGGAGATCATGGTGACCTCTCCTCAGATCCATGGCTCTATGAACTTTATAGGCACACTCGAAAGTTACCCCCTCTCCCTTCGTCCCATGGGTTTTCCAGTCCCAGAGAGGTTGTCTCTATAAGTAAGGAAATTGGGATGAGGAGGTCTGCAGAACAAGCATCTCCCTCTTCACTTAACCAAAGCCATGCAGAATTGTTATGGTTAATGTTAATGTTATTGACATTTGTAGAGCGCAACTGTTACCCGAAGATGTCCTGGCGCTGTGTGAAGTCCTATAAAGGCATAAAGACAGAGAGACTATTATCAGGATTTAAGCAGAAAAGAGCCATGTTTTCAAGGCCTTCCTAAATGCAAGTATATTTGTCATGCATCTAAGATGTAGGGGGAGACCATTCCAGGCTTTAGCTGCGCAGGCCACAAAACTTCTGCCACCCCAGCTGGCTTTTCGTACAAAGGGCACCGATACCAGTTTTGCCTTTGCTGAACTAAGTGATCTTTTTGGTACATACCAATGAAATTGTTGTTTTAGATACTCAGGACCAGCTCCTTGAAGGGCTTTGTAGACCACGCACAGGGATTTAAACTTAACATGTTTCCTTACAGGCAACCAGTGAAGCCTTCTAATCTCAGCTGAGATAGAGGCATGTTTTGGTATACCGGTAAGCAGTCTGGCCCCTGCATTCTGTAAAAGTTGTAGTTTGTTCATAAGCTCTTCCTGAAGGTTGATAAAGAGGCTATTGCAATAATCCAGCCTTGACATGGTCAGGGCAGTGATAACTGTTTGTAGACTGTCTTTGGGCAGAAATGACATTATTTTTTTTACAGGATCTAAGGATATACGAGGTAGAAGAGGCCACCGCATTCACATGATCTCTAAAACTGAGTTTATTATCTATCCAAACTCCCAGATTTTTTACCTTCTTGTTGGGAGTGGGAAGAGGACCCAGTGTATCCGGCCACAAGACAGGGGTCCAGAAGCTGGGGTCATTGCCAAACAACACAACCTCCGTTTTTCCAGAGTTGAGTTTAAGGCAATTTTGTGCCATCCAAATTCCCACGGCTGTAATATAGTCATGGAGCCGTGATGCCGTTCTCAGCATCATTCCTGGCATCAATGACACCACAATTTGGGTGTCGTCTGCGTATTATCACAGGCCTCCCACCCCCAAATCATAGTCACACCATTAGAAAATCTTTCAGAATTATTGTGAAACTCATAGCCTCAGTCTCTCCCCTACAGTGTGAACATTCTGTAACATAAATCTTTCCATCTCTACTCACAAGCACAGTTAGCAGCCATCAGAGCATTTATGGAGCCTTGCTAATTCTTGAGCTTGGGCTTGGCTAAGACTGCTTGGCTTTTAAAGAGCTCTTCTTTGTCTTGCCCCTCATCAGGACCGCGATTGCCACCTTGATATTTTCCATTAGTTCTCAAAGCTCTTCAGAACCACCCCTTGAACTCTTAACTTTGCTGGATGTAAAATATCTGTTGTTTAATAGAAATTTCACCAGATAGAAGAATAGGCAAGTTGTTGTGCCTTGTTAGCTCGCCTTCCTTTTCTTCCCAAGGTTGACACGTTGGCACTACATCCTGAGTCTTCTTTCTTACCAAAGGCAGGCTCTAAATTTATATAGAAATCAGGATGTTGTACTACCAGTGTTTTTTTCAATCCCCTTCCTCTCCTGAAGAGGTGCCTCTACAAACTCTTGATGTGAGGAAAATGTTACTAGTTTATCTTGGCAGATCACTTTTCTTCTGTCAAACTCATCATGTATTTATTTATTGCCTTTGGAGCAGCCGTGTAAGCCAGGAATACTTCCCCCTCAGCAATAAATAAATGGATACAATCAGCAACTGCCTTAGCATATTCTTCAGCAGGTATTCCTCTCTCAGTTGAGATTCAGGGCAGGTCAACTAGAAGTCTTGCATCCTAATGGACAGAGGTTAAGGCATGCTCTCCTGCCGATATCTGTAGGGCTGCCACATGGGCTTCACCACACACGTGTTCACCATCACAGATTCCAAGGGTGGGATAACGATGGGAAGAATTTAGAAGATTATGCATTTAGTTACATCCTGTCATTCTGTTGCTGTTACCTTTAGGACATTCACTGGGTCCATTTATTCATAGTGTGTTTTAGCTAGAGGAAGCACGTTGTTGTTCTTGTATTCCTCATAACCAATGAAGGTCACCGGTAAGTAATTGGGACATCACCCTTCACACTGAGGTTGAGCAGGCATCGCATGCCATACTACCACATTCATTGCAATGAAGAGCATTTTTGCATGTATCCCTTTGCTTCTACAGGTAACAGATGCCTGATTATTATATCTGAACTGGAAGTCACCTCAATAAAATCTGTTAAAAAGGTGACGGCTTATTCCTCATCTCCCGAATCCTAATCCATTCTTCAAGTGCTCACACACATCCCACTAAATTGCCTGAGGAAATTTGACTCCTTCATTAAAATTCAGGTCAGGGAAGTCAAAAAATACCACCAAGAGTAATTAATTTCTTTACGACGCCAATTAAAGCAATGCACTGCTGTGCCACATGTCACATACTGGCGGATGGACACTCGTATTAAAATGCCTGTTGATTTTCAACAAAGTCGCTGCACTTTAACCAGGGCCCTCTACTGACGCAGAAACAGACTGCAAAGTCTAGCTTTGTGTAGTTAGCGAGTTAGGCAGTCCAAAATACATTAATGAATCACTTAAAGAACAGTCAATTTAGGTGGCCACCAGCCTGATAGTATATAGTGCCTGCAAATTTAGCCAGCACCAGGCAAGGTAGCAAAAAATCACTATGTAGGTGTTAGCTTACTAAATAACAAAGACTACGTACAGTTTCACCTGGGAATAGATAGATAGATAGTGCTTAAGAGGTGTTTATCTAGCCAGGCAAGCTTTAGGCATGAACATTGCCAAAAATATAATGGACTCCAAAATATATATGTATCCAGTCGCGGCCGGTTCAGGTAAGCGCGTGGGGAGGGGGCGTGGCGGCAGGGGTGGGGGGTGGTTTGACAGATGACGGTTTTATTTATTTATTTTCCCTATTCTGTTGTCTGTCGGCTTCCCGCTGCCCTGTCCTGCCCCACCAGGCTTACCTGCACCGGCTGCGACTGACCACCAGGCCTAATTTGTAACCGGTTCATGGATGCCCTTCTCATGGAATCCTTAAGTCCTGCACCTGTGATGAATTATGCAGCATTTGCAAAATGATTTGTTCCTTGCTATGAAATAGTTTCCCCATTGCAATGTCAGCCATTGTACGGATTAACACAAAGGTGAGCCTTCCTTGCCAGAGTTGAAACACGTGATATGCATTTTTTAATGTGACATGAAGCGCACATATGCCCCTAAGGCACATGTGTACTTACATGTGCACTACGAATTTCGGGGTGCCTCCAGGGGGCCTTGGGCCCAAAGGCACCCTTGGGTTTGGATTTCCTAAATTTCGATTTTCTATTTAGGAAATCGCAATTTAGGAAATGCAAACCATTTCCTATTTGGCCCCTAGGTGGAAATTCAATAGCATTTCCTAGTTGCGATTTCCTAATAGCGATTCCTACTTTGTAGGAATCGCTATTAGGGAATCTCCATTTTTGTACATACCATTTTGTATTTCCTGAACAGCGATTTCTAAGGAGTCGCTATTTAGGAAATACAAAATAAATATTTCTTACATCTGGCCCTTTGTATTTTGGGGCTGGCAAACAAGCACACAGTGAAGCATGAACAGGGAGCATGGTGTATAAGGTGTATGTTATATTATGTGTACTTATAAAGCTCATTATCACTTGCAAGGGTATTCTGGCACTGAGCAGGTGAGTGTGCCTAGCACTGCTTGAGGTAGGTTGGTTAATTGAAAAGCCAGGTCTTCAGCTGCTTTCAGAATTCAAGACGAGAGGAGGAGGCTCTGATGTGGAGTGGGAGGTCATTCCATGCTTGAGGATTGATTTAACGCCAGACCTCCTGTTCTGGTTACGTTTATGCACTCGATGTGTGCATGTAGGAATCCAGTGTAGCGGTGGTGTCTGGGTGGTTGGTGGGAGGAGATGTGACTGTTCAGTTAGGTGAGCCCTAAGTTGTGTAGAGCCTTGAATGTGTGTGTGAGGAGTTTGAAATAAGTGTGCTTGTGTATCAAGAGCCAGTGGAGCTTCCTGAGGAGTGTTGTGATGTAAGTTCTGTGTTGGAGGTTGAGAATGAGTCTGGCTGCCGAGTTCTGGATGGTTTGTAGTCTTCTAGTGAGCTGATCGGTGATCCCGGCATAGATGGTGTTCTAGTAGTTCAATTTGCTGGTAACTAGGGCGTCAGTGACAGTTTTTCTAGTGTTGTTTGGGAGCCATTTGAAGATCTTCCTCAGCATCATCAGGGTGTGGAAGCAAGATGCTGTGAAGGAGTTGACTTGTGTGGTCATGTCCAGTTTGCTGTTGATAATTGTTCCAAGGTTCCTGCCGTCGATGCTGAGTGTGGGTGTGGGTGTGGGTTTGGCCCACCTCCAGTTGGGGCCATTAGTGAGGTGCTCTTACTGAAGATCACTACTTCTGCCTTCTTGGTGTTAAGCTTGAGACAGTTGGCTTTTATCCAATTAGCTACTTCGGCCAAGCAGGTGTTGTGTTGTGGGTCTTGTCCAAGAGGGAGAGTATGTTTTCCGAGTCATCAGCATAGGAGAAGATGTTGATTTTGTGTGCATAGATGACGTTGGTGTTAGAACTGGCATCCTTGACATGGCAATCCCCCAAACCTTTTGCCTTCCCCCCTCCTGTTTCTCTGGATTTGTTTTTGTTCGCATTCGGACTCTGTGCACTTTACCACTGTTAACAAATACAAATATTTGTGCTGTTTCCCTAAAACGTGGTAAAATTGGCCTACTACTGACTGGCACATTTAAGTTACTTTTTAAAGTCCCTAGTATATGGTACTACATGTGCATAGGGCCTGTAAATTAAATGCTACTAGTGGGCGTGTAGCACTCACTGTGCCACACACTAAAGTAGCCCTTTAAACATGTCTCAGGCCTACCATTGCAGCCTGTAGTATAGTTCTAAACTGCCATCACCCGCTCGCGCCGATCTTGCTGCATGGCAAAACACTGGGAAAGGCTGCCTGGCAACGCACTGCAAAACGTGATTGGCAACGTAGAGAATGAACACCGGCAAGAGGATAGCAGCTGCAGCCAAACACAAGATGGCTGCACGTAATGCATGCCACGCCGGGTGGCTCGCAGCACGTATATGCAGTCGAGCGTCTCCCAGCAAACCATGGTCTTGTAGAAACCCCAACGTCATAGAGGCTCCCATCAAGGACTGCAGGATTCCATCACCCAGGTAAGTGCGCACGCGACGAGGGCCACGCGCTGTTAACTTTCAAATTTAAAAGAAGCGAGCAAACTGTCAATTGGCTAGGGACTAGGGAAGACAGAAATTGCCCGTGTAAAAGTATTCACATTCACTGAATCCCGCCGGTAATCCAAAGCTCCAAAATTCAATCTTGGCACCTGCCTTGACACGCCGGGAGTAGACAAAAGTAGACAGCCAGCCACCACGCACAACAGAGCAGATGGTGCTCCTCTCAGTTGGCGATAAACACACTTAGGACCACTCACCCTCGAGCACTGGCATAAACAGCGTGGGCATCATTAAATCAGCGTTACTGCTCACCATGAGTTTCAGTTTTACTCTCACTCCAAATGGCTCACTAGTGTCTGATGCTGGCAATTCTCTAAAATCGGTGGCTACCGCCAAACCAAAACAGCAGGGGCTGTGGGAGAGACAGCTGGGCAAAAGCAATTCTTTACAGGCAGCAGGATAGCAGTAATCTCCACCACAGAAAGTGTCAGTCTTCCCCAGCACACGTCACTGCTGCCAAACTCCAGTTGCTACAGCCATCTCACGACTGTAGAAGGGACAGCAGGGCAGGAATCCCCACAGCAACTGTATGAATACCTGCAGTAGAAGGTCAAACGCCCTGGGCTGCAGGCTGTCCAGATGATGAGGGACACTGGTGGGGCTGACCAGGGCGTTTCCGTTACGTTCCTTTTCCTTTTCGTATTCTTTTACCTTAGAGTCCTTAAAGTCTTTAGTTCCTTTGGTCTTGCTTACTCCACGCGTAAGGTTCTTCCAGATCGTCGCCAGTGTTGTAAAGAAGAAAGGTACGTAGGCCAAGTGATGTAGAATATAGATAGTAGATTTATTCTTCAAGTTACTTCCTTGTTGGTTGATTACAGGAAACAAGTCAGATCCATATTAAGCCCCACCAGGAGCAGCCTCCTTGCTGCTCAGCCCATCCATTCCAACTGCTCTCTCTCCAACTCAAACACTCCCAACATTCCGATGACATCACCGATGACTGAGCAGCAAGGCAGAGGACATCAATAGGGAGGATGCACTAATCAAGTAATAGATTATAACACATCCCCCTCTATAATGATTAAAATAACATTAAGGTATGCAACTTCATAGCACACACTTACGACATGTAACAGATGTTGATTGCATGCAAGATGAAACACACACACTACACATGTCCCACAAATTCCTAAAAATCACATGCCCGAACCCCACCTAGAAAAGATGGAGAAAAGACAGGAAAAGCATTCCATTTTATAAATCAGTGAGTACACACCCACGTTAACTCGCTAAAGGGTAATAGACAACCACAACCACAAAATAGTGGTAAACCAGAGAAGCTTAGCAAAAGGAGTCTTCTCACATACGGACCCACAACACATAGTCCAAGCACCTCACCCGAGGCAACAACCATTCTGAGAGTATCACCAAAATAGGTACACCAGAGAAGCTTCGTAAGAAGGAGTCTACTCACACACGCACCCCAACAATGAGTGATTCACATACTCTCACAACACAATGAGGGGTCACTCAAACAACAGCCAACAAAGTGACAACTTATGTCATTCCACAAAACAGTGGTAAACTAGAGAAGCTTCGTAAGAAGGGGTCTTCTCATACATGCACCCCAAAACAGTGAGATTCACGTACTCACAACGACAAGGGGTCAACCCAACACGTAGCCCACAAGAGACAACCTAAGTCAGCCCAACAATCATAAACTAGTGATAAACTAAGGGCTAAAAAAACAACCACACTAGTGGTGACTACACTACGACAAAACACAGGGTAATACACACTCATAACCACGGAATAGTGGTAAGTGAGAGAAGCTTCAAAGGAAGGAGTCTTCTCATGTGCGCACCATGGCAAACAATAGAACTGGGGCACTCACCACCCCACAACCACAACATAACATTTCACTCACCACCCATTGACAACAGAACTAGGCCACTCACTAGCCACCGAGTCACCACCCCTCAACTTCCACGTAATAGGGAAAAATCTCCCTTCAAACCAAGTACGCGCTACAACCACCAACAATAGCACTGAGGCCCTAACCGCCCCACAACCTCACGTAATACCCCAAAAATGTCAACATAAAAGGGTACACACTTCCCCCACAAAACAGTATTTTAGCAAATAGAAAAACAAGAAAGTCTTTCACTCCGATGAGCGATCTCTCACCCGAGGTCACCACTCAAAACTCCAGGCGGCTGCAGCATCCAATGCGAAGTAGTAAAGAGAAGGCAATTGAGACTCTTCAATGTGCTCCGCCAACCAGAATGCTGATGTTGAGTCGAACATTTCACCAAAGAGCACAGCGACATCACCGGATGCCTCCATACCCTTGAACAACGTTGCTGATGTACCAATGATCATCCACACGAGGCATCCACCCTTCACCCGCTCGCGCCGATCTTGCTGCATGGCAAAACACTGGGAAAGGCTGCCTGGCAACGCACTGCAAAACGTGATTGGCAACGTAGAGAATGAACACCGGCATGAGGATAGCAGCTGCAGCCAAACACAAGATGGCTGCACGTAATGCATGCCACGCCGGGTGGCTCGCAGCACGTATATGCAGTCGAGCGTCTCCCAGCAAACCATGGTCTTGTAGAAACCCCAACGTCATAGAGGCTCCCATCAAGGACTGCAGGATTCCATCACCCAGGTAAGTGCGCACGCGACGAGGGCCACGCGCTGTTAACTTTCAAATTTAAAAGAAGCGAGCAAACTGTCAATTGGCTAGGGACTAGGGAAGACAGAAATTGCCCGTGTAAAAGTACTCACATTCACTGAATCCCGCCGGTAATCCAAAGCTCCAAAATTCAATCTTGGCACCTGCCTTGACACGCCGGGAGTAGACAAAAGTAGACAGCCAGCCACCACGCACAACAGAGCAGATGGTGCTCCTCTCAGTTGGCGATAAACACACTTAGGACCACTCACCCTCGAGCACTGGCATAAACAGCGTGGGCATCATTAAATCAGCGTTACTGCTCACCATGAGTTTCAGTTTTACTCTCACTCCAAATGGCTCACTAGTGTCTGATGCTGGCAATTCTCTAAAATCGGTGGCTACCGCCAAACCAAAACAGCAGGGGCTGTGGGAGAGACAGCTGGGCAAAAGCAATTCTTTACAGGCAGCAGGATAGCAGTAATCTCCACCACAGAAAGTGTCAGTCTTCCCCAGCACACGTCACTGCTGCCAAACTCCAGTTGCTACAGCCATCTCACGACTGTAGAAGGGACAGCAGGGCAGGAATCCCCACAGCAACTGTATGAATACCTGCAGTAGAAGGTCAAACGCCCTGGGCTGCAGGCTGTCCAGATGATGAGGGACACTGGTGGGGCTGACCAGGGCGTTTCCGTTACGTTCCTTTTCCTTTTCGTATTCTTTTACCTTAGAGTCCTTAAAGTCTTTAGTTCCTTTGGTCTTGCTTACTCCACGCGTAAGGTTCTTCCAGATCGTCGCCAGTGTTGTAAAGAAGAAAGGTACGTAGGCCAAGTGATGTAGAATATAGATAGTAGATTTATTCTTCAAGTTACTTCCTTGTTGGTTGATTACAGGAAACAAGTCAGATCCATATTAAGCCCCACCAGGAGCAGCCTCCTTGCTGCTCAGCCCATCCATTCCAACTGCTCTCTCTCCAACTCAAACACTCCCAACATTCCGATGACATCACCGATGACTGAGCAGCAAGGCAGAGGACATCAATAGGGAGGATGCACTAATCAAGTAATAGATTATAACACATCCCCCTCTATAATGATTAAAATAACATTAAGGTATGCAACTTCATAGCACACACTTACGACATGTAACAGATGTTGATTGCATGCAAGATGAAACACACACACTACACATGTCCCACAAATTCCTAAAAATCACATGCCCGAACCCCACCTAGAAAAGATGGAGAAAAGACAGGAAAAGCATTCCATTTTATAAATCAGTGAGTACACACCCACGTTAACTCGCTAAAGGGTAATAGACAACCACAACCACAAAATAGTGGTAAACCAGAGAAGCTTAGCAAAAGGAGTCTTCTCACATACGGACCCACAACACATAGTCCAAGCACCTCACCCGAGGCAACAACCATTCTGAGAGTATCACCAAAATAGGTACACCAGAGAAGCTTCGTAAGAAGGAGTCTACTCACACACGCACCCCAACAATGAGTGATTCACATACTCTCACAACACAATGAGGGGTCACTCAAACAACAGCCAACAAAGTGACAACTTATGTCATTCCACAAAACAGTGGTAAACTAGAGAAGCTTCGTAAGAAGGGGTCTTCTCATACATGCACCCCAAAACAGTGAGATTCACGTACTCACAACGACAAGGGGTCAACCCAACACATAGCCCACAAGAGACAACCTAAGTCAGCCCAACAATCATAAACTAGTGATAAACTAAGGGCTAAAAAAACAACCACACTAGTGGTGACTACACTACCCCAAAACACAGGGTAATACACACTCATAACCACGGAATAGTGGTAAGTGAGAGAAGCTTCAAAGGAAGGAGTCTTCTCATGTGCGCACCATGGCAAACAATAGAACTGGGGCACTCACCACCCCACAACCACAACATAACATTTCACTCACCACCCATTGACAACAGAACTAGGCCACTCACTAGCCACCGAGTCACCACCCCTCAACTTCCACGTAATAGGGAAAAATCTCCCTTCAAACCAAGTACGCGCTACAACCACCAACAATAGCACTGAGGCCCTAACCGCCCCACAACCTCACGTAATACCCCAAAAATGTCAACATAAAAGGGTACACACTTCCCCCCACAAAACAGTATTTTAGCAAATAGAAAAACAAGAAAGTCTTTCACTCCGATGAGCGATCTCTCACCCGAGGTCACCACTCAAAACTCCAGGCGGCTGCAGCATCCAATGCGAAGTAGTAAAGAGAAGGCAATTGAGACTCTTCAATGTGCTCCGCCAACCAGAATGCTGATGTTGAGTCGAACATTTCACCAAAGAGCACAGCGACATCACCGGATGCCTCCATACCCTTGAACAACGTTGCTGATGTACCAATGATCATCCACACGAGGCATCCACCCTTCACCCGCTCGCGCCGATCTTGCTGCATGGCAAAACACTGGGAAAGGCTGCCTGGTAACGCACTGCAAAACGTGATTGGCAACGTAGAGAATGAACACCGGCATGAGGATAGCAGCTGCAGCCAAACACAAGATGGCTGCACGTAATGCACGCCACGCCGGGTGGCTCGCAGCATGTATATGCAGTCGAGCGTCTCCCAGCAAACCATGGTCTTGTAGAAACCCCAACGTCATAGAGGCTCCCATCAAGGACTGCAGGATTCCATCACCCAGGTAAGTGTGCACGCGACGAGGGCCACGCGCTGTTAACTTTCAAATTTAAAAGAAGCGAGCAAACTGTCAATTGGCTAGGGACTAGGGAAGACAGAAATTGCCCGTGTAAAAGTACTCACATTCACTGAATCCCGCCGGTAATCCAAAGCTCCAAAATTCAATCTTGGCGCCTGCCTTGACACGCCGGGAGTAGACAAAAGTAGACAGCCAGCCACCACGCACAACAGAGCAGATGGTGCTCCTCTCAGTTGGTGATAAACACACTTAGGACCACTCACCCTCGAGCACTGGCATAAACAGCGTGGGCATCATTAAATCAGCGTTACTGCTCACCATGAGTTTCAGTTTTACTCTCACTCCAAATGGCTCACTAGTGTCTGATGCTGGCAATTCTCTAAAATCGGTGGCTACCGCCAAACCAAAACAGCAGGGGCTGTGGGAGAGACAGCTGGGCAAAAGCAATTCTTTACAGGCAGCAGGATAGCAGTAATCTCCACCACAGAAAGTGTCAGTCTTCCCCAGCACACGTCACTGCTGCCAAACTCCAGTTGCTACAGCCATCTCACGACTGTAGAAGGGACAGCAGGGCAGGAATCCCCACAGCAACTGTATGAATACCTGCAGTAGAAGGTCAAACGCCCTGGGCTGCAGGCTGTCCAGATGATGAGGGACACTGGTGGGGCTGACCAGGGCGTTTCCGTTACGTTCCTTTTCCTTTTCGTATTCTTTTACCTTAGAGTCCTTAAAGTCTTTAGTTCCTTTGGTCTTGCTTACTCCACGCGTAAGGTTCTTCCAGATCGTCGCCAGTGTTGTAAAGAAGAAAGGTACGTAGGCCAAGTGATGTAGAATATAGATAGTAGATTTATTCTTCAAGTTACTTCCTTGTTGGTTGATTACAGGAAACAAGTCAGATCCATATTAAGCCCCACCAGGAGCAGCCTCCTTGCTGCTCAGCCCATCCATTCCAACTGCTCTCTCTCCAACTCAAACACTCCCAACATTCCGATGACATCACCGATGACTGAGCAGCAAGGCAGAGGACATCAATAGGGAGGATGCACTAATCAAGTAATAGATTATAACACATCCCCCTCTATAATGATTAAAATAACATTAAGGTATGCAACTTCATAGCACACACTTACGACATGTAACAGATGTTGATTGCATGCAAGATGAAACACACACACTACACATGTCCCACAAATTCCTAAAAATCACATGCCCGAACCCCACCTAGAAAAGATGGAGAAAAGACAGGAAAAGCATTCCATTTTATAAATCAGTGAGTACACACCCACGTTAACTCGCTAAAGGGTAATAGACAACCACAACCACAAAATAGTGGTAAACCAGAGAAGCTTATCAAAAAGGAGTCTTCTCACATACGGACCCACAACACATAGTCCAAGCACCTCACTCGAGGCAACAACCATTCTGAGAGTATCACCAAAATAGGTACACCAGAGAAGCTTCGTAAGAAGGAGTCTACTCACACACGCACCCCAACAATGAGTGATTCACATACTCTCACAACACAATGAGGGGTCACTCAAACAACAGCCAACAAAGTGACAACTTATGTCATTCCACAAAACAGTGGTAAACTAGAGAAGCTTCGTAAGAAGGGGTCTTCTCATACATGCACCCCAAAACAGTGAGATTCACGTACTCACAACGACAAGGGGTCAACCCAACACGTAGCCCACAAGAGACAACCTAAGTCAGCCCAACAATCATAAACTAGTGATAAACTAAGGGCTAAAAAAACAACCACACTAGTGGTGACTACACTACCCCAAAACACAGGGTAATATACACTCATAACCACGGAATAGTGGTAAGTGAGAGAAGCTTCAAAGGAAGGAGTCTTCTCATGTGCGCACCATGGCAAACAATAGAACTGGGGCACTCACCACCCCACAACCACAACATAACATTTCACTCACCACCCATTGACAACAGAACTAGGCCACTCACTAGCCACCGAGTCACCACCCCTCAACTTCCACGTAATAGGGAAAATCTCCCTTCAAACCAAGTACGCGCTACAACCACCAACAATAGCACTGGGGCCCTAACCGCCCCACAACCTCACGTAATACCCCAAAAATGTCAACATAAAAGGGTACACACTTCCCCCACAAAACAGTATTTTAGCAAATAGAAAAACAAGAAAGTCTTTCACTCCGATGAGCGATCTCTCACCCGAGGTCACCACTCAAAACTCCAGGCGGCTGCAGCATCCAATGCGAAGTAGTAAAGAGAAGGCAATTGAGACTCTTCAATGTGCTCCGCCAACCAGAATGCTGATGTTGAGTCGAACATTTCACCAAAGAGCACAGCGACGTCACTGGATGCCTCCATACCCTTGAACAACGTTGCTGATGTACCAATGATCATCCACACGAGGCATCCATCCTTCACCCGCTCGCGCCGATCTTGCTGCATGGCAAAACACTGGGAAAGGCTGCCTGGCAACGCACTGCAAAACGTGATTGGCAACGTAGAGAATGAACACCGGCATGAGGATAGCAGCTGCAGCCAAACACAAGATGGCTGCACGTAATGCACGCCACGCCGGGTGGCTCGCAGCACGTATATGCAGT
This sequence comes from Calotriton arnoldi, assembly GCA_963921515.1. Taxonomy (NCBI): domain Eukaryota; kingdom Metazoa; phylum Chordata; class Amphibia; order Caudata; family Salamandridae; genus Calotriton; species Calotriton arnoldi. The sequence goes on along the minus strand of CAWUFW010012968.1, from coordinate 449,092 downwards.
CGAGCGTCTCCCAGCAAACCATGGTCTTGTAGAAACCCCAACGTCATAGAGGCTCCCATCAAGGACTGCAGGATTCCATCACCCAGGTAAGTGCGCACGCGATGAGGGCCACGCGCTGTTAACTTTCAAATTTAAAAGAAGCGAGCAAACTGTCAATTGGCTAGGGACTAGGGAAGACAGAAATTGCCCGTGTAAAAGTACTCACATTCACTGAATCCCGCCTGTAATCCAAAGCTCCAAAATTCAATCTTGGCGCCTGCCTTGACACGCCGGGAGTAGACAAAAGTAGACAGCCAGCCACCACGCACAACAGAGCAGATGGTGCTCCTCTCAGTTGGCGATAAACACACTTAGGACCACTCACCCTCGAGCACTGGCATAAACAGCGTGGGCATCATTAAATCAGCGTTACTGCTCACCATGAGTTTCAGTTTTACTCTCACTCCAAATGGCTCACTAGTGTCTGATGCTGGCAATTCTCTAAAATCGGTGGCTACCGCCAAACCAAAACAGCAGGGGCTGTGGGAGAGACAGCTGGGCAAAAGCAATTCTTTACAGGCAGCAGGATAGCAGTAATCTCCACCACAGAAAGTGTCAGTCTTCCCCAGTACACGTCACTGCTGCCAAACTCCAGTTGCTTCAGCCATCTCACGACTGTAGAAGGGACAGCAGGGCAGGAATCCCCACAGCAACTGTATGAATACCTGCAGTAGAAGGTCAAACGCCCTGGGCTGCAGGCTGTCCAGATGATGAGGGACACTGGTGGGGCTGACCAGGGCGTTTCCGTTACGTTCCTTTTCCTTTTCGTATTCTTTTACCTTAGAGTCCTTAAAGTCTTTAGTTCCTTTGGTCTTGCTTACTCCACGCGTAAGGTTCTTCCAGATCGTCGCCAGTGTTGTAAAGAAGAAAGGTACGTAGGCCAAGTGATGTAGAATATAGATAGTAGATTTATTCTTCAAGTTACTTCCTTGTTGGTTGATTACAGGAAACAAGTCAGATCCATATTAAGCCCCACCAGGAGCAGCCTCCTTGCTGCTCAGCCCATCCATTCCAACTGCTCTCTCTCCAACTCAAACACTCCCAACATTCCGATGACATCACCGATGACTGAGCAGCAAGGCAGAGGACATCAATAGGGAGGATGCACTAATCAAGTAATAGATTATAACAGTATCGTATATAGATTGTGTAGTTGCTTGTATATGAATGTATTGATTATTGGCCCATTCAATATACTGTAATTGGGGATCGCTGCTCTTTTTGTATTATTATATTTTTGATGCTACTAAATAAAATTATTTAAAACAGACAATTTCTAAGAGGTTTGGAACATCATCCATGGAGGTTTGTATCCTGAAAGAACTCAGCTCAAGACATCTGATGGTGAGAGCTTGAGGGTAGATGCATTGCTGATAAAAACAGCTTCTGAAACTACTGTATGCCTTTCCACCTTTTCTATTAATTCTCAAGTTCTTTACTAGGATCCAAGGAAAGAGAAGTGTGTAGTTCGAGTGGTTCCATTATGGCCTTGGAGATCATGGTGTCCTCTCCTCAGATCCATGGCTCTATGAACTTTATAGGCACACTCGAAAGTTACCCCCTCTCCCTTCGTCCCATGGGTTTTCCAGTCCCAGAGAGGTTGTCTCTATAAGTAAGGAAATTGCGATGAGGGGGTCTGCAGAACAAGCATCTCCCTCTTCACTTAACCAAAGCCATGCATAATTGTTATGGTTAATGTTAATGTTATTGACATTTGTAGAGCGCAACTGTTACCCGAAGATGTCCTGGCGCTGTGTGAAGTCCTATAAAGGCATAAAGACAGAGAGACTATTATCAGGATTTAAGCAGAAAAGAGCCATGTTTTCAAGGCCTTCCTAAATGCAAGTATATTTGTCATGCATCTAAGATGTAGCGGGAGACCATTCCAGGCTTTAGCTGCGCAGGCCACAAAACTTCTGCCACCCCAGCTGGCTTTTCGTACAAAGGGCACCGATACCAGTTTTGCCTCTGATGAACTAAGTGATCTTTTTGGTACATACCAATGAAATTGTTGTTTTAGATACTCAGGACCAGCTCCTTGAAGGGCTTTGTAGACCACGCACAGGGATTTAAACTTAACACGTTTCCTTACAGGCAACCAGTGAAGCCTTCTAATCTCAGCTGAGATAGAGGCATGTTTTGGTATACCGGTAAGCAGTCTGGCCCCTGCATTCTGTAAAAGTTGTAGTTTGTTCATAAGCTCTTCCTGAAGGTTGATAAAGAGGCTATTGCAATAATCGAGCCTTGACATGGTTAGGGCAGTGATAACTGTTTGTAGACTGTCTTTGGGCAGAAATGACATTATTTTTTTACAGGATCTAAGGATATACGAGGTAGAAGAGGCCACCGCATTCACATGATCTCTAAAACTGAGTTTATTATCTATCCAAACTCCCAGATTTTTTACCTTCTTGTTGGGAGTGGGAAGAGGACCCAGTGTATCCGGCCACCAGACAGGGGTCCAGAAGCTGGGGTCATTGCCAAACAACACAACCTCCGTTTTTCCAGAGTTGAGTTAAGGCAATTTTGTGCCATCCAAATTCCCACGGCTGTCATATAGTCATGGAGCCGTGATGCCGTTCTCAGCATCATTCCTGGCATCAATGACACCACAATTTGGGTGTCGTCTGCGTATTATCACAGGCCTCCCACCCCCAAATCATAGTCACACCATTAGAAAGTCTTTCAGAATTATTGTGAAACTCATAGCCTCAGTCTCTCCCCTACAGTGTGAACATTCTGTAACATAAATCTTTCCATCTCTACTCACAAGCACAGTTAGCAGCCATCAGAGCATTTATGGAGCCTTGCTAATTCTTGAGCTTGGGCTTGGCTAAGACTGCTTGGCTTTTAAAGAGCTCTTCTTTGTCTTGCCCCTCATCAGGACCGCGATTGCCACCTTGATATTTTCCATTAGTTCTCAAAGCTCTTCAGAACCACCCCTTGAACTCTTAACTTTGCTGGATGTAAAATATCTGTTGTTTAATAGAAATTTCACCAGATAGAAGAATAGGCAAGTTGTTGTGCTTTGCTAGCTCGCCTTCCTTTTCTTCCCAAGGTTGACACGTTGGCACTACATCCTGAGTCTTCTTTCTTACCAAAGGCAGGCTCTAAATTTAAATAGGAATCAGGATGTTGTACTACCAGTGTTTTTTTCAATCCCTTCCTCTCCTGAAGAGGTGCCTCTACAAACTCTTGATGTGAGGAAAATGTTACTAGTTTATCTTGGCAGATCACTTTTCTTCTGTCAAACTCATCATGTATTTATTTATTGCCTTTGGAGCAGCCGTGTAAGCCAGGAATACTTCCCCTCAGCAATAAATAAATGGATACAATCAGCAACTGCCTTAGCATATTCTTCAGCAGGTATTCCTCTCTCAGTTGAGATTCAGGGCAGGTCAACTAGAAGTCTTGCATCCTAATGGACAGAGGTTAAGGCATGCTCTCCTGCCGATATCTGTAGGGCTGCCACATGGGCTTCACCACACACGTGTTCACCATCACAGATTCCAAGGGTGGGATAACGATGGGAAGAATTTAGAAGATTGTGCATTTAGTTACATCCTGTCATTCTGTTGCTGTTACCTTTAGGACATTCACTGGGTCCATTTATTCATAGTGTGTTTTAGCTAGAGGAAGCACGTTGTTGTTCTTGTATTCCTCATAACCAATGAAGGTCACCGGTAAGTAATTGGGACATCACCCTTCACACTGAGGTTGAGCAGGCATTGCATGCCATACTACCACATTCATTGCAATGAAGAGCATTTTTGCATGTATCCCTTTGCTTCTACAGGTAACAGATGCCTGATTATTATATCTGAACTGGAAGTCACCTCAATAAAATCTGTTAAAAAGGTGACGGCTTATTCCTCATCTCCCGAATCCTAATCCATTCTTCAAGTGCTCACACACATCCCACTAAAATGCCTGAGGAAATTTGACTCCTTCATTAAAATTCAGTTCAGGGAAGTAAAAAAATACCACCAAGAGTAATTAATTTCTTTACGACGCCAATTAAAGCAATGCACTGCTGTGCCACATGTCACATACTGGCGGATGGACACTCGTATTAAAATGCCTGTTGATTTTCAACAAAGTCGCTGCACTTTAACCAGGGCCCTCTACTGACGCAGAAACAGACTGCAAAGTCTAGCTTTGTGTAGTTAGCGAGTTAGGCAGTCCAAAATACATTAATGAATCACTTAAAGAACAGTCAATTTAGGTGGCCACCAGCCTGATAGTATATAGTGCCTGCAAATTTAGCCAGCACCAGGCAAGGTAGCAAAAAATCACTATGTAGGTGTTAGCTTACTAAATAACAAAGACTACGTACAGTTTCACCTGGGAATAGATAGATAGATAGTGCTTAAGAGGTGTTTATCTAGCCAGGCAAGCTTTAGGCATGAACATTGCCAAAAATATAATGGACTCCAAAATATATATGTATCCAGTCGCGGCCGGTTCAGGTAAGCGCGTGGGGAGGGGGCGTGGCGGCAGGGGTGGTGGGTGGTTCGACAGATGACGGTTTTATTTATTTATTTTCCCTATTCTGTTGTCTGTCGACTTCCCGCTGCCCTGTCCTGCCCCACCAGGCTTACCTGCACCGGCTGCGACTGACCACCATGCCTAATTTGTAACCGGTTCATGGATGCCCTTCTCATGGAATCCTTAAGTCCTGCACCTGTGATGAATTATGCAGCATTTGCAAAATGATTTGTTCCTTGCTATGAAATAGTTTCCCCATTGCAATGTCAGCCATTGTACGGATTAACACAAAGGCGAGCCTTCCTTGCCAGAGTTGAAACACGTGATATGCATTTTTTAATGTGACATGAAGCGCACATATGCCCCTAAGGCACATGTGTACTTACATGTGCACTACGAATTTCGGGTGCCTCCAGGGGCCTTGGGCCCAAAGGCACCTTGGGTTTGGATTTCCTAAATTTCGATTTTCTATTTAGGAAATCGCAATTTAGGAAATGCAAACCATTTCCTATTTGGCCCCTAGGTGGAAATTCAATAGCATTTCCTAGTTGCGATTTCCTAATAGCGATTCCTACTTTGTAGAAATCGCTATTAGGGAATCTCCATTTTTGTACATACCATTTTGTATTTCCTAAATAGCGATTTCTAAGGAGTCGCTATTTAGGAAATACAAAATAAATATTTCTTACATCTGGCCCTTTGTATTTTGGGGCTGGCAAACAAGCACACAGTGAAGCATGAACAGGGAGCATGGTGTATAAGGTGTATGTTATATTATGTGTACTTATAAAGCTCATTATCACTTGCAAGGGTATTCTGGCACTGAGCAGGTGAGCACTGCTTGAGGTAGGTTGGTTAATTGAAAAGCCAGGTCTTCAGCTGCTTTCAGAATTCAAGACGAGAGGAGGAGGCTCTGATGTGGAGTGGGAGGTCATTCCATGCTTGAGGATTGATTTAACGCCAGACCTCCTGTTCTGGTTACGTTTATGCACTCGATGTGTGCATGTAGGAATCCAGTGTAGCGGTGGTGTCTAGGTGGTTGGTGGGAGGAGATGTGACTGTTCAGTTAGGTGAGGCCTAAGTTGTGTAGAGCCTTGAATGTGTGTGTGAGGAGTTTGAAATAAGTGTGCTTGTGTATCAAGAGCCAGTGGAGCTTCCTGAGGAGTGTTGTGATGTAAGTTCTGTGTTGGAGGTTGAGAATAAGTCTGGCTGCCGAGTTCTGGATGGTTTGTAGTCTTCTAGTGAGCTGATCGGTGATCCCGGCATAGAGGGTGTTCTAGTAGTTCAATTTGCTGGTAACTAGGGCGTCAGTGACAGTTTTTCTAGTGTTGTTTGGGAGCCATTTGAAGATCTTCCTCAGCATCATCAGGGTGTGGAAGCAAGATGCTGTGAAGGAGTTGACTTGTGTGGTCATGTCCAGTTTGCTGTTGATAATTGTTCCAAGGTTCCTGCCGTCGATGCTGGGTGTGGGTGTGGGTTTGTCCACCTCCAGTTGGGGCCATTAGTGAGGTGCTCTTACTGGAGATCACTACTTCTGCCTTCTTGGTGTTAAGCTTGAGACAGTTGGCTTTTATCCAATTAGCTACTTCGGCCAAGCAGGTGTTGTGTTGTGGGTCTTGTCCAAGAGGGAGAGTATGTTTTCCGAGTCATCAGCATAGGAGAAGATGTTGATTTTGTGTGCATAGATGACGTTGGTGTTAGACCTGGCATCCTTGACATGGCAATCCCCCAAACTTTTTGCCTTCCCCCCTCCTGTTTTTCTGGATTTGTTTTTGTTCGCATTGGGACTCTGTGCACTTTACCACTGTTAACAAATACAAATATTTGTGCTGTTTCCCTAAAACGTGGTAAAATTGGCCTACTACTGACTGGCACATTTAAGTTACTTTTTAAAGTCCCTAGTATATGGTACTACATGTGCATAGGGCCTGTAAATTAAATGCTACTAGTGGGCGTGTAGCACTCACTGTGCCACCCACTAAAGTAGCCCTTTAAACATGTCTCAGGCCTACCATTGCAGCCTGTAGTGTAGTTCTAAACTGCCATTTCAACCTGGCAAAATAAACCTTTTTGCCAGGCCTAGACCTCCCTTATTAATACACATAAGTCACCGCTAAGGTGGAAACTAAAAGGCTCATGAAGAGGGGGGGTTGCCTTCTATTTAAAACATAGAACATGTTGGTTTACGTTGTACATGTCCTGGTAGTGAAAAATTCCAAAAGACCTTTTTCACTACTGTAAGGCCTATCGCTCATATTGACCAACACTGGGTTACCTTATTACTTTTAATAAGTGCTAACTTTGGAGTGGGAGCAGGTAGAGATATCATGTTTATACTCAAATGAATTGCAATTTATAATTCTCTTTGTAGGTAAAGTTGGATTTTAAGTCACAATTCTGAAAATGCCTTTTTCAGAAAGTCTGCGTCTCCACATTTGGCCCCCACACCAACAAATTTCGCAAGATGATTTTGAAAAATTGGCATCTCTTTACACAACTTGAATGTCCACTAAAACGACCATTGTTTGCAATGAAGAAAAACAAAAGCATAGGCCTAAATATTATACGGGCAGATCTGGCACCACAAGTCCAGAAGAAAGACTTACGAGCACAATGGAACATGAAACCAATTGAGGGCCACCATAAATGTGGCAATTGTTCAGCTTGTGAAAACACAATAGAAGGCACCAGATTTACACATGATTCAATAAAATGGACACACAAAGAGTTTTCAAACTGCAAAACAAAAAATACAGTTTATGCAATCAAATGCCCATGCCCAAAGTTATACATAGGGAAAACGAACCAGCAAGTAAATCAAAGGATTGTACAACATCGCTTCAGGATTAAAAAGCAGCTTCTGACAGCTCCATTAGTGTCCCACTTTGTAGCAAAGAAACATTCTGAAAGAGACTTTGTATGGACAGTGCTAGCAGCGCTAAAACAACTTTCCCGGGGGGCGATGTTGAAACTACATTGGTAAAAAAAGAGGCATATCTTATTTTGAAATTTAACTGCACCCAGAAAGGGTTAAATGAAATGTCTGAATTGTCAAAGGCCATAAACTAAAGTCACGCTTCTAAACTACACGAATAACACAAAAAAGGATATTAGCGTATCACGCTTTACCATCCGTTACAACCTTTATACAATGGAAGGCATGCCTAAACTCCAGTATGGGTAAAAACCACATCACCCAGCAACCACCAAACAAAGAACTTCCGGCCCCGAGGAAGAAATAAAATAAAAAAACGCGTGGCAACCGGAAATGAAGAAAAGAAGAAACTAACAGGCAGCGAGCTTGCACTCCATGAGACATCGGAGACGTCAACCATTGAAATAAACAAGTACGTTTATGGAAACCTAGTCGGCAAAAGCAACACAGTATCCATTTACTCAGCAAACAGGATACATAAACAAACTCCCTTTGCCTTCCATTTTCAGATTGAAAATTATCGAGCGCGACTGAAGGGCTCTTCGCGTCCCGCATGAAATACGAACACAATGTAACAACCAAAGTAAGCTCCCGAGTCTAAATTCTTTTTAATAAGCCTACACATGTAATCAAAATCACTTGAGTAATGCTTAATCTTTCCACTACTGCAGACTGTTCACATTCAAATCTAAATACGACAAATCAACGAATCGGCAGGAAAGTACATAATTATCGCCAAGAAGAACTACCACACGATAATTCAGGTATCAAAAACTTTATTCAAAAAACACAGCTGAGTGACACAGAGAAGGGATACAATACACTGATTATTTTTTCTTATGGCCATTAATTTCAGATTACACCGTGTTATTGCCCTGAAGATAATCCCACGATTAAGACAGGGATTTGAAACGCGTCAGCACTTTTCTTCTACTTTTCTCCATGAGGGAAGAATTATTAAATTGAGCTCAGACCCTGTAGAGGGATAGTGAACATTGATTTACCCTCACAGATACTAAGCCTAATCCCCATGGCAAGCAACTCCCGAAAAAGGAAACCAAATTGGGTGTAACGAGAGTGCTTTTTGTTCAGATAGTTTGACAAATTATAGACTGGTGTAATGTTTAAATAGTTACAGTTAATCTCACTTGTTTTGATCTTATGCACAATTGTTTAATTTGACAAATGCACAATTTATGAATGAAATTTTGAGTTCTTGAATGTCCGTAATGTGGATCATCTGTTTGAACTAAATAGTGTATTATTTGTTTCTAGACTTGAAAAAACTATAAAAATGTTACAACAAAATGTTGAAATAATGGTGAAATAACAAAACCAGGACCAAGGATTATATATATTGGCCCTTAGTCTGCTTAAATAAACAGCAGCATGATAAAAATGGTAGCCAGATTCTCTTTTTCTGTAAAACTTTTTCAGAAAGTTGGCATTTTCTTGCCCTAATCAATGTGTGCCTTTATCAGTGTCCTGGGTCACGTGACTGTGAATGGCTCTGCTATTGCGCTTTGTGTACTCCGCTCAGATAGTGACACAAAAAGGAACTAGGTGTGGGCAGGGTGGGCCATCCTGTTAGGATAGCTGGGGGCAGAGCTGTTCCATGCCCCCAGTTACACACTAAAAGTGCATGCTTCCAGCACACACAAAAGAACCTGACACCCATCTTTTGTCACCCCAGATTTCCTGGAGCCAGAACAGGGGAAAGGAAGAACTTTCCGAAACCAGATGTGGGGGCAGAAAAGGGCTTTCCCCCACAAGCAAAGGCTGGCACCAGGTATAAATACTGGACTCTCAGAACACATTTTGAGTACATTCCTGGACCTGTGGAAGGCTTCCGCAGAACTGCCCTGCCACTGGAGGACTGCCCTGCTGTTCCCAGAGGACTGTCCTGCTGCTTGAAGGACTGCCTGTTACTTGAAGGGGGAGTGCGCCTTCTCCTTGAACCCTGGACCACCAGAAGTGACTCCAAGGGCTAGTTGGTGGCCTCCTGTGTGAGCTACAGGGACATAACAAGCTAACGAGGCCTTGAATCCTGCTGCTGGCCTCTGCTGAAGTGAGTCCTAACCCCCAATTGGGGCTGTCCAGGTCCTGGACCCTTAGTAGTGGTGTTGGTGGTACTTCTCCAAAAGCTGGGACTTAGGAATCTTTTCCACAAAAACTTCCTGGAGAACCAACAGAAGACCGGGACCTACCAGCCCGGAGATCTGCCGAAGGTGCATTTTTGGTTGGCCTGAGTCCACGGTAGCTCCCGCTACCTCCTTCTACGCAGCAGCAAATCCTGTTAAGTGTGACCTCCAGGCAAAGGTAGAGCACTCTTCGACTACAGCTTGCAGCTTCGCCAGCTGGAGATTTTCGAACTCAAAAAAGTTGGTAACGTCCAAGGTAAAAAAAGCTTCACTGGGCTCAACAACAAATGGCTCCCCATCCATGACATGCCTGGCCTGGAAATCCAGCTTTTCCCTCTCTGAGCTTTATCCCGCTATTGTTGATGCCTGAACTGAGACTTTGTCCCTCAGCCCCCCGGCGTCGACGACTCCTCCTTAGACACATCCGGCTGCTTCGCCCCGCTGAACTGTACTTTCTCAGGACCCTTTCTTCAGACATTTTTCTAAGTCAATGTTTCTATATATTTCTAAATTGGTTTGGGATTTCTCCTGTGTTGCGTTTTCAATGTATTACTGTTTGTGCGCTGCATAAATACTTTATACATTGCCTCTAAATTAAACCTAGCTTCTTTTGTGCCAAGCTACCAGAGAGTTAAACACAAGTTAATTTAATTACTTTTGTGGTTCACCCTGACAAGGATTGTTGTCCTTGCCTGAGTGGGGCTTCCTCCCTCCTCAATCAATAACCTCATTTCTTACAGTTGGCCAGAGGGATCATGTTTGGGCTGAAGAATGTGGGGCTGAGCAATGAACATAGAGCCACTCTGCAAATGAGTTTGTGGGTTTCCAAGGCTGATAGCTTATGTTCTTTCCATTAAGAAGGAGCAGACCCAGTAGAGAGCAGGTCCTTCAATGCCAATTTTATGCAGCCACCTGATGGGGATGGGTTGTGAGCTTAAGGGTATAGCTTAAGGGTGGGTGTTTGGGTTGCTACACCCCCCTAATGAATGTACTTTCAGGTAAATAGTTGGGTACAGGCGCTTTTAGTGGGTATGGTGAGGTGTCTTTTCGATTTCACAAGGATCTTTTACATGAGCGCAGACAAAAAGCACACACATCTCTCTCTGCTTTGAAAGTCTTCAAAACTGTTAGTCATTTTGCAAAATATTGTGTTTTCTCTCACTTACTACCCATATCAGTCAATATTCATCTCCTTTCCACTGCCCCTTTATCCCCTCTCATGAGGCCTGCTTGTCCGATTATGTATTTTGACAAGGTCACTCCCCCAATCTTATTGACCAAGCTACAACCCTAGTTGGGAGACTGTGTGAACTGCTGCAGAGAGGTCCAGAAGATTGAGGGATGCTCTGTCTCTTCTATCAAAGATCATGCGCATATCATCTGTGGTGGCGAAGAGTGCTTTTTCTGGCCTGTGTTTAGGCCTGAATCCAGACTGCATGGTCTCAAGGAGGTGGTCAGTGAAGCACTTGTTTATTAGTTTCTCTAAAACGTTTGTGGGGTATGGTAGGAGGGCAGGAGGGAGATGGGTCTGTAGTTAGAAAGCATGGCTGAGTTTGCAGATGGTTTCTTGAGCAGGAGCATGATAGTGGCGTCTTCTCAGGTGTTCGGGGATGTCGCTGTGTCGAGGGGTTGAGTATGGGCCTTAGTGCTTCACTGATCGCTAGGAGTCCTTTGGTGAAGGCGTGATAGGGGCAAGGGTCAGATGGGACCCCCGAGTGGATGGTCTTCATGGTAGCAGTGATTTTCATGGTGATGATGATGGGCTACAAAGTCAGAGTTCGTTCTTTGGCTGTGATGGGAAGTTGGGTTGCGATTGTAAGGGTGAGGGTGACAGTTGAGGTCGAGGTTGCTGAATATGGAGGTGATTTTGTTACAGAACAATTCTGAATGCTTGCTGTAAATGTCTTTTGAGGGAGTGATGTTGCTGGAGGAGGAAGGAGGCGCAATAAACTGGGAAGCTAGTGCAGTCACAGAGTGAAAGAAAAGTCAGCAAGGGTTCTTAGGAAGTGGGGCGTCTGTTGACAGTAAAAGGAGATGATTTGTGGTGGGGGTAGGCAATAAATGCATGAGAGTGAGGGTGCATTTGGATATGCTTAGGGATTTGGTGGGAACAATGTGCCATTATGAGGGCCATAGAGGAGAGACACACTTGGTTAACTGGATGGGCAAGGGGAGAGCATCTGGGCAACAGAGTGGTATTTTTGGATACTATTGGGGCAAAGACAGGAACCCTGAGCCACAGGCACCTCATTACAAGTGACCTGGTGAACCACCTGGTAACCCTGCCTCCCCAGAGTCTACGGGGTACAAGTAACATGCTGGTTATTACAAGTGCGACCCTGAGGGCGTCCAAAGAAATTAGAAGTTATCAGGGGCAATCAATAGTTCTGATCCCAAGTTCCTTGCGTATTCTTCAATTCATACCTGATATTTAACCTGAAATTGTAGTCAAAGTCTTCAAGTGATGCACATTGGTTCTGATATGTTCCCATGGACCATGTAATTCTAATTTGGCCAGTAGGTCCTGTTACCTGCCCCATAGGAATTACAACATCACTTGTAATCAAGGCCTTATTGAGATAAATTGGTAAGTGACAGGGAGAGGGACCCGCCTTATGTGGATTGTGGTTTGATAGGGTCCTGTGGCAATCAGCAATTAAAGGGCCTCAATTGCAAATACTGGGTCATTTACCTTTGGTGTTCTCGGGCCTCCTTACTTTTGGACCCAAACTGAATGCCAAGGATACCCCGTTAGTTCTTGAATCTCAGATTACCAGAAAGGCATTCCAAGGCTTACTAAGTACTTTAATTTTCACATAGCTAAAGGATCCATGTTTTGCTGGCATTAAACTCTGGAAAAATACGCAGATATCTTACCCAAATGTCACAACGCATGCACAGGTACCATGCGGGTTTCAAAATCTTTAAGGTTCTCTTTCTCAAACTATTACAGTAGATGTCATCATATGCACCATTTTCAAGAACGTCCTTCTCTTTTTTCTAATTATGCGTAATTCACATCCAAATCTCAATGAAATCTACTTGTCAAATTACTCAAACATAATAGCAAAGATGCGTGACAAATGTAAGTTAATACAAAATGCAAACATTGTCCTCATGCTCATAATATTGTATAAGCTATATTTATCATTTATTTATATATGGTTATATCAACCACCCACTATCCATTTTTAAGACATTTAGTTCACTGTCAAGTTCGTGCTGTGCAATCATAATGAATGACTGCATGCACCATTATTACTCTTTCTTTTTCTTTTAAATCTTTATTCGATCTATGTACAGATAGATCATAAAAGCACAAATTCATCAGTTAAATCACATTAAAACTCATTAACTAAAAAGACATAAAACAATTTTAAAACCTTATTAAACTTTTTTAATTCATTATTAAAAACCAAAATCGTCTGTACAATTTAATTCGTGAAAGTTAAGATTCATAATTCATAATAGCAGACCCCTGGCCCTTCTATTCCTCCAACAGGCCCATAAAAAGGAAGCTACAAAATAACAGACATGGGGGTTTGAAAGAGCTTTCAGAAAGTACAGTGCCACTCTGCATTGTAGAAAATGCTTCCGCCTTAAAATTGGGAGGAGGAACCTTTTCCTTTCGTAAAGATAAAACTTACAGAAAAGAACCAAATGTAGATCAGACTGTGGTGAACGGTTATCACAGGGGCAGAGACCTAGATCTGCATGCTTGTACCTCTTTTCTGGGAACCCCAACATCAAGGGAATTAGATTCAGGCGAAAGCGCAGCAGAATAAATCTGTGTTGGGCTACTGTGACGGAAGAAAGGTAACAATAGCCTTCCTCCGGTCTTGTTGGAATTTGATCATAGACTGCAAGCGCCTGGGAATGCCTGTTCTTTTCCCAGCGGTCACTGTTGGCCTTCAGCAAAAAGAGGTTAATTAATTTCTGTTTAGAGACCTTGGTACAGGTTGTTGGGTCCCTAAAGAGGTCTCCCAGCCCTATTGCATTCAGTTCCATCTCCACATATCTGAGCCAGCCAATCCTGCTATGGCCCTCCAGCCCCAGGCAATCGCCAATTATACGTTGGGTTAAGTTGACGGTAGCCCTTCGCCAAATCGAGAGCCACAACAGGATGGGTGCCATTCTGATAGAGTCAGACAGATATGGGAGGCCTAATTCGAGATGCAAGATGTAATTAGATGCTGAGGGTGGTAACGAGACCCTGGTCTTAAAAAAGGTGTCTTCCACTATCTGCAGTTGATCAATTTGGGCCATTCTCCACACACCGGCCCCATAGGTTGCCGCCGTCTTAGTTTTAGCTTGGTATATATTTTTATTATATTAAGGGGGCTGGCACCTAATTTTTTAGCAAAACCCTTTATGGCTTGGGTTCCTCTTTCCATACCCAGGGCCCTTGCTGCCACTAGTTTATTCCAGGATTGCTTGTTATCAAACAAGATCCCCAGGTATGGGAAGGAATCAACTACCTCAATTTTTTTTGAGACCAGATAGAAATAAGATGTTTTAGCGCTTCTAGGAGCTCCCGCTATAATAATGAATGATTTGGATTCGTTCACCCTAAGGTCTAATGAGGCCATAAATGAAGCATACGAAGAAATGAGGCCTTGAAGAGCTATCCCAGTCCTGGCGATTAAAACCGCATCGTCAGCGTATGCCAAAATTGAGAGAGAGATGTTGTCAAACTTCGGCACATCTAGGGAGAGACCAGACAGGGCCGCCTCCACCCCGTTAATATAGATAGAAAAAAGAAACGGGGCGAGGACACAGCCCTGTCTGACTCCCTTCTCAATCTTGAATGACCGCGTACACTCCCCATTTCTGCCATACCGCACAGAGGCGGTGGCATTGGCATACAACTTACGGATGAAGCGGATAATCAACGGGTCGATCCCCATACCCTCCATCATCAGCCACAATTTAGAATGGGACACACAATCAAAGGCCGCTGACAAGTCCATGAAGGCCATGTATAACCTCCCTCCTTTGGCCTTCGTGTACTTGTCTATGCAAAGCGAGAGATTAAGACATTGATCCACTGTCCCCTTGCCTTTCTGAAAGCCATATTGCGCTTGCATTAAAATGTTACGATCTTGGGCCCACTCCTCCAACCTGGCTAACAACAGCCGGCCCATAAGTTTGGCATAATAGCAAAGATGCGTGACAAATGTAAGTTAATACAAAATGCAAACATTGTCCTCATGCTCATAATATTGTATAAGCTACATTTATCATTTATTTATATATGGTTATATCAACCACCCACTATCCATTTTTAAGACATTTAGTTCACCGTCAAGTTTGTGCTGTGCAATCATAATGAATGACTGCATGCACCATTATTACTCATTTATAAACAAAGCTCAATCACAAGGATATCGGCATCTTGAAACATTGTGTATCCAATATCTAACAGTAACAGTTTAAATGCCTTATATACTGAAACAGAAGTACTACAAACTGAGTGCTCGTTGACTGGTGACAATTTGGACTCCCATTCAGTCCCCAATTGCATGTGCACTGCCCCATAAACATGGTGTAAAATCGACTAAACCCAACTGGCATACTTTGCTTTTGAGTACGGCTGAAGTAACATGGGGCAAGGGAATGCCCCAGTGGCATTAAACGTTAAGGGCCCGATTACGAGTTTGGCGGTCCGAGGGCTGGGCCGCCATTGCGGCAGTCGGGAGTTCGCCAACAAGCGGTGGCATTCTGAGTGCCGCATTACGAGTTAACCGCCAGGCTGGCAGAGTTGCTGCGGTGGCGGCGCCACGGTGGCACCATGCTTTGGGTCATAGAGAGCCTGCAGCATATGCCGCCGCCATGGCACCACCTCTTGCACGTTGGTGCACTGTGTACAATGCACCATGCCGTGCATGGCTCACAGTGCACGCAGGACAGTGCAAAAAGATGGGGCACGACATGTGCCCCCATGCACACCCCCCATGGGCTGCAATGCCCTAGGGCCCAGTTTGGGGCCCCTTCCTGCCTTTCCACCGACTTTTTCACAGCGGTGTCCCATCGTGAAAAGGTCAGCAATGTAAACGGTTTGGAGAAATAAAAAAATGTCCCCAAGTTACCCTCTGCTCCAAGGAGGCTTTATAGTTTTTTTGACGCAAAGCCCGGTCTGACTCTCTTATTAGCAGGCCCGGCTCCAGGAATTTTTATTTGGGTGGGCCAATGGTGCATTCGGGTGGGCCACTGCGGCAGTCGTGGCCGGCATGACTCGAGGGGGGAGGAAGAGGGGGCAGGGGGTTCACACGGGGCGGGATCACGCGGGGGGTTTAATTTAATAATATTAATTTTTTTTTAAATGTAGCTTACCTTTCCGCCGGGCCGGGTCCCACGTCTTCTCGGCTCCTGCTCTCCTGTCTCCGGCAAAAACAGGATGCAGGCAGCCAGGCTCCCTCCCCAAAGCCAATCACAATGCTGCAAGCAGTGTTGTGATTGGTCGGGACGCCGCCCAGCCAGGGGCTTATGTGGAGGCCATGTTCTCCATGCAGGCTGCATTGCAGCCAATGCAGCCTGCATGGAGAAGGGCAGAGTGGGCATGACTAGTTTGGGCGGCCCCAGAGGGCCGACCAAACAGTCTTTGTGCACTCATGACCTGACTGCTAATTAAATAAACAAAAAACAGAAAGGCCATGACAGGGCCGGCTTTAGCACTAGTGCGAAAGTCTTGTTTGACGCCCCACCAATGACCTCTTTCTCCGTAGATACCATTACTACCACCCTTCAACAGTGCCCTTCATCTCTCTGTAGCCCCTCTCTCATATGCATTTCATTTGTTGTATAGCGCTACTCATATCAGTGTAGGGTGTCACAGTACTTTACATCACGCACACATTATACAGAGATAATGAATCATACAAGTAGGTAAATCAGTCTATAGGGAATGTCACATAAGCCAATGAGGATTATAAGGTGTAGGACTCACGTCATCCATACTGGTGGGCAGTATATTTTAAGAGCGTTTGGGCTGGGGAAGCACAAACTCAGGATTTAAAGCGTGCCCCAGTCATTGGGGGGGTAGCGGGGGGGGTGGCTTTACTAATAAAAATGTATATCTGCCCAAACTCTTTTTAGCAACATTAGAATAATGAAAGACTGGGAAGTTCTAACTATATTGCAACACAAAAAAGTGAAGCTCTAACTATACCATTCATGTTTGTATGCAGCTCTTTGATGACAGTTCATAGGTCACTGTCCTATGTTAGGACTGTAACTTCTGAACTGCAAGTAACACAAGAATCTCTGTGACAAAGGCAGTAACCTACTGAGCTATCCACATAAAATATAGTTTATCTGCATTTCAAAACTACCGACAAAGGATTGCTCTCCAGCAGGATCATTAATCACCAGTTATCTGGACATTTTTATTGTTGCCTAAATGCGAGACCTGTTGCATTGCAAATGCTTGTTACTGTTACTCAG
The DNA here is from genome assembly GCA_963921515.1 of Calotriton arnoldi. Lineage (NCBI taxonomy): Eukaryota > Metazoa > Chordata > Amphibia > Caudata > Salamandridae > Calotriton > Calotriton arnoldi. The sequence continues at coordinate 432,046 of CAWUFW010012968.1, read as the reverse complement.
TTTGTAATTCATGCTCAGTGTGACTAGAGAGGAGGAAACCAGGCAGCTGAGGCATGCAACACGTATGCCGAGTTAATTGCTCATTCAGTAAGTGACTTCGCAAAAAAGACAATCGGTTCACTGCGCGCGTGGTACGACTCAAGCATGCTACCAGCTTTCAGTATAGTTAGTAGATATGTTTACAGTTCACCCAAGTGAATTGGAGAGGTCAAATAATTATGCTTGGTCACAAAACATACGAATGGCGAAATCTGGACTTTGGCCTCAGACTTCTTAGTGACTACCACAAGGACACGATGCTCCAGGCCTGGCTTTTTCCTTCTTCAAACGTTTGTAATCTGGTAGTTGAGTCTATTGGGCTCCTTGATGAAATCAAAACTACAAGTACCAGAATGCATTGCCGTCTTTAACAACAGCCCTGGTCAGGATCATTGTGACATGGGGTCAGCTGGTGCTCAACCCACGGTACCGCCATACAAATGTAACGATGATTGTATAGTAATCTATTCCAGAATGGTTTTAACGAGGTGTTTATTTTTGTGAACATGGGTTATTATTCACGCAAATTCCAATTTTTAAAAGTCGTCAATGTTCCTTTTGTTCAATTACGTGTCTGTTGCATATCGGGTGTATATAACCTTTCTGTATTGTTTATTTAAACCGTCTAACCCCTGCTTGCCCGGAAATTCGTAATGACCGTCACACGGACAAGTTGTAGATTTACATTCAAGTGACAAGCTGCGTTCTAATCTCGGCGCTACTTAACCCAAACAAACCGTGTGATTCTAGGCTAAGGAAAATCCCATTGCACTACGTTTAAAAAGCCCGCCCCCCCAATCACATCCTAATTTATATAACTCTATCTGAACCTGACCACAAGCCATATTGTTCTATGTAGGTACCTCGCTTCCTGTTCTTTACACCAATCTGGGTTGTTTTTCGGTGCTACGCACCGCCCCACAGGAAATACCGGCTAAAAATAATTGTAACAAAACTAAAACAATACGTGTAGAAAATGCTTGCTTTCTGTTGCTTCTCACAGATTACTCTCGGTGACAATTGTATTCGAAGCTTTTTTCAATTTGCGTTTAAAATCCCCTTTGTTTTGAAGCCTCCTGCAGGACAATGAGGCCCAGGGGTTAGGGCTGGTGCGAACAGGGGAGGTGCCCCCCTGGGAGGCCGACAGGGGATTAAAGAATGCCAGGTACAGGGCACTATGAAAGATAAAGAGCCAGAGGCGGGGGTTGGTTTCTGGTTAAATACTGAGTTTGAGATGGGAGGTTGGTAGAGCAGTGAGGATGCCTTGCCTGGCCAGCATAAATTGGAGTCGGGCCAGCCATCCACTGCGAGGAGGAAGGGAGCAAAACCCTGTTTATTGCCCCCATCACTTTCTGTTCCAAGGGGAGTGAAAACTCTGGCCCGCAGTAGCAGCATCTCCCGTGGTGAGGCCTCACTGTCATAAGGCCAGGGCGGAAGCTCCCGCCACATGCTGTGACTGCTGGGTTTGGCCCTTTGTCATTCTATACGTGACAATGGGCCGCGATAATCTGTGCTGGGCTGCGCAGAGGCTGCAGCAGCCTCTTTGTAATGAAGCGAAGGAGTCAGGTAAAGTAAAAATATACTTATTTATTCAGGTGCCATATAACGACCCACTGGTGCAAAAGCTTAAGCGTCCAACCCAGGTAACTCCAACCGCTTCTCTGACATTCAAACTTAAGCTTCTGCATCAGTGAGTTCCACATTACACAATAGGGTTCTACATGACGACACAATCCTACAGTCTCATGCCATCTCTAAATTCTACAAGTGACATAGAAGAAAGACACCATTACCACATGTATCCTTTCACAACAAAATAAACAAAATTACTCCAGAATATAATCATCGAACTTCTTAGGTACTTTGGTACTTCTCTTCTGTAATACAGAATTATCGTGAACAGAAGTGTGAGCAGATTCTTCAACAGTAGATGCATCAGGAATAAAGATATCTTCACTCCCAGAATGAACTTGGGAAGAAGAACCCCCAGAACAGTGTTCATCAAACCAGACATCACCACCATCCCCGTCTTTTCAAAAAACACTCTTGCCCCGGTTTGAGAACAACAATAGCACTTTTGTTCCACCAACCCTTATTCTTCAACAAAACTGAAGAATCAGTGACCCTTTCAACTTTGAAGGGAGCAGTGAATTTAGATGAACCTTTACGTGTTAATGCCGGATTGATAATCCTTACCCAGTCACCAACTTCTACACTTTTACTTTTGGTCTTGTGAGACATGTCATGGTAAGACTTACCACAAATGCGTGACTCAGTTATATTCCTTCTAGCTTTGATAATAGAAGACTCAAAAGTGTCTCTCTCAGCACCCTTTTTGAAGAAGGGCACTAACAAAGACTTGACCTGTCTGCCTCTCATCAGAAAATATGGAGATACTCCCGTGCACGTATTGGGAGTTATATGATAGCTCCATACTTTTTCTTTTAGAAAATCAAAAACATCCAGGTTGCTTTCCAATGCAGCTTGAATCCCTTCTTTTATAAATCTGTTAGCCCTTTCAACTTGGCCATTAGAACGGGGACTGTACAAAGGTGCCCTCTCAGAACTCACACCAAATTTCCGCAAAAAATTCTGCATTTTACTAGAAATGAATTGCACCCCGTTGTCTGACATAAGAGAAATGGGTGCACCTTCAATTCTAAAAATGTTTTCCAAAAATGATATCACTTCATCAGTGACAGGATGTTCCACAAAGGTGTAGTACAACCACTTTGAAAAGTTATCAATGAGTACAATTAAAAATCTCTTCTCCCTGCCTAAACATTCATACGGACCAGAAAAATCAATAGACACTTTCTCCCAAGGACCCATAAGGGCATCTTGAATAGATAAAGGTTCAGTAGAAACTTTCCAATGTTTGTCTGATTTAATACATATAGAACAGTTGTCCACAAACCGCTCAACAGAAGCGTCCATACCTGGCCACCAATAGTGAGTTTTGAGCAGTTTTTTTGTTCCGGACACTCCAGAATGTCCAGAATGGGCTAACTGGATGAGTTTATTCCTAACACCAGCCAGTGGCACAAACAAATCCTGTCTCTATAAGATGTCATTTTCAATGCTAAGTTCATCAGCAACCTGTGCAAAACTACGAAGAGGTATCTCTAAATTCTTGCAAGATGGCCAACCATTGGTAACAAAATGCTTGACTTTAGACAAAACAGAATCAACAGCTACAAAGTCATTCCATTCTTTTTCAGACACAGCAGAACTACACGAATCAATGGTATCTACCATAGCCACAACACACTCATGCTGGTCAATGATCTCACCTCCAGATTCATCTATTGGTGGGAGCCTAGACAGACAATCTGCCGTAAAATTTTTACCGCCAGGAATGTGTTGAATCTCAAAATTAAACTCCTGTAATCTAGCAATAAGCCTTACTGGCCTGGACGAAGCTTTCCCACTCCTGACCCCATCCATCATAAAAACAAGGGGCTTGTGATCGGTAACAAGAACAAAAGGTCGCCCCCACAAGAAATTTTTAAGCTTTTTTACTGCCCAAACACATGCCAACGCCTCTTTTTCTATGGTACTATAATGTTTCTCTGCACCTCGAATTCCCCTGGAAATAAATGAAATAACTCTTTCCTTGCCATCCACCATCTGTGTGAACATGGCCCCAGCATCAACAGTAATGTAAGATTTGCCCTGAGGATCAAAAGTATTGAGACCAGGAGCTTTAGCAATAAGTTTCTTTACATTATCAAAAGCTTCGTCATGAATATCCGTCCAAGAAAATTGAGCCCCTTTTTTAAGAAGTTGTCTGAGCGGCTCAACAACAAGAGCATACCCTTTAACAAATCTGGCGTAGTACTCGCCTAACCCTAAGAAGGAACGCAAGGAATCCTTGTCTTGAGGTTTGCTAGCTTTCTCCAATGTATTGATAAGATCCTCTTTAGGAAATATGCCCTCAGGGGTGATCCTATGACCTAAATAATTAATCTCATCAACAAGAAACTTACACTTGTCCTTACTCACAGTCATCCCTTTGTTTTCTAAAATCTTTAAAACTTTATCAAGAATGACATTATGTTGATCACAAGTCTTTGCAAAAATCTAAATGTCATCCTGAAATGACTGCACACCATTCAGACCCTGAAACAAACTCTCAATGAGTTTCTGGAACACGCTAGCCGCTGAGGCCAGCCCGAACGGCATTCTTAAAAATCTGTAAAGGCCAAATGGAGTGATAAATGCAGTGAGATCTTTCGAGGACTCATCAAGTACTACTTGGTGATAAGCTGATTTTAGATCTATTATAGAAAAATATCTTGCACCATTCACAGCAGCTAGCATTTCCTGAATTCTGGGCAATGGATGAGTATCTATCACAATATTTTTATTCAAAGACCTAAGGTCCACACACAATCTTAAATCTTGATTTTTCTTAAGGGCAATAACTATAGCCGAAACCCATTCTGAACTATCGGTGGATTCAATGATGCCCTCAGAACACAAAGAATCTAAATGAGATTTTAGTTTTTCCCGAATACCTAGAGGAACCATGCGTACTTTATGTTGTATGGGCACAGCTCCCTTTTGAGTTTGATCTTGTGAGTGTAGCCTTTGACTTGACCTACTTCATCCCCCAAAATTTTTTTACTTACTTAGAATAACATTTAGAGAAGTTTTATCACAAGAAACACTATTGATGGTTAACTCTCTTAATTGGATGGGACGATCAGAGCCTGGACATAAAATTACACCCAACTTGCCTAAATCATACCATCCAACTATGTTTTTCCCATCAATAGCCACATAAATTTTAGTAAACACCTTGCGCCCTTCAAATTCTAAGGTATCTTCAAAGAAACCTAGCATGCTGATATCAAAATTACCGAATGCTTTAGGGTTAACGTCGGTTTCCATGAGCTCGACCCCCACCCAATTCTCTTTGAAGAAGGTATCTGACAGGATGGTGATAGGTGAGCCTGAATCTGCCATGGCTTCAAAAGCCACATTGCCAATTTGAACAATACCTAAAGGTGCCTTAAAAGGAACAGCCAGATTATTCACTGAATTGTCAAATAAATCTTCGTACACAGTAAGCAGTAGATTTTGCATATCATGCTCAACATTTGAAATATTATTTACATTGGTATTTGAAATTCTCCTTGGTGCTTTGCACAGTGACGAAAAGTGGCCAACTTTACCACATTTAAGACATTTTCTTTTTAAAGCAGGACAATCTGGAAAATTTGCCAAATGTAACTTAGAACCACATCTATAACAACTAGGTTTAACATCCCTGGTTGTTCTGACGTTACCCTTACTAAATGACTGAATAGCACACACAGGAGAAGAAGAAGAAGAAGCATATTTCGTTTCTTCAGCTGTGATGATTTTAGAAGATTGAATAGACCTTTCAATTCCTTTGGCTAAATCCAAAACTTCAGCCAACGTAGGATTCCGACAAGCAAGAAGTCTTTCTTGTACTTTTTTTGACTCACAATTGAACACAAATTGATCTCTAATGGAGAGATCAACATTTGCACCAAACTCACAGTTTGCAGCCAAAACCCTCAAAGCCGCAACGTATTCCTCAATCGATTCATCAGTAAATTGCTTTCTTTTGTGAAAAGCATGTCTTTCAATCAGCACATTGGGTTCATCCTCTAATTGTTTCTCTAACCTAGCTACAGCTTCACTGAAAACATTCCACCCATCTCCACTACCAGGTGGCGCTATAGGTACAAGATTTTTGAAAATCTCTATCGCTGCTGTGCCAAGAAAACTAAACAAGATGGCTTTCATTCTCTCCGGTGAAAAATTTGTACCATCAATGGCAACTATATAGTTCTCAGGGGGCGTGGCCAAGCCGCGGGCTAAGATGGCCGCGCGGTGTTGAAGCTCCGCCGGCAGTCCGACGAACTAAACGCTGTCCCCACCCTATAGCACCTACATGATGGTGGCAGAGGCGTCGCTGCATCCCTGATCCGCTGGGACACGAGCTGGGTGTCGTTCGAGGGATGGAACGCACACGGAGCGGCCCTGTCGCGAGTTCCGTCTGCGACGCGGAGCAAGCCAAGATGGCGGCCTAGGACGACGATCGCGGCTGTTTGATCGGCGCTGGGTCCTACGGTGCGGTGAGTGCCCGGGTGCCGGTTTGGTAGTCTCGGCGCCCCCCCCCGCTTCTGCACGATACGCGCAGCTCTCGTGGCTGAGGCAGTGTCACCCAGGCGCTGTTGTGAAGGTCCGGCCACGCAGCCTCCCAACCCCCACTATCGCTACTAACTGATGCAGGGCAGGCGAGGCTGGACCGTAAGCAACGCAGAGGGCGCGGGGGGGATGAGTGCACGAGCCTGCTGGATACCCCCGGAGCCTGGTGTGGCCCCCGCGCGGTCCCCCGTCTAAGCGGTCGGAGCCTTGACAGAATGCGCTAGCTATTCCACAGCACTGCCCTTGGCCCCACTGTCTCCACACGCAATTGCTTTGAAGGAGCAGACGCATGCACCTTGTTTGAGAGTGGCCGGCACCTGCCTCTGACGCCCACCGACCCTCTGCACTGCCCTTCTGCCAGTTCACTATTGCCATACTTGAAGCTTCCGGGGTCACTGCGAGGCCTAGCAGCTCTGAAAATATTCCTCCGCCCCGACATCCCAAACGCGGCTAGTAGCAACCGTGGGGCAGCAGCGACGGCTGGGCAGTCTCCGGTTCCTGCGCGAAGGCATGGGACGCAAAGACCCGAAACAAAGGACACTCCCATTTGAAAAACTGGCGGAGAAAACAGCGGAGGAAGACCCCACCATGGGGGAACGGGTAGGCAGCCCTGCTGGAGATGCATCAGCCATGGCCCCTGCGGCGGAGTGGATGCAAGAAATGAGAGCAGGTTTCAGGGCATTGGACGGTCGCTTCGACTCCCTGGACAAAACGCTCGAATCCATGGGCGCAAAGATCCAAGCGCACGATCGGCGTCTGGATGTGGCAGAGGCGCGGATCTCCGACATCGAGGATGGTACCGCACAGGCAACCAAACGACTAGATCGAATGGACCGTCTACTAAAGGAAGTGGCCAACAAGAATGAGGACCTTGAAGCACGCAGCCGCCGCAACAACGTGCGCATTCTTGGGGTTCCAGAGTCCACAGCTACGGGCCGCTTAGATAGTTTTGTGGAAACTTTGCTGGCGGACATGTTTGGGAGGGACTCCTTTACGCCTGGCTTTGTGGTGGAGAGAGCCCACCGCACTCTCGGTCCGCGGCCTAACCCGGGCCTCCCGCCTCGCCCCCTGATAGCTCGCATTATGAACTTCCGAGACAGAGATACGGTACTGCGTTTGGCCAGGAGCGCGGCGACGTAACCTGGCAGGGCTCAAAATCGCTCTTTACCCTGACTTCACGGTGATGGTTCAAGATGCCAGACGCAAATTCGCTGGGGTAAAAGCCGCACTCCGGAACCTTGGCCTTAAATACGGCATGTTATATCCTGCACGTCTTCGAGTGGAGGTTGAGGGCCGGGTACGATTCTTTGACAATCCCAACGAGGTCCAAGAATTCTGTCGCACCTATAAAAACAACAATGGCCAGCGGCGGGACGGCAGGGACGACCCGTCTCCTGCGCACAGCGGATCCGTTGCAAGCGTGGACCTGTTCTCTGGCTCCGGTGTGGGGTGACATTGTGAACATTGTTGAGTGTTTGATCTTCCTTCCTTCCTTCAATACTTGGGGACACAATATAACTTGATTGAGAATATTTTTTCATAGTTGGGCTGCTGACGTGGCGTCGCCACCCCCCTAGGTGGATACCTTGGGTTCTTTCAGGCTGATTCGAATGTACCTGTTTATAATTGCGTTCTATGATTGTACAGTCGATTGGTACTTTGGTTTTTGTTTACAGGTTGGGGTAGGCCTTACCATTTTCGTAGTGAGGCTGGGTGGAGGGAGGGGGTTTGGGAAGGGGTTTAATGTTTTCTTTATTGATTATCATGCATGCTGTCCTTGGTATTGGTTATTTGTCCACACCATGACATTTATCCTCGTGGACTTTCTTAAGACTCTTAGATGGCACAGCTAGGTTTCAGCGCAGGTCCCTCTAATTTGTCCCTGTTGTCATGGAATGTCAGGGGTCTTAATAATCAACGTAAAGACGGCAAGTAGTGCACTACTTGAATAGACATAACATAGACATCGCCTTTCTGCAAGAAACTCATTTACCTGTCACTGATGCGGCGCGCTTTGCTGCCAGTTGGGGGGCCCATAGGTATTTTGCCAATTATAGTAATTATGCGAGAGGCACGGCAGTTCTAATCCATAAGAGAGTCCCTTTTAGCTGCCGACTGGTCATCAGGGACAGGGAGGGCCGGTATGTTATAGTGGCAGGTTCGGTAATGGGACACAGGGTCAATCTGATTTGTGTTTACGGCCCCAATACTGACTCCCCGGAGTTTTTCCACTCCCTACACACTCAACTTTCCAAACTAGAACCTGCATTGATTATGATAGGCGGGGATTTCAATCTCCTTTTGAATCCAGGCTTGGATAGCACGTCCGGCACCGCAGACACCAAACCTAGAGCGAGGCGAGCGGTCCGTGACCTCTGTGACCAGTTTTCACTGATTGACATTTGGCGCAGGCGCAACCCCACCACTACTAATTACACACATTTCTCTGGTCAACACAACACATGGACTAGGATCGATTTTTGGCTGATCTCCCCGGATGTGTCCCCATGGTATCGGGCGTTGGAGACCCTCCCTAGGACGTACTCGGACCATTCCCCTGTTCAGCTCTGTCTCCAAGTTCCACGCCCGAAGGGTTTGAAAGACAATGGCGCTTTCCCTGCCGCGCTCTTTTATACGACCTGTTTTGCCATGAGGTCAGTGAAGCAATTGAAGACTACTTTACTATTAATACTGGCTCGGTCGATTCCTGGGCTGTGTTGTGGGAGGGATTCAAGGCCTACATTCGCGGTGTGTGCATATCCAAACACGCAGGGGTGCTCAGAGCACTGCGCACAACACTGGCACGGCTGGAGGGAGAACTAACAACGCTAGATGCGGAAATACAGCACGCTACCCCTGACTCATTGCACGGGAAGAGGCTGGTCCTCCTTTCCGAATACAGGGAAACAGCGGATCGTGAGATCCTTTACTTGGGTAAATATCAAACTGCTCGTAGGTACGGTGAGGGTGACCGGCCGGGTCGCACCCTAGCTCAGATCCTCAGGCCGCCCTACAGTAATGCATACATCACAGAGATCCGTGATAAGGATGGAACACTTCATACAACTTCCACTGATATTAGGAACGAGTTTCTTACATACTACACGGCACTATACACATCTAGACACAGCAGTGATACAACCGCACGGGAGGACTATCTATCCGAAATTGCCTTAGTGTTCCTAGAAAAAACATGCAGGAGTTCCTGGCGGAACCCATCACGGTGAATGAGGTGCGTGGGGCAATTAAAGAGCTGCGCGGTTCCTCCGCCCCGGGCCTTGACGGCTTTACCGGGGAGTTCTACAAGGGCTTTTCAGATCTTCTAGCGCCAAAACTGATTGAGGTTTATGCTGAAGCCCTGGAAAGACAATCCCTGCCGCCCACGTTAAACGAAGCGGTCATCATTCTCCTTCCAAAGCCTGACAAGGATCCATCGCTTTGTGGGTCATATAGACCTCTATCACTCTTGAACATAGATTATAAAATCCTTGCTAAAATCGTAGCCAACAGACTTTCACAATTGATGGAGTTTATTATCTCTCCGGCACAATCAGGCTTCGTCCCACACCGCTCCACCTCATTAAACTTACGAACTCTGTTCGCAGTGTTGCACAGAATAAATCCCGAAACTCCCGCTGCGGCTATTCTGTTAGACACAGAAAAAGCCTTTGACACACTCGAATGGCCCTTTTTTCTATCTATAATGCGTCGGATGGGTATGCCAGCAGGCTTTATAGCTCTTACGAGCCTACTATACAGTCGGCCCACGGCACGACTCCGCATGAATGGTACTATATCTGGCCCATTCTCTCTAACCCGGGGCACCCGACAGGGGTGTCCGCTGTCACCTCTTTTGTTTATCCTTGCCATGGACCCCTTACTGCGGCACTTCCAGGAACGACATCTCCACAGAGGACTGCAGTTTAATACAGGCCCTCTCTTGGTTTCCCTCTATGCCGATGATACTATCCTCTATGTCAGAGAACCGCATCAGAACCTGGCGCCGCTCGTGCGGGAGATACTCCGCTTTGGTAGACACTCCGGGCTGGGTATTAATTGGCATAAGTCAATTATTTTTCCCTTAACCAGCAGCACAGCCCCTTGGGAATGCGAGTTCCCGTTGGAATGGTGCTCAGATTCTGTCAAATATCTAGGTATCCATGTGCACCTGAAACAAGACCAGATCATAAGCCTCAATTATGGTCGAGCGATGGAGCAGCTGGAGACTCGGGTGGAAAGATGGTTACGCCTCCCCATATCCATGGCAGGCAGAATTGCTATAGTTAAGATGATGGTCCTCCCTAAATTTTTATATCTTTTTAATAACATCCCCATACCCCTCACCCAAAGTTTCTTTGCAGCGCTGCGATCCCTTCTTGTCCGACTGGTATGGGGTGGCAAGCAACCTCGGGTTCGATGGAAGGTACTCACTCTACCATACGATAGAGGCGGGCTGGGCGTGCCGGATCTTTATTTATACTATCTGGTAGCTCAATGTAGTTATGCCTTCGCTTGGTATCACCCAGATCCCATTTCTACGCCCGGAGGCTGATTTTGTCCTACCTGAGCAACTGGCCGCTGTCCTGCCCAGGGGCGAACCCAGAAGTCTAGTCGACATACAAACGGTCTCGACCACTAGCTGGGCTTGGAGCAAACTCCTTCGCTATACGGGCAATTCAACTTTATATTCATCGGCCCTCCCATTGCCGAATGCTCGTTGGCTCCCCATAACGGGCGAGAAACTCGTGCAACGCACATTGACTAAATTTGGTATTGCCAAAATAGGCGAGCTATATCCTGGCGGACACATATTCTCGGACACGGAGGACGTGCGCTTCCATGACGCTACGTTTATGGATAGATTCGTCCTTAGACGACTTTATTCAGCACTAAGAGCTACGATAGTTGGCTTCCCGTTGGAACCGGACTCATTTGATCCGCTGACTCTACTAATTGAGAAGGAGAGTGGTACACACATCATTTCCTCACTTTATAAACTCTGCAATGCACAAGTTCCTAGTGTGGACGACAAGCTCCGCTCAGACTGGGAGACCGATTTGGGACATCCTATCTCGGACGAACAGTGGTCCGCCTGTTGCACGGTTACCAAAACCGTGTCATTAAACAGTCGCCATAAACTACTGCACTACAAGTTTCTCCGTAGAATGTACATGACGCCAGCAAAACTACATAAAATTGACCCGGATAGGCCACATACATGCCGGAAATGTGGCGCACAACACGCTGATTTCGCCCATTTGACCTGGACGTGTCCTTGCATTCATTCATACTGGGACCAAATGCACAAAACACTTGGGGACATTCTCGGGCTCACACTGGTTCCTATACCGGAGGTGGCACTGCTGGGCTACACGGTCAACTTTCCTAAAGCTGTCCGGCAGCTAGCTTCCCTTGGCCTCCTTCTGGCAAAACGTGAGATAGCAATACACTGGGGCAGTAGGACCTCTCCTACGACACAGGGCTGGCTGAACAGCTTAGCGTTTTGTAGTACCAATAGCGAGCTCTACTCTAGCCTGCTACCCAACACAGCACGACCTAAAGACATCTGGGGCCCATATAAAGCGTATATTGGCAATCTGAACACCTCTTCATTCTCCCAGCTTAATTCAGGGATTGTGCCTACGGGGGTTGGCTAGGACAGTCGGTCTGCACACTGACACATCATGTACGACATCACGATGCAGGGGGGGGTATCACTCCACATCACTTTCGTTCACCCCACATCATTGGGAGCTCAAGGACAAGGACCGAGGCGGACAAGGGGCACTGACCGACCACTGGGATAACACTGTAGGAATCCTGCTATGCGGGCTGAGCTGTGGGGACTTGGGGGACATGTATTATGTTACATGAGATGTTATGAGTATAATTTGACGAGTAACCATTCTGTGTTAAGAGGAGAGATGACTATATTTCATTGTTATTTTTGTTATATTGCATAATGGACAATTGAACCAACTGAAACGTAATTTGTGGTCGTTTGATGATCAAAGATAAATAAAGTTATTAAAAAAATAAAAAATAAAAAAACTATATAGTTCTCAAATGTTTCAAACCATTTCTTCCACCGCAATTTCGGTTTGCCTGGAATTTGCAAAAAAATAGTAGGCTGATTACAAATTTGAGAAGCTGCCATAGTGTATAGGTAAGAAAAAAATAAAGGGAGGAAGAAAGACCAGTAAATGAACCAAAACACTGAAAGTGTCAATAGATACTATATGAGAATCAGGGATGTATGTCTATATATAATAAACGTTGAGGAAACTCTCAAAATGAGTGTAGAAGCAAAACATCACTGGAAATATGCAAAAGAGAGTTTAGAAAGTGTGCATATCACTGTTGCAGTTAATCATAACAAGTGTGCACATCACTGTAGAATAAATACTGTGAAATCACTATGGTGCTCCTGCAATAAATAAAGTTAAAGTGCCACTCTTGAAATCACTGTGGTGCTCCTGCAATAAATAAAGTTAAAGTGCCACTCTTGAAATCACTGTGGTGCTCCTGCAATAAATAAAGTTAAAGTGCCACTCTTGTACAAGTGTGCGAATCACTGAATCCGCAATAAATAAAGTTAAAGTGCCACTCTTGAAATCACTGTGGTGCTCCTGCAATAAATAAAGTTAAAGTGCCACTCTTGAAATCACTGTGGTGCTCCTGCAATAAATAAAGTTAAAGTGCCACTCTTGTACAAGTGTGCGAATCACTGAATCCGCAAGACATGCGCAAAAAGATGTAACTCTTGAGACATGCACAAAAAGATGTAACTCTTGAGAAAGTGTGCGAATCACTGAATCCGCAAGAAATGCACCAAAATATGCTTCATAACTTATTCAATGTATACAACATTGCCTTGAAGTGAATCAGAGCGTATGCACTGTGAGTAAACACCCACGATCCACACTGGACTCCAGTAGACTATACGAAGAAATTGGATCGGATCGGGTGAATCGATAAATCCAATATGGCCGCTACGTTGCGTCACTGCGTGCGAAAACGTCCTCCCAATATGGCTGCCGCTCGCGTAGGTGTAAGACAGGCAGATAGTCGACACAGCGCTGAGCATTCAGACGCTTACCGCACCATGGCAACAGAAGTCGGGAGACAGCAACGTCATGCAGCTAGTAGAATTCCACCGGCTTAGCTCGAGCAGGCTCACGAGCAAGTAACGGTTGCACGCAGCGGTAATCAAGAAATGAGAAAAAGTACCTTAAACGTTACTTAAGTAGAAGGAAGCCCAGGATTTCGACGATGGCCCCGAAGAATACTTCCAGGAATGGGTTGGAAGGCGCAGTAAAATTAAAGTCGGCTCCGTGGGTAAAAACGGCGTATGAGACACAGCACAGTGGGTCGGCACAAGAACTAAAAACAACTCGTCGCCATTGTAATGAAGCGAAGGAGTCAGGTAAAGTAAAAATATACTTATTTATTCAGGTGCCATATAACGACCCACTGGTGCAAAAGCTTAAGCGTCCAACCCAGGTAACTCCAACCGCTTCTCTGACATTCAAACTTAAGCTTCTGCATCAGTGAGTTCCACATTACACAATAGGGTTCTACATGACGACACAATCCTACAGTCTCATGCCATCTCTAAATTCTACAAGTGACATAGAAGAAAGACACCATTACCACACTCTTGAATTGGGATCAGGAGAGCCAGCCCGAACACCGATGGGGGGGGAAAAAACGGCTCACATCAAGCTTCGGGCACTGGGCCTCAGGTACTGGCCGAATGCCCGTCTTGCCAATCCGACGCCCAAGGCTCATGTTTGGGTGGGCCAGGCTCATGTTTGGGTGGGCCTGGCTCACCCGGCCCACCCGCTAGAACCAGGCCTGCTTATTAGATCAGGCTTTGCGCCAAAAACTATGGATGTTTGCGGTGATCTGCTCACTTTACACCCATGTAACACATCTGTGACTCAAAGTGGCGTAAAGCGCCATTGGCACTGATGCAATGTCTACTTTATGTAAGGGGGCTTTATGACCCGTCTTTCTTTATAATGCATATTACCCACCACGTACAAGCGTGACTCTTGGAAAAATACATTTGTTCCAAGGTTACATTTTAAGATCTCTTGTTATTGCTGCAAAACGACTTCATGTTTATTGTTGAATGGTCAGTGTGCTTGGGGTTTATTAGGAGTGTGCCAGCAAAGCAGCATTTCATGCAAAAGAACAGATCTGCGCCCCGTGACTAGGAGCTGCAATGAGATGTCAAGGTTTGCTACGCCTGGTGTCAGCAGGAAAAGCAATGAAACCAAACATCAGCTTTAATAGGCCAGGTGACCTTTAGCGCGCGCGTTAACATCCACGAGGAACCTTACAAGGAATAATTAAAATGAAATGCCCCTCAGCATGCTTAGCTGTCTGCTAACTCGTGCACGCACCAGCAGGGTTTGGTGTTCAGAGGGAAAAAGAAGCTTCATCTTATTCTTAAAGCACTTTGTTGGATTGTATAAAAAAATATCGAGCGTGAAATCCGTATATTTTCATAATTAGGCAAGAAAAAACTGTGAAATAAAAATGATTATGTGTACGAGAACAGAAATCGAGAAGACACTGAGGCAGATGCAGCAGTAGGAAAGGGATTCTGACATATTATTAGATTCACACTTTCTCCCGTTCGAAAGACACCTATTTCCCTGCCCTGCTGTTCAAACACACACGGAGGCAAAGAGTTTCCAAACTTATAAGATAAGTTATTTGGCTATCATCACTGATGGTTTGTCGATATTATCTTTGTCGATAATAAAAGTATATGTCACATATACACTAATAAGTGTTATGTATAATCTCAAATGTAATTACTCAGCACTTCCTTTCCCCGCTCCATATCTTCAGGTTGAATAAACTAATAGCCATGATGACATTAGGCAATTTTCATCTTTACTTGTTTGGACAAACCTATTTTACAGTTTAATAGCAGTGAAGAACCTTCCCAGGCTGGTACTGGAAAATATTTCCACGGTCACTAGGTGGCATCAGAGAGGCTTCAATGACTTTGTGGCCACACTAATGATGTCATCAAAACCGGATGTGACGAACTCGTTCTTGATGACGGGTTGCAGGAAAGAAAACATAACTCACTTAGGTTTTCTCGTATAACATACTGCATAAGGTGATTCCCAGGTGGGCATGGAAAGGCGATGATGAAGATGTGGGAGGAAGAATATATCATTTAAAATTACCTTGCATGATGGTAAATATTTTTTTCTGGTAACGCTAGTGTCAGTCAATTGAATCCTCATCTTTTGAAAGAATAAACAGTCTGGAGATGGGACAGAGAGGCAACAACACGACCACCTGATCCAAAAAACTGGGCAGCCCTTGTCTCCTCTTTTGCCATAATTTCAAGATCCCAATGATTGGTAAAAGCATACCTGGAAGGCACGCGGTAGTCTGGCAGACGTCTAGGAGGAAAAAAACAACTTTCTGCATAACGACAGTGGGTACTGGAGTGTTGATTAAATGTACTCACATTACTTCAGGAACCACAATCTGTCAGTTTGAGGCAGGACTACATCCAGTTTCTAATCCACCTTGAATCCGTAAAAGTTTTCCTGTTCGGGAGAGACAAAACTCACAAAGAGTTATTCTTGACCCATAACTTCTTCATTTTTGACTCCATTTTTGACTCCGTGAACTCAAAGTTTGGCAATTGGCCAGGAATAAATTTCTTTTGACGGGCTTCTGTGGCAGTACACCTAATATTTAATGACTCCTTGTGCTTGCGCCTCAGTGTGCACTCACACAGGCCAAACTTTGGTTGACAAATACACAAACAAGCATTGGCAATGACAATAGGCCGGGCTTAAAAGGAATGTTATATGGTAATGTGAAACATTACAAGTAAATAGTATGGGAATAGCTATACATTTGAGTGGAAGCAAAAAACTGTAAATAATATTGATGTAGGTTAAAAGGTCAAATGACAGTTGTACTGTCAAGCCAGGCCTAAAAATCCATGAAGGTTAATGACTGCACTCTTTCCATCTGTGCTGCTGCCAGTAAAGGCCAGCATAAATTATCTAGTGATTTAAAACACTTTAACAGCATTTCAATGTCAAGTGTATGCCCCTGAATGTTCAAGTTTAGGCTGCTGGATAAAGAAACAAAATGATCACAGCTGCATGTAGGACAAGCACTTTTTTGTGGAAGCACAAAACGTCTGCCTACTCAAAACATGTACTCCTGGCTCCCAACATGTGGGCGCAGCCAAAGGACCTCTCTGGTGATGCTCAAATAATTGTCTGGCAACATCTGCGCTGTCAAGCCAGACTATAATGTTATGTTAGGTAACATGATAGATGAAGCAGCTCTCTTGCCCATTACACTTTCATTTGTGACTTTATCACAAAGGGAAGTGGAGTTGCCCACAATAAGATCACAAGTCTATACTTCTGTTAGAACAGATACCTCAGTTTCCTGACCTCCCACACCTCAGCTATCACCAAAAATAGAAACCGAGAGAGATTCTACTCATGAAGTGAAGGAGTGCTAAAATAGAGAAAGATCTCTCCAATAGGTGATTCAAGTCACAAAACGAGAGAGAATTTAATCGGAAATACACATGAAAGGATAAACAAACACTAAAACTAAAATAAAGGTATACCATTCTGATGAGCACTGATCCCAGAATTCACAGGATAAAAAGCAAAAGAGATGCTCATATAGATGATCCAGAGACCTAAGGAATGGGCAAGAAGATTTTTAGAGTAGTGTGAATTCTTCCTAATGGAAAAGAACAAAAAAGTGACAAGCCTGGCAGTAGGACCAAAAATGTATGGGTGACATTTTTTTACCTTTATAAAGAAGAAAAGAGCTTTCCTAATGGGCAGAACATGGATGATGATACAGTAAAAAACAGCAGAAATTACCATAGCTCTCATGGTTCAGCAGGCCCTTCTGAAAACACTTTCAACCACTGAATATATTCAAGTTTAAACTCATAAAGGGGTTATAAATTAACTAGATGCATTTATATAACTCAAATTTGTATAGAAGGGCCTATTGAAAGGCCCATAAAATTGATATTTTAGTAGCATTTATTTAAAGACATGATGCATTATGATTGAGGCTGGCCAATACAATTCCTCACATATACGCATAGCAGTGAGGGAATTCCATTATTCCCACTTTGGGACTTGTATATGAATTAGTTGGTTAAAAAACACAAGTTCCGGCTCTACATAAAAAACATTTAGGTTGGGACAGACAGGCAACTCCAAATCTTCCCTTAAAGACGAACACAAGATCCAGCCACAGTGTCTGCATAAGCTCCAGGATACACGAGATATAAAAAAACATTATCTGATCCTCATCACCATTGGCAGCTATACCGGAATGTACCCACGTACAGTATTAGTCTACAGAAATATTAACAATCATAGCGGTTGTATGTAGTACAGAATGCACAAAGTAGAAGGCTGTCTGAAAGGGGGTTTATAATTTGGGTATATAGGGATCCTTACCAATCTAATAAACGTTCCTTGGTTAGATCTCAACATAAGTCTTAGAGAAACTCTGCTCGCCCCTGGTAGCTATGTCACAAGCAGCAGGCAGTTCCCCAGAGAAATGCATATTAAATTCAAGCAGTACCAACAATTTTAAAATAAAAAAAAAATCACAATGAAATTCCCAAACCAATTTAGAAGATGGGAGAGAAGTTTGATAAGCAAAACAACACCGAAATTATTAACATTCGATAGGGAGAACCAGAGATATGATTTTTAGTTATAAGGCAAAAAACACAATTTAAAAAAATAAGTTACAGTTGACCGGGACTGTGAAGGAGCGGAAGTAGGTTACACCCAGAGGGTCACCCCGGTCAAAGTTTTTACCTTCAGACTTAGGGGCCTATTTACGAAAAAGTCATGGAGCGCAGCAAGTCACATTGCTGCGCTGCACCACTTGACAGGAAACGGGCAGGAATGCGCCGTACTTAAGGCAATATGATGCATTCCTGCTTTTTCCCTTGCGCTGGCGCCCTTTTGGCAGCCTAGCGCCAAAGCAGGCACCCTTGCACTCTGGTGCAAGGGTGCCTGCGTTGCATGCAGGATTGTTTTTGTGCATAAGAGGCACCTATGCCTATGTCTTCAGAATACGCTATGAGAAATGCGAATAGAGGGATGGGGAGAGGCGGGGGCATTGCAGTCATTTATAAGACTATTTACACATGCAGTCTCATTCAGGAAACACTTCCTGATTGTGAAAGCGCTGTTTTTAAAATTGCCTTAACGGATAACTTTACGCTTTCGGGACTACTTATTTACTGCCCCCCTAGTCCGTCTAAGCCTTTCAGAGAAGGAGTAGTAAATGCTGTTACTACACTAGCGCTTAGAACGGCCAATTTTACTGTCATTGGAGACTTGAATCTCCATTTGGAATCTCAAAATGATCCTGACTTCACTAATTTCCTAGGTGACATGGCAGCGTGCCAACTATTACAGTTGGTTCCGGGGTCCACGCATGATGCAGGACATCTTCTCCAACATCCCGCTCTTAGAGATCTCGACCCCACTACCCAAGGCATGGACCCACCACTCGCTTATCCAGTCCTCTGTACACCTAGCAGGCCCTAAATCTCAGCCTTCCAGGAACCCTCTTAACAAACGCCCATGGCATAAACTAGCGCACAATACCTTCTGAGACACTCTTGGCACGTTACAACCAGCACTGCCCACCAATATCGAGCTGGCCAATGACTGTTTCGGGAGGTGGGTCAACCAGGCATTAGACATATGCATCCCAGCCAAATGGACATACCCCCAAGAAAGCTCTGGCTAACGTCTGGTTTGACAAATCACTTATAGCAGCTAGGGAGAACGGTAGGGCTCTAGAACGAGCCTGGAGACACTCATATGATTCTAACGCTAAACTACACTATAGAACGGCCATTAAAACATATCATAAAATGGTCCGGAAGTCCTGTGCCGCGTACTCTGCCAACAAAATCAATACTAGCAATAACCCCTCTAAAACTATTTTTTCTCTTTCACAGGACATGGTGAAATCCCCTCTGTCCACAGAAAATACTATAATGTCTAATGCTCAGTATGAGGCACTGGCCACCTATTTTATTAAGAAGGTTGAGGGTATTTATGATAGCGTCTCCCCTAAGATGACAGTCTGGGACCCTCTGGAAAGCTTCTCCAGTGGCACGGAGACTCGTTCCCTTTCAGCCTTTCCTATGATGACCATTGAAGGTCTTCAGGTAGTGAGTGCTCACTAGGATTAAATCCGGATCCCCAGACAACCCTCTAAAACCCAATCTTTTTATTAAGTTCCAGGACTGCCTTTTACCCAGCTGCCGAGAACTTATCAATCTTTCCCTATCCTCAGCTGAGATTCCGCAACCCTGGAAACATGCAAAAGTCATCCCTCTATTAAAAAAACTGTCTTTAGATGCCTCTAGACATGAGAATTACCGCCCGATCTCTCTGCTTCATCTCTTAGCAAAAATTACAGAATCCCATGTGAACACCATCCTGACTCAGTACCTGGAATCCAACTCCATTTTAGACCCCTCGCAAAATGGCTTCAGTTCAGACCCCGGCATAGTACAGTGTTTGCTCTAATGGCGGTTACTGAGCAACTTAGAGGCGCCTTAGATGAGGGCAGAACTTCGGTACTGATCCTGTTGGATCTCAGTGCAGCTTTTGATACAGTCTCCCACAACATCTTGCTTTTTCGGTTGCGGGAGATTGGTATCACTGATAAAGCCCTCGTCTGGCTCTCTTCCTTTCTAGACAACAGGACCTTCCAAGTTATTGCTCCCCCTTTTCATTCCCATACCCATTCCCTGTGTTGCGGCGTCCCCCAGGGTTCAGCATTGAGTCCCACTCTGTTCAATGTGTATATCCGGCCGCTGGCCCTGTTGGCTAGGGCCCGTAACATCTCTCTGTTGTCATACGCTGATGACACGTAGCTGGTGCTCTCCTTTACCAATAACCCCAATCAAGATGCCGCCAAATTTCAGGAGGACCTGACTGCCATCTCTTCCTGGATGGAGGATAACTGTCTCCAATTGAACTCCACGAAATCAGAGATCCTCATATTAGGCAGAGATTCCCATCTATGGGGCAGCAATTGGTGGCCTCTAAAGCTCGGCTCACCCCCTCGGCCGAAAACGGCGGTAAGACACCTAGGCATTTGGGTCAATAATGCTCTCACTTTTGAAGAGCATGCCAAATCTGTTACAGGAATCTGCTTCAGCCTGCTGCACGGCCTAAAACCCATCTTGGGTCTGTTCGACCCCCACACTCGCCAGCTGATTGTTCAAGCCACTGTCCTAGCCAGGCTGGAATACTGCAATGTGCTCCTCCTTGGATCCAACAAGTCAGTGATGAAAAGGCTGCAGCGCACTCAGAACGCAGCAGCTCGTGCGCTATTTGCCCTCTCTAGGCATTGCTCCGTCTCCGGCCTTCGGCGCCGTCTTCACTGGCTTCCCATAGAGCAGAGAATTCAATTCAAAGCACTCTGTTTAACTCATTAGATTCTTACTGGCTCTGGTCCTGCAATTTTGAGTGAGCTATGTCTTCCCTACACCCCGACGCGTGATTTACGATCGGCCAGCCTCTATCTGGTACAAGTTCCCCATTTCCTCAGATTCAGAGGGCGTTCTTTTAAGGTGCTAGCGCCGGCCCTCTGGAACTCCTTGCCGCTGTCCATCAGAAGCATCCCCAACCATCTGACTTTCAGAAGGGCGGCCAAGACCTGGCTCTTTCGCTGATCTTGTTTCCTCTCCGATCTCTCTCTCTCGGCTGCTAGCGCTGGGACGTCCCTTTGCAGGGACAGCCATGCGCTCTACAAATCTCTTAGCAAAACATAACATAGCATAACACCTTCCTGCACAAAAATAATCCTGAGAGGAATATTCTGCTTTTTATGTGTGCTGCAGAATGCACCACGCATAGAAAGAGGAAGGGAAGAGGAGAAATAAAGATATTTCTCCTCTTTACACTTATCATGGGAAGGTGTATCTTTTTGGCACATTCCCAGGTCTACAATTTGTGGTAAATCTGTGAATGCGTAGAAAACCATAGGAGTTGCATGGGAACACCCATGCAATGCCTTCCCAGGGCAAAGTAAGGCAACACAGCGATTTGCGCTGGAGGAGGTAAAAAAAAGTCCCACTTTTCTCCATCTGCTGGAAAAAATCCTCTTTGTCACTACGGCAGCCTCGAGTCCTCAGGGAGGGCTTCTAGGCACCGTCTCTCTCCAGAAATGGCTCCTTCAAGGTCCAGTCTCCGTGGTCAGTTGGGGTCTCTTGGAGTGTGGAAACCAACTATATGTTATGTCCATGCAGAAGTCAGGCAGGAGGTCCATGTAATCCTGGGAGAGCAGTTCCAGTCTCTGGATGCCAGCTTGATCCAGGAGTCCTCAATTCTTCTTTCTTCCAGCACAGCCTTCTTTTTTTGGAGTAGCCTTCTCAGGTCCAGAAATATTTACCACCTTATGGCCACCTCCTTTTGCAGAAATTTCTCTTTGCTTTACTAACTCACAGATGGCTATCCCCTTCTTCCACCAAAAGGGTCGCTAACTCTCCCTAAACCACTCCCCTATTTAGATGCGTTAACCGCCCCTCTGTCAAGGTCAAAACTGGTTCTTCCTCCTGCTGGGGTTGTAGTCTAAGAGGGCCCTGGTAAAGAATTTGAGCAGATTATCTCAGCACAATTTGAGAGCTCACAGTCAAAACAGGAAGTGTTATGGCTGCCCTTTATACTGCCAACTGCTATTGTCCACCTGCCAAATGGCCAATGCGTGAAATAACTCCACCTTCCAGAGGTCGTGCCCTTGGCTTCTAGAAAGCAGGGTTAACTTCATCCAGTGAAAGACCTTTCAGTCATAGGGTGGTCTGCCCCCAATCGTTTTGCCTTTTTCCCTCCTGTTTTGCTGAATTTGTTTTTGTTGGCCTTGGGACTCAGTGCACTTTATCTCTGCCGACCAGGGCTAAAATGCTTGGGCTCAGTCACTAAAGCTTAGTAACATTGGCTTACACATGATTACCATATTTAATTTACTTATACGTCCTTAGTAAAGTGGTATCCATATACACAGAGAAGGTAAATTAAATGCCACTAGTGGGACTACAGCATTTATTGTGCCACTCACTTAAGTAGCCCCATAAAAAATGTCTCAGGCCTGCCATCCCAGCCTTTGAACAGTTTTAAATTGCCAGTTTGACATGGCAAAATACACATTTTGGCAAGCCTAGAACTCCTTTTTAGGTCTCGCCTTTTGGAATCAATTCACTTTTCGCCCTAAAAACGTGCACGCGTTGCATTGCTTTCAATGGCAATGCGTGCACGTTTGGCGATTCCCTTGCGGGAGCGAGCTTTGGCGCCATGTGTTAGCAATTATCGCTCCTGGCGCTGCTCGCTCCCGCAAGGGAAACGCTTTCACTTTTGCCGATTTTTTTTTTTTTTACTTTTAGCGCGAGGCGCGCGCGCTTGTTCTTTTAGCGCGCGCGCACAACTCCCGCTTGTTTCATCATGCCCTGGAGACTGCCCTTCTTGCCTGCATTGGTTCACGGTTGGTCTTAATAAGTAACTGTTGTGCTCTACTTTTTCTTTTGCCTTTCCTTCTTTTGTTAATTTCCTGTTCATGTTCCCTGCTCCTGCTTGTAGCTCCAAGCGCCGCCCGCGTCCCGCTTTTCCAGCAATGCGTGAACAAACCATACTTGTGTGTGCCAAACACTACCCAGAAAAATCGGCAAACAGTGAAATAAGCAAGTTTATCTCAGTGCTCGCATGACGCGGTTCAAACATAGAGCAGAGCTTTCTTGTTGGGTTGTTTATTTTGGAAACCTAAATCAATTAAAGTGAAGTTTGGGGGAATTTTACGCTGTGGATCAGTTAAAGGGGGTGTGGTATTTAAATCTGATTTTAATCACACTGTGCTGCTGGCGCTCCAGAACAAGCAGTGTGTGTGCGTCGCAGCCACACTCCCTAATGAATTACAATGCAGCGCGTCCGTGCTGTCCGTTTACTGTGTTGTCTGTCCGTGCTGTCCGCGTCCGTGCGTCCGCGCACTCCCTACCTCCGCAACAAATGCTAAGGTTTTAGTGCAGCCTCTTTCGGACTGCGAGACTCACAGATATAATGTTCCGGTTTCACATGTTGCGCTTATCAATTAGACAAAGAAAACAAGCTTTTCTACGACTTGCCTCCTCCGGTTGATCAACCACCAGAAAAAAAGCTTCACACGTTCCAGCTCCTAATGCGGCAGAAACACTGTGCCTTATTAGAGCTGCTTGTTAGTTAGGTTGCCTTGTTGCTAGTTGGGACTCTGCGCATGTCCTAGTGCATTTTTTTATTCATAAAACCAAATTGCTTTCGGTAGTAAAACTTCTCACCATTGTTTTTTTTTAATTTTCTTTTAGCGCGTGCGCGCACACAACTCCCGGGCTTGTTGCCCTTAGACCTTTGTTCACGCGCTCCTGCCACAGCATGTAGCTACTGCCCCTGCCCGCCTTCGGTAAACTTTAGCGGCTGAGGGCTCCTGGAGAATGCACGCGCCCCTGCCCGCCTTCGGTAAACTCTCCCATGCTCCACCTCTTCAGGTACGACCCTGCAGCGACGACTGCTCCCCCCTCCCTTTTCCTGCACTTCCAGGCAGCACTAAAAACACACCGCCCCTGTGCGCATTTTTAGCCTCCTCCCCCACCCACAGAGTGCTTTCCAGTCCTCTATGGCTATGGACCGTGTTTCGAGCCACAAACTAGGATTCTGACCTCTGCGTTCTGGAAACCCAGCCCTCAGATCCTGCTGCCCCCCTTCCCTCCCCACCCCCGGCCACGGACTCCGAAAACTGCAAGTGTGCTCCCCCCACAGCTCCAGGCATCCAAGGAGGGGCCCTGGCGTCGCGCCTCCTCCCTTAAACAGTTGACGAAAGCCGGTTTATTATTGGTCTCCCAGGCGCCGTGAATACATCTCTCGCGGTCCAAGGTTGGTGCGAACTATCATTTTAAACTTATTTTTCTTTGACGTTGTTGCAAAGAAGCCAGAACTTAAAGTTCCATCATGAGTGCCCATAAAACGACCAGGCACCCCCCTCTCTCCTGGGAATTAATCAGCAATGTCGCGCTTCAGCTGTAAACTTAGTAAGCTAAAGTGCGGGTGCAGCAATTGCTTAAAAAGTAACCAAATAGACATTTTTTTCTATTTCTTTACTTTTTAAGCAATTGCGGCATCTGCGCTTTAGCTTCCGATGTATACAGCTAAAGTGCGAATGGCACAAATGTCTCGCATTTGCCAAAGTTTGAAGTATTGGCATTGTAAATGACAATGGCTTTTATTTGGTTTTCAAAACACATAAATAAAGGCATTATCATTTACAATGCCAATACCTCAAACTCTTTCAAATGCGAGACTATTGCATTGCAAATGCTTGTGTTAATTATAAGCTGTGGTCTGCCTAGTCGCAGACAGAAGAGGCCCATACAGAACCCCACCCCCATTTACCACCCATACAACCTCACATCCCCCCTCGTACCAACCAGATGTGAGGCACCGCCCCATATATCACAGCCAGCCCCGACCCCGTTCTCCTTATCTGTAACATTCTTTCCTTTGGACGACCTCCCCCCCCCATTAAACCTTGTAACCAGACACGTCGCTGCCTCTTCTCTATCTGCCCAAACCAGTGCCCCCCGGCCCCCCCCTCCGGCGCACCTCTGTCTCTGCCCCAACCCCAATCAGTGTGCATGCGTCGGCCTTCCTGAGCCCCCCCTCCCCCTTTACCTGACCCGCATTGATAACGCCCTCCCCACCATACTCCAAAACCACCCGATCGTGCTTACTCCGCACAACCCCCTCCCCTCACATAACATCCTGTTCCCATCCAAACCATCATATCTGCCAAGTAGATCAAAGGACCCCAACCGACCTCAGAAGGATGAAAGGCTTAGGCATAAAGACCAGCCCCGAACCGCCATCAAATGAAACACGCTGCTCCCCCAACCCTCTCACCATACGGGTTGGAGCCAAAACGGCAATCACTTCTTGGGCAGAGGACCGACACCCTTCCCCCGCCATAGACAGACCTCCACAACGTCAAACATTCTTCCTGTACTTTAGAAGGTGACCATGTTTGTACACCTGGGTTCCACTCCCCCCTCTTGGAGGCGAGCCGCCGCACATTGGGGTGGGGTAACTGTCTGATTCATTAAGTGCCTCTGTGGCTCAAACTTTCCCACAAGTGAGTTCTGACAGCCCGTCCGTCCCTTTGCAGTTATGGCATTCTCGCGAGCAGGTCCGTGACTGCTGGGAAGTCATGCAACTTTCTCTGAAAAGCTGCAGTTTTAGCTGGACAAATACTATAAATAGACACCATTTCTTACAAATGTCTTTTTATTTTTATTTATGACGGACACTGTGAATCGGAGGCAAGTAGGGTATCTGATATTCCTTTGTTAACGTGCGTAATGGAAGACGTGCTCTACTGTTTTCATGTGTTTTTTTGTAACTTTTTGCAAGGTTCCTTTGTTGATGCTCGTGGGATTAGAGGACGATTAGAACCCTGTGATTTTGGTCAATTGTGCATCCCCCTCACAACCCCTTCCCTCCCGCACTGCTGGGATGTTCTGTCCCGTTGTCTCCTAGCGGCGCTGATGAGGCCTCCAGGTTTTTGTGAGCATGCCAGCTGGGCATGATGGGGGGAACAAGAGTGCTCACACCATTCGTTTGTGTACTGATTAATGTTAAATTTGGCCTCCGTGTTCACTGTACGTCTCAAGTTGTGCAGCGAGTGCATGCACACTGTTGGCAGGTTTTCAATGTGGTGCCAGACTTTAATAAAAGGTGCAATGTGGTTCATGTAGGGGGTAGTCTGGGGTGAGCCTTTTGAGCACACTGGCCGGGCGTCATGGGGGGAACAAGGGTGCTGGATTTATTAATTTGTTTGCGGCATAATGTTAAATTTGACCGCCGTGTTCACCAGGCATCACGAATTATGCAGCACGTTGCGTGCGGGCTGTTGGCGAGTTGTTTCGAGTGTTTCAATGTGGTGTTTGATTTAATAAAGGGCGCAATGTGGTTGGTTTATGGTGGGGTCTCAACGGCTAGGTGGGCATTGTTCATGGAGCTGCAGGTAAGGGAGCTTAGGGGCTGGCTCGGGTCCTTTGTCCTGAGTGTGCACCCTGGTTTTCTCTTGTTATTGCTCTTGTCATAAGGTTTCTGCACATACACAGAGCTATGCACAGGATAATGGGACCCCGGAATACAGTGGTTTGCCTACCATATACCGTAGCACCCAAAAACCCCAACCCAACTAGCTTAGCATCCCATTAGCACCCAAGTACCAATGATTGGACAACCCAGAACACGGTATCTTTATCTCAGGACTCGCAGAAGCAAGAACACTCTTTCGTCACTCACTCGTACTTGTCCACAAGGTGCGTAGGAAGAGACACTGGATAGGTTAAAATGTTTATTCCAACTTACGTGCTCTAAGGTACAGTACACGTGTCAGTACTAATAGCATAATGCATATGAATAATATAAGCAGCATGGTTACAATTCCATAGAATACAAACGGGGAAAGCATTTCATAACTCAGTGGATAAATGTCTAAATAACATTACCACCCTCCCCGTGCAGTAAGATAGTTTATTATAGAAATAGAAGACCTCTGGGCTTTGACTAGCGAACCCCCATACCTCAGTCTCTAGATGCAGAATTACATCAGCAGGACATCATAGCTCTTCTCACTGAAAAGGATTTCTCCAAGTGTGTCCAGCGCCAGTAAAAACCCCAGTATTAAAGGCACACAAAGTTTCATGTCATTTGCGCCTAATGTTATGTCTGGGTGCGCGAGACTGGCCATATCAGGAAGAACCGAAATACATTGTTATGCGACCTTGTACATGTTGTGCAGTCTGAGCCCAAATCGAACAAGAGAAAAGGTGAAAGACAGAAAGTGCAGACAGCGCAAAAGAACTTGGCAAGAGCAAAGGGCGAGGGAGGGAGCCCTGGCTCAGTGTAACGTGCGCAAAGAAAAGCAGCATGGCAGCTAGTCCTAGGCCAACATAACAAGGCAGGCAACAAACCACAAGACACCCTCCCTGGTCAGTCCGGCGTCCAAGACAGAGGGCAAACAAAAATTTTTCCAGCAGAGCACAGGGAGCGCCCAAACGGCGAAGAACAAGTCAATCCATGAAAGTGTAAGTGCAGAAAAAAGACATACCCTCCAAAAGGGCATCATTGGAATCGTCAAAAAACATAGATGCCATCCAATCCATGAGATCAAAAGAGCAGGAATGCTCCTCAGCAGAGGGAGCATCCAAAAGCAATGCGGGACAACTTGCGTGATAAACGAAACAGCTTTGTTGTAGGAGATCCTGGGCAGCCGCCCAGATATCCCATTGCGCCAAAATCCCCAGTGCAGCCGCACGCGCCATACAGCCGGCAACGGAACAGTCCTGCTCATGGGCCTCTAAGGGACCCATCAACTGAACAAAATCCGGAACAGACAATGACGAATTGGAGAGGCAATAATCCAAGGTCCAGGTGAAAGGACAGCGGATGCAAGTCATTACAGGTTGCACGCAAGTGAAATACGCAAAGCGAAAGGAAAGAGTATATGACACACTCAGTGTCGCCAATGGCAAGACACCAAAACCAGCCAAAAGGCGCTCACGAAGCAGCTGGAGGCGTTCTGGATCGAGCAGGTCCCATCGGGGAGCAGCCATTGCGCATAAAACAAATTAATAACAGAATGAATAAACGCCGGGATGACACCAAAAATAGTTTGGAAGGAGGACACCAAACCAGACCCCACGACTTTAAAAAAGTGTACCAGACCTTCTGTGTTAGATGCGTTAAAAATACGATGAATTAACTCCCCAAAATGTTGGGGGAGATTAGTGTTCAAAAGGGCCTGTATTTCACTGTGGGTACTCGCCACCTGGAGAATGAATGTCTCCCGGGCGGACGTGAGCATAACTTCCTCGTTCAATAATAGTGCCTTTATTCTGCTCAGTCTATTGAAATCTGCCTCCATGGTAGGGATGGAAGGCCAAATAGAGATATCAACCTTGCCATGAGGGGGAGGAAAAAGCACATTTTTGCAGCAGACAACCCTGTGCGAAACTGTTACAATGTAAGGAATGCCAGCCTGCAGGCCACAACAGTTTTCGTTATTTAAAAGTAAATAACTACCATTGGAAAGGAGAGTGAAAGTAGGAGAAATAACAGGAGCAGGAATACCTTTCAGCACACAAGCAAGATTAGGAGCGGAAACGCTACATGAGCCATGCAATTTAATGTGTTTACAAATAAGCGAATGACCCATAGTCGAGTCGCAGTACTCCCCGTGAGAAAGACTTCCTTGCCGTCCCGAAGGCATTTATACATGAAAGGCAAGGACCAGAGTTCATGCAGGAAAGCACTGCCCAAGGGCCGGTAACGGCCCACAGGATAATGTTTCATGCACGAGTCAAATTCAAACAAGGAAAAAGGTAAAGCGATAACCCCATGAACTAGCCACACAGCAGAATCGAGTTCTGCAACAGAGAACGGCAAAGGATCCATCTTTTCGATATGTAATAGAGTGTAAGTTGCATCTTTCATGGACATAAATTGCTGTTTGTCAGTTAAGTTAAAAGGTAGAAACAAGGCAGAGGTGTTCAAAAAATGCCAAGGAACTTTACCTAACTTGAGCGTTTGCAAAGTCCATGCAAACTGCATAACTGAACGCAATTGATTCTGACCATGATATAACACAGAAACATCATCTTGTACAATATCAACAACAGAGGACACAATATTCTCTAAAGTATAAATGCGAGAAGACAGGGTATTAATACTATTGTCAACAACAGCAAGCACCTTTTCCAAATTTGCTTGATCTATTTCCCGAAGACGGGAAGCAGCTTCCATTTGTGATAGCTTCCAGAGTTCATTATATGTCTCATAAATGAATCTTTTAGGTCGGGGACCACGAGGTCCCAAAACAAAGTCGGACAGATCAATATTGCCTGAAAGGAGGGACAAATGTTGTTTAACAGAATCAAGGGACGAATGTTGCAGCCATTGTTTGCATAATTTACCTACAGAATATGTAGTGACAGTACGAGAAGCAGTAAATCTCGGATCAGGCCTATCCTGTGTGTATCTAGTACCTGAGTCGTGAAAACGCATTTGACATGCATTAGATGATATAGGCCATACCAACCAGGGTGACGGATCCAGTTCAGAAACATTAAATGAATTATTCTGTAATAGAGCCTGTAGGGTCGTCAGGGACAGGTTAAAACGTGAGCTATCATTGGGAAAACTCGACAGGGATGGAATTGAGGGCGAGTTCAATTGTTTAGTGGTAGCTAAGCCCCAACACGTAGTTTGATAGATGGAAGCATTTAGGAACATAATTTGGGTAGGGATGAGGCAAGCACGATGCAACGCCTCGGTTCCCTGTACCTGCCATGGCTTGGAGCCCCAAATAGATTTCAAATCTATTGTATCCTCCCAGTACTCATAACCACCCACAGCTAGGGCACTTAAAAAGGAACCCGAATAAAGCAATTTGGTGTGTCAACATAATTTTCTGAGTTGATGTGGTATTAAGTCTAAAATAATAGGATGCAGGGTTCGACCGATTAAAATCAGTAAAATAGGTAAACTTATTTCGAAGAGTTTGTGAGCTACCTGGCAAGGGGTTTGGACAATGTTCCCATTGGGTGTAGTTAACAGAACTACGCAGGGCACTTGGCTTATGGAGAAAATGATTACCCCAATGTTGGTAACAATACAAATCGGCATAATTCGCAGAATTCATATATAAATCTTCAGCATTAAAAGATGCATAATATTTTAAATCGGCAAACAATGCTTCAACGGCATGCACATCCCAATCATCAGAATGAATATTATTTTGTACTACATCACCCATTGAAACACGAAGGACATTAGGTACATTAATAATTTCCGTCGGACCATGGATTTGATAATTCACTGCATCCCATACGATGCCATCAGCAACTGGAAAAGCTGAAATGTTCACAAATGTATGGTCACGCTTCATGATGTGAGACGAGGAATGAGGAGACAAAGTTCCAGAAACATAGTCTACAGCAGAGCGTTCAGGTAAATAGTGACCATTGATTAGTAGAAAAAACACTGTGACAAAGCCAATGGACATGAACAAAAACATCAAGAAAAGTACCAACCAGATGTATGTCCAGGGTGGAATCAAAAAATTGTCTCTAAACCAGGATACAAAAATACTGAACTTGGATGGGACTTTTGAAGAGGTGGAATCCGAATCAAAGGAATAACGAGTCGGGCCAAGTGGCGTTATTTGTTGATGTGCCACCGATTCAGATGCAGGATAAGTATACTCGTCCTCGTCGATATTGGTGGAGAGTTGGGGATCAATTGTAGTTTCAGGCAAGTCAACCATCTCAATTACAGTATCAGCGACCGTTCGTGTAGATGGGCCACGAACATATGTCCGATAAATGGCAGGACAAGAGACCGCTGGTGTGACACTATTCAGGATCGGCCAGGCGCTGTAGCTTGACATTTTCCACTGAGATGTATCTGTTCTCCTTGCGACCAGGAAGCGGTGGTAAAATGACTGTACGTGTTCCCTTCAAGCCCAGAACTGGAACCGGTGCACGAAAAGAGGGGCCGAATTCTTTTTGTTTTCAACCTTCTCTCGAACCAGTTCTCCAACCTTTGGAAGCCAGCCGGCTACCGGAATCTGCAACGCAGGATCTGTGGCTGAAGGCAAATGTGTAGTTGCAAGTTTGTCTCGGGCTTCTTGTAAGTCCTGTAACATAGCAGAATGGTTATCTACATCAAACTTGGCGGATTGCGCCGCGATGTCTGGACCCTCAAGGTCAGGCACAAACATTCTTATGCCAAAGAGCATTTCGTATGGGGTCCGCCCACCCAGAGGTCTTCTAGGGAGATTATTAAGTGCACGTTGAACAGTATACAAGTGGGCCAGCCAGTTCCTGCCAGTACCTATAACTCTAGCTGTTAAGGATTGCTTTAAGTCACGGTTCATTCGTTCAACGATAGAGTTGCCCTCAGGCCTATACGGAGACGAAAATTTCACCCGCACCCCAAGCGAAGCCATTGCATCCTTGTAAGCCCTAGAGGCAAACGCCGGACCTTGGTCCGAATGGAAGGTGCCGCATGCGAAAATTCCCACAAAGACACGCAAATCCCTGATTACATTTCGAGCGTCAGCACTACGTTGTGGCCAGACCCAGAGGAACCGTGTGCACGAGTCCACTGCTACTAAGATGTATTTATAGGCAGTGTCTGATGAGAATGGACCGCAGTGATCCAAGTAAACACACCCAAAGGGTCTGTTAGCAATGCAGAGCGGGGTCTGTGGAGGGCGTGTTACCGTGGAAGGCTTAATCTGTTGACAAACGTCGCAAGAAAGCACAAAAGCACGGGTGTCTTTATACAATCCACGCCACCAATAACGCTGCTGCAAGATGGAAACTGTAGCTGATATCCCTGCATGAGCAGAAGCCATGCCTTCGTGTGCAGCTGATATCAAGGCACTCCTGCGGTCCGCGTTGGGGATCAGCCGATCTCCAACGTCAGGTATTGTTACATAAGGAACCTGTTCGGGACTTAACTTGTAAGAATACTTGGAAGGAAAACCTGTAGGGTAATTATCACCTTCCTTGGATGCAGCAATAGCTGCTAGAATAACAGAGTCAATTTTAGACATGGACCTGGTAACCGCTGCTACTGAACACGTGACTACTGCTGAACGGGCAGCTTCATCTGCCAGATCGTTACCAATAGCGTGTGCGCCCACCCGCTGATGGCCTAAGGTGTGAACCACCTGTGTGAGGGGCAGACGTTGTTGCAATTCTGCCACTCGAACCCAAAGCATTTTATGCTTAATTGTGCTCCCTTTTGCGTCCTTGTAGTCATTTTTCGACCAGAAAAACAGATTGTCATTGTAAGACTGTACACAGTAGAAGGAATCACATACAATAAGAGTTGTCTCATCCTGAGAAGCGTACTCAAGTGCAAGTAGCAATGCATGCAGCTCGGCCAATTGTGCGGTACTATCTCCAAGTGTGCGAGTATGCACTACAGAGGATTTGAACGTTCCATTCACAAAGGAACCCGCAACAATAGCACATGCAGCTGAATAAGCGTGCTTGGACCCAGTGGCCGGTTGCGCCGAACCATCGGTGTAGATCACACATTTGTAATCCTCAAGCGGTAGTAAAAACAAAGGAGGAGGATGAACGAATTCATACTGCAAAAACTCCTGAGTCTGAAGAGAAGAATCAAAAACAAAAGTGACGTCCGAAGACGTCAAGGATGTAGCCCATTGTATCCAACGGGGATGCATTGCTTTTGAGTTCGGTACACTTGCCTTTGTTACTGCCTCTAGGGCAGGACAGGGTGTCACCACTAGAATCCGCTTTCCCTGGGCCAGTGCGCGTTCTTTTAGAATCGCCATTTGCACTGCAGTTAGAACTTTTTCGACAGATGTAAAGCGCAATTCAGCGGAAGTGTACAGATGTGACTTGTATGCGATGGGTACTGTATCACCTTCATTAAAGGTTAAGTATGTGAATCCCACCGCCCCGGAATTATTCTAATCACCAAGTTTGTGTGGTTATCACGAGTCAAAAGATATTTAGACTCCAATAGGTCTGTCTGCAAAGACTGCAGAATTGAGGTATGCTCAGGCAGCCAGCAAGACCTTGAATAAGTAGGTTGTATCAAAGCATACAAAGGCTTGATACGCTGGGCATATTCGGGAATGTAAGTACGCCCGAAATTCAGGAAACCCAGCAAAGACTGAAGTTTCTTCAGAGTATTTGGGGGCACAAGTGTGCACATTTTTCCAAGAAATGGGGGCTAAGCCCTTACCTTCGTTGTTGAGCTCATAGCCCAAGAACAGAACGGTAAATTCAGCAATGTGTGACTTAGCAAAGTTAAATTTGTAACCCTGCTCCGCAAATTCAAGAATAATGCGGTCCACACGGGACAGATGCTGATATAACTCGTCGTCTGTCAGATAGATGTCATCTACGTACGAACATGCGTCTTGATCAATGTCATTTAACAAAGAAACAACACGGGCGGCGAATATACCCGGACTATTTTTGTAGCCCATGGGTAAACGCCGGAACTGGAATAATTTACCACCGGAAGTGAATGCGGTCCATTGACCACTCTCCGGGGCTAGGTTGTGCGTGTAGAAACCGTTTGAAAGGTCAAGTGTCGTTTTATATTTTTTACGAACAAGACTGTCTACAAGCGCAGAACTATGTGTATTCTGTACCGCAAAGTTCCGACAATGGGAATTTAAATGCCGGTAATCCAAAACTAAGCGGTACGATCCATCGGGTTTAGAAACCACGAAAAGGGGATTGTTCATAGGTGATACGCATGGTTCGATTACTCCCTGATATTCCAACTGTGTCAGAATTTCGGAGACGGGGCCTTTTGCCTGCCGTTTGATGGGATATTGGGGTTGTGGCTGCGGTAGTGACCGCAAAGGTATTGCATGAGGAGGTGATTCTTCATCCCATCCCACATGGTTGCGGTATAATGCTGGTGCCAGGTACACAGCCCACTCAGCTGCGAGTGCTTCAGCTTTGTCTTTTGGGACATGCCTTGAAAAGCTTGGAAGGATTACCTCCTCTCCTTTATGTGCAGCTAAAACGAATGGGGGTGGCCAATCCACCTCTGCTAACAAAATGTCATATGAAGAGGTTAGATTTTCCCAAAAAATCCCTTTTATTTCACGCGGTATGTCACCTTCAATTTGGATGACTATGTTGTAAAGTCTGTCAGGGGTGCCACTCTCGTGTCAGCTGTCTCTACAGTAACGAATGTTTCAGTTGCTGTCGCCTCCATATGAGGACGTAGCGCCTCCCGCACTATGGTAACTTCCGCGGCGCTGTCTAGGAGGGTCACTGCCCACGTCCAATTCTGGAGTCTCGTTCTCACGGTCTGTGGCATATTTCGCTGTTACAGCGGCAACTTTTTCTTCTGAAATTGCGGTCGAGAAAGGTGAAAGTCTTCTGCTTTCCCTCTGACTTGTTGTCGAGGTTGGTCTCGCTCCTGGGGAGCCTCTCGGCCCCTTCCTCTATCTTGCCGTCCTCCTCCACCAGCCTGTGACGACGTCTGGGCCTGTGAAGAACGAGGAGAACGCGTATCAGAGCTCTGAAACCTTTCTGGTGATTTAATTCTCGACCTATCACGTAAATCATAAGTACGTTCAGAAGAAACCGAAACTGGGGAAGCGCCTCTCGACCCCGGCTTCTTTTGTTGCTTACCCTGTTTTTTCTGTCTCCAACTCTTTTTAGTGAAGACTGGTCTATCATCTTTCTCAGATGTACTTTTTGTTTGTGTAATTTGTGGTTGCGATTGAGTTTGTATTTTTACAAAAGGCTTGTTGCCTAGGCTATTTCTTCCAATTGTTTTATAAGCCCGGGCTATAATTTTCGGTAATTCGCGAGGCCTGTCCAACTCTGGGACCAAAGCCAAAGCATTCGCTACTTGAAAGTTCATAGCATCGCCCTTGACATTTCCAAGGATCAGTTCAGCTACTACATCAAACACTCCCACTAGTCTCATCCCTAATTCCACAGCCGCTTCAGGGCCATGTTCGTCCTGTACTTTTTTAATTACAGAGGGTAGAACCGTCATGGAAGGAGTACCAAAACATTTTGAATAAACTGCTGCGAATACCTTACCCCAGTTTTCACATGATATCAAATCGGGGACTAAGTCTTTTGGCAAACTTATCGTAAGGATGCGGTGTTTATCCACTGGGGACGTATGTGGAAACACCGCTTCTATCTGATCGAACTTTTCTGCAAGCCAGTAAGGATAATCATCCTTACTTTGCGGACGTTTGCCCATCACAGAATTTACCATGACAGGACTTATGGTCACTCCAGCTGCAACAGCTGGTTGGCCAGCGACTACAGGGGCAGCTCCATGTAGGCTACCTGTAACGTATGTCACTAAGGCTCGATGCACTCGCACCAGTTCGGTATGCATAGTGCGCAGTTCCGCAATCGGTAATGCCAGATAATTTGGATGCGGGGTATACCCGGCCAATACAGGCCAAGTGGCCCCCTGAATTGATAAGGGGCCTAAACGAACTGCGGTAGTTGGTTGTGGGAGGGCGCCATTAAACCAAACACAGTGCTGCCAAGCCGTGAGAGGCACTTCAAGATTAGTATAGGGTCGATAGGCAGCAGGAATAGCGGTGAGTTTATATTCATGAAACAGATTATCACCTGCATCCACCGCCTCAAAAGTGATCCAAGTGTAAAACACTTCAAAGTGATAAGCCGGATCGGCTTGAACCACAAAGACCAACTCGACCCCAGCATCGGGCACTCCGTATACACCTAGGTGTTCTCGGAGTGGTCCTCGGCTATGTGCAGCTATCGCCACACCAGCCATCACTAAACAATTGTATTCGACAACCTAACAGGGAGCACAAAACGGGTTTTTATGTAACCTTTTTAATAACTTCAAGCTTGAAAGAACCTATAAAACGTTCAATATAGGAGGTATCACCGTCACTTACGCCTCCGGAAGCGTACGTGAGGGTTTTGTGGACAAGCACAAGTACTACTCAAGCGTCTCGCAGATAAGCTGCCCCACGTTGGGCGCCATGTCATAAGGTTTCTGCACATACACAGAGCTATGCACAGGATAATGGGACCCCGGAATACAGTGGTTTGCCTACCATATACCGTAGCACCCAAAAACCCCAACCCAACTAGCTTAGCATCCCATTAGCACCCAAGTACCAATGATTGGACAACCCAGAACACGGTATCTTTATCTCAGGACTCGCAGAAGCAAGAACACTCTTTCGTCACTCACTCGTACTTGTCCACAAGGTGCGTAGGAAGAGACACTGGATAGGTTAAAATGTTTATTCCAACTTACGTGCTCTAAGGTACAGTACACGTGTCAGTACTAATAGCATAATGCATATGAATAATATAAGCAGCATGGTTACAATTCTATAGAATACAAACGGGGAAAGCATTTCATAACTCAGTGGATAAATGTCTAAATAACATTACCACCCTCCCCGTGCAGTAAGATAGTTTATTATAGAAATAGAAGACCTCTGGGCTTTGACTAGCGAACCCCCATACCTCAGTCTCTAGATGCAGAATTACATCAGCAGGACATCATAGCTCTTCTCACTGAAAAGGATTTCTCCAAGTGTGTCCAGCGCCAGTAAAAACCCCAGTATTAAAGGCACACAAAGTTTCATGTCATTTGCGCCTAATGTTATGTCTGGGTGCGCGAGACTGACCATATCAGGAAGAACCGAAATACATTGTTATGCGACCTTGTACATGTTGTGCAGTCTGAGCCCAAATCGAACAAGAGAAAAGGTGAAAGACAGAAAGTGCAGACAGCGCAAAAGAACTTGGCAAGAGCAAAGGGCGAGGGAGGGAGCCCTGGCTCAGTGTAACGTGCGCAAAGAAAAGCAGCATGGCAGCTAGTCCTAGGCCAACATAACAAGGCAGGCAACAAACCACAAGACACTCTGTTCTTGTTCCTTATTTATAAGCACACCAGCATGAAAACTGCTATATGTTTGGAACGCTGAAACTTGTTTGCTTTTCTTGCCCATGGTTTCCTCGCTCTTCTTTCTAAAATTCACTGTAAACCATTTCTTGGCATCTAACGTTGCTGCAATCTCCGCGTCCTCCTCTATTCCTCCCAGACTTTTTGTGTTACCTCCTCTCTGTCCTCTCTTCCTTCTTACTGCCCTCATTTGTCTTCCTCTCTGCCCTGCATTTAAACTCCATTGAAGGCGTACTGTCCTGTGAAAGGTTTATTTTTTAAATCACCCTTTTAATTCAAGCATTTTGTATCTTATGTGCATCAAGGTTAAGCTTGCAGCCCACAACCAGTGATCTCTATGTGCAATTTACATAACCCAATTCAAGTAATCCATTGCTGTGAACACTGGTGTTTGTAAATGTAACTCACCACTTTGCATACTCCGTAAGTAAGAACGAATACTGGGGCCCTGATAGCGCTGGATCTGTCAGTCGCCTTCAACACTTTTACCTCTCAATATAAGCGCTGTCATCATAAACCCCACTGAGAAGATATAACTTACTGAGCACTAAAGATTTCAGCACTTTTATGAATATGCAAATGACGTTACAACATATGAATCCTTTTGGGAGTGCAGTTCAGGATTGAATGAGTACTTAGATCAGAATGAGAGGCTCGAGTAATCCCCAACTTTAAAGAACATAGGCTGAAGTCGAGGAACTAATTTGCATGTGAAAATATCTGCCTGGGCTCACTGAGGATTAAGAATAGGGAAGGCTCCTGGGTGAGGGGTCTGTTCATTTTGTGGCAGGTGAAAGCCTGTCTGCTGGACTATGTCTTTTTCAATAGACGTGATTTATGTAGCCGCCATAACCCAATGACAATCTTTACTTATTAGCACAAGTATAGACATGGTCTGCTATATTTTTCAGTGCCTATCTGGCCCTGTTGGGAAACTGACCTCGTCTCCTTGTATCTATGCCAGTGATGCAGTCAGTGGTCAAGCTGTGTCCTTGAAGGCAAGGATGCTTTGTCCTCCTGCCTTTTGGCCATTGATTTATTAATGAATTGTAACTTCTACAAAATGAACCTGATATGATGCTGGCTAGTGTCCTTCTCATTTACTGGCCCTGACCTAAATCTCAAGTACAACCCCTTCACCTATTTTTTAAGTGTGAAATCTAAAAGTGGTCATGAATATAAAGCTGTTTTGATACCACACATTACTTTTGTGGTGAACGCCGGCTTTAACCACCTAGGCATCAACAAAGCACTCCTCGTGTGTTTTTTTTAGTAATTTCCGTAGAGAACAAGCTGTCATGTGTCTGGCGCTGTCAGGATTAGAGTGCGTTGTCTCCAGATCTGTGATATATCTACCCAGACACTGCAGTAGCTCCAGAACCAGGCTGTTTACACAGTGTCACATCAAACTTTAGTCGCATGCGCTGTCAACTATTCATGAACTCCCCTAGCAAATGGTATAATAATTAGTACTTTTTCTGTCCCGTTTTTAATGAACAAACTTCGGTTTGACAGAAAGTTATTTGCAAATCGGTTCAAATACATATTTGTGAAGTAATAGAAACAAGCATTGGCGTAGCCAATAGGTCTCGCCTTGGGGACCTTATAAGTGTTTAGCCATGCAACAGTTGATGTTGTTGCACCAAGGATATTGTGCTGCTTAACTAAATACTTATAAGGTCCCAAAAGCGACACCTATTGGCTATGCCAATGCTTGTTTAAATCATATAAGCTATCCCTAAGGTAGGCCCTAAACAACCCATAGGGCACGGTGCATTATATTTAAAAAGTTGGACCAGTACTTTTAAGTTTTACATGTCCTGGTAGAGAAAAGCTCACTAATTCATTCTTCACTACTGTGAGGCCTACCTCTTCCATAGGATAACATTGGGTTACCATATTACTTTTAATAAGTGATAACTTTTGTTTGGAAACATGTGGAAATATATGTTTGATGTCTAGGAAATTGTAATTTAAAATTCTGAAATGCCACTTTTAGAAAGTTTGAATTGTCTTGTCCTAACCATTTGGTGCCTGCAGTCTGTTTCCTGGGTAACATGACTAGGTGTAGTTGGCAGTTGGCATATGTGTATTCCTCCAAGACAGCCAAATAATAGAGAGCCTGGGTGTTGGCAGGATGGGTGATCTAAGGTAGGAAGGGGGAAGCGGGGGGTGAAGCTGTACACAGCCCCACTTGTACTTCAAAGGCACTGCTTCAGATCACACACAAAGAACTTCTTACTAGCCTATAGTGCCTACAGACAGTCTGGGACCAGGCCAGAGAGGCAGGAGATTCCATACACTTCTGTAAGGGGAACACACCAGATGTTTCTTCCACTTCAAAGGGGGCAACAGATATTTAAATGTGCCCTTAAGACTAACGCTTTAGGACTCTAAAAGGACTGAAATGCTGCCGGTGGCCTGCTGTACACTTGAAAGGACTGCCCTGCTGTGTAATTCAGAGGACTTCCCTGCTGCACCAAGAGGACTGCCCTGTTACCTGAAGCCAGCTCTGTGCCCTCAGAGGACTGCCCGGCTGTTTGAGTCCTGCTTTCCTGCTTCAACCCAAGACTTTCAGAGTGATCCATAGGCTAGTTGGCTGGCCTTCTGATCAGTGCCTCAGGGACAGAATAGGCTCCAACCATTTTGAACCCGCACCTGGACCCAGCCTGACTGCGTCCTGACCCTCCAAGTGGTGCTTCTCCAATCATGGACTCTTGGAAATGGTGCTAAATGTGCCCAGGTAGCCCACATCCAAAGCCTTGGTCTTAAATATTTTTGCCAAAAAGTGCTCTGAGAACCGAGAGGAGACTGGGGCCTACCTGCTCACTGATCCACCCAAGGTGCAACACCTGTCAGCCTGATATCGCAACAGCTT
Source organism: Calotriton arnoldi (assembly GCA_963921515.1). NCBI lineage: Eukaryota > Metazoa > Chordata > Amphibia > Caudata > Salamandridae > Calotriton > Calotriton arnoldi. The sequence goes on along the minus strand of CAWUFW010012968.1, from coordinate 392,347 downwards.
CCGCAACATTCTTTCTGTTCAACGGCTCCATCGCAGAAGCAATATGGAGCCTCGTGGAGTCCACATCTGTTACAGCATGCTGGAAATTTTCAACTTCCAAAAAACAGACTAACTCTGAACTTAGAAATCTTCACCACAACCTCGTCCAGCGGCTCCCTGACAACAATGCCTCCTCCTCAGACACATTGCCCCACTGAAATTTACCTTCTCAGACTTTTTTCTTGAAAATTTCTTCTGGTCCGAAGGTAAGTGGAGACCGAGCCTTACGCACTTCTTGTACCTGGCACGCGCTCCATATCTGTTGGCCATAATTTTCAACTTTGCCCTGGTCTTGAGTGACTAGATGTTCGCAGATAGCTCGATTTTTCATTTAAAACTTTAAAAATAAATAACTCAGGTTCTACTGATTGGAGTTTTGTCATTTTGGTGTCAAATAATTTATTAACATTTACTCTAATTTTCTAAATTGTTGTGGGATTTTTCTTGTGTTGTGTTTTCACTTTATTACAGTTTAAGTGCTGCATAATTACTTTACACATTGCCTCTAAGTTAAGCCTGACTGCTTGTGTGCCAAGCTACTGGAGGGTTAAGCACAGGCTAATTTAGTGACATTTTTTTACTCACCCTGACAAGGATTGTGGTTGTTGCTTGAGCAGGGTTTCACCCCCTCAACCAACAACCCAATTCAATTTCTCACAGCCAGGAAGGTTTGTTTAGGCCCAGGAGGTGATATAAGTAGCAAGACTAGTTTTAAGCCAGTTTTTGCTGTGACACAGAAAAGTAAATTTTTACTAAGTTACTTTTCCACTAAAGTTATCAAAACTCTGATGTTAACATTAAGTCAGATTTGGAAAACTGAGCTAAAAATAATTTAGATTTTCGACCATTTTGCTACCATTTTCCTAAGCGAATATACAAATGAAGAAGTTTAATTATATCTAGGCTGTTCCTGGAGAATATAGCCTAAACCTATACAGTAGAAACAGCTTTTGGACATTTAGTCACTGTGAGGGCACAGTTTTTCAAACATGTATGGTGCAACTTTTTTATATCTTAATCACCCTACCATGTGGGATTATAAGGAACACTTTAGTGGTGACTTATTCATTTATGAAAATAGACTTTCGTACGTGGCAAAGACAATTTTACTTTCCACGTGTCACTGCAGTGATTTTAAGCTGTAGCCCAATGAAGCTAAAGTGCTAGCACCCATTTGTCTACAAAAATGTACCACATTAAAACCTTTAGTGTACGCCACACAACTGCCAGCCCTAAAAAGATTCCTCAGTTTTGGATAGACATTTGCGAGTGTTTATTGGGCAGAAGACCACAATAGGAGTCTTATTTAAAGGTTGGCAGACAGGATACCTTGTCAAAATTGACAGATAATATGTCTGCTGTGTTACAATTGACATTGGCTATAATGAACTTATAATACACTTCACACGACATCCCCCACATTTGTGTCAGAGTACTTTCCTCCTATAGGAAATGAAAGAGGTGGAGCAGGAAGTGGTAAGACAGCACTAAATAATATTTGTTGGGCCATCTTGTATTGGGCTCATAGGGCTTACTTCGAGAATGTTTACTCAAAGATGGTCACCAGGTGGAATGCTGTCCGGGAAGTAAATAATTTAACAGGGCTAAAAAGCCCCACCTGAGACCATGCTCTACACACAAGCCATGGAGCAAAGCTGGTACAGAAGATAGATTTTGAGCTTTGCTAGAGATGCCCACAAGAGCCTCTGTGATACGCATCTGACCATCAGCTGGAGACAAGTCCTGTCATGTCTTTTAGGATAGTACAGTCATGTATACCCCATTCTTTACATACAATGTCCCATCCACATGACAACAACGATTCTAAACAGGTGGCCTTTTACCTAGTAGCTTGCTCCTGTCTCTTCGACACCAGTCTCTAAGTATTCTATCATAATCCCTGTACCTGACATACATAAACATGTCCCCAGGCACAGCAGAATTATTCTGTATAAGGGTCACCACTTTTTTTCATCCTTGGTCAACAGCCAGCTGTGCATGATCGCATTTGTTTAGAAAAGCATTGGTGATTGTTTTCAAAAAATGTATGATTGTTTTAAAAACATTTATGATTGTTTAAAAAAAATATTGATTCTAGAAAAAACCCTGGAGCGACCACTTTAGTATAAAAGACACTCACTCCCCCCTACAAATTAGAGGAGAATTTCTTTCAAGCTGAAACGGGGTCCTGCATGCTGAATCTTTGACACGTAGCAGTCTGACATCCCTTGCGGGCTGTCATCCTCGAAGCAGAGACTGGGTCCTTGATTCTCAACCATCAGGTGAGGGGGCTGGTTCATCCCTGGGGGTTTCTTGGCGACAGATACACATAGCTATAAACACATACACCTACACCTTCAGGCTAGGCTAGGTATATTTAGGCAAATTACTTAGGGCGTGCATTTTAGGAATATGCAGGTGCTACTGTTTTTTACCTGAACTGCTTATGTTCATCTTATTAGCCCTATGGTAGAAATGTATCTACTATTTACTATGTTGGTACTAGCAATCTCTTTTGTATGCTTCTGTCTCCTGATTGTCGCAGCACATATGTTTTACACAAGGCTGTCGCTGGACCAATAAATACTTATTGAAATGTCCTAATCGCCATCCTGTGTATTTTCTGAGAGAAAGCAAGCACGAGTGTCTGAGCGAATCGTACTGTACTGTTTACCACGATCCCTGAGGAATCAGGGTTGTCATGTTCAGCAGGTGGCTGATACTACCTATACCACTGTAGAACACAGAGGGGGGGTGGTAGTGGCACTGTAGAGCTAGCTGGTCTAACAGCTGACATATCCTATGGGGGTGCCCAGAAGCGGTTGGGACACCAAGCCCTCAGTTTAGGTCATCCAAAACGCGCAGATCCTGGGGGATTCCTAGGAACTACATGACATGGCGTCGCCAACGTTGATTTGGTTCTTATATTAACAGTGAAAATCTGAGTAGTTCAGTTGTGCATTCTCAGAAAGTCCTACTCACACTTTTTCAGAGACGTCTGAAGTGGGAAGGAATATCCGCCTCAGCTGAGCAGATATACTCTATGTATTGGCTGGAGGTTTAAACAAGCTTGTAAGGATAAAAGGTTCCCCACATTGTGCCAAACCCTACCTCTTAAAAATTTTCTTTTCTCTTTTTAAAATGACTGACCCCGCGAGTAGCTCGGGGGAAGAAGAGCTTGCAAACGCTCTTAACATCACAGAGAACTGCAGACATGCAGTAACTATGAAATTTTTAGAACACAGTGTACCAGCAACAGGTGGTTGTGTTACCTTTGTGATTGAGGCACACGAGGTGTTCGGATCAGAGGTATTCTATTCTTGGGTTCATTTCCCAACTGCAGATCCGGTGACTAAATTGTTTCACACATACATTGTAGTTGAACCACCGGAAGAATACATTCCATACGAAGACATTGAAGTCCCGTTAACTTACCAGCAGCACAGAAACTGGTTTAAAGGCGCCCTCCCACACACAACATTGGTCGTGAGACTCGGTCCACTCAGCATAGAAGGAGTGACCTGGCCGGTCTTAACGACATACACTTCACATCCCGAGATAGATATACTACCAGTGGATGAAGTCTGTGCAATATATAAAGACATAGTCAGGTTATACAGACACATTGTCCAGTTTGTCATGCGAACAATGACAGTCCAACCTGCGAGAAATGGTCCAGCTGGTCCACATCAAACCACACCCACCATTAACCCGCAGACACTAAAATCAGTGATAGGGACAATACCTTCCAAACGGGAGCAAATTCCGTTCTGGATAGCACAAAAAATTGCACAGCTGGAAGCAGTATTTCCCCATACGAGTCCGCAGGAAAAACAAAGAATGCTAACCATTTGCTTGCCAATGGGGATGGTTCCCTCGATTGAGGATTGTACCACTTGGGGAACAATCTTTGCTGCTGTTTACATCAGAGTACACAGTACCCCTTCCTTAGCAGTCATTCCAGAAGTATTGAAATAGATACAGAATGAGTACGGGGCAGGACCTGCCCTGGACTTGGGAATTAAATTGATGGGTAATTTTGCCCAAGTGTCTTCAATTATGCTGAGCAATATAAAGGGGGAGGCAGCAGCAGTGGCCATACACAACCGCCTAAGAGAAACAGCTCCTATAAATAGGGAGCGAGAATTACCAAAAATTATCGAAGAAACCTATGCTGCATTAGGTAGAGACAATTTGGGAACCAAAGCAGGGAATGCCACGAATGGCGGGTAGCCCCGACAAGGACAACTCGAAGCAAGCGCCCGCTTCTTCTAAAAAGAAATGGGAAAACAAAAATTCTAAAAAGAATTCAGAAAAGAATTCACGATCAAGTGGTGGGTCTCCACAACGGGAGTCCTCTGAAAAGAGGTACAACCTTAGAAATCGTGATAACATTAGGAAACCTGATAGGTATCAGGACACTGATACACGTTCCTTTCGTTCCTTTCAGGGTTCATCAAAACACTCGGAGAGGGACGGGCGATCAGAACAAAAGCAGGAAGATCGACCACAAAAAAAAAGGGAAACACATCGCACTTAAGATTATATTATCAAGCAGGAAGAGCAACCTAAAGCAAAACCTCAATTCAAAAAGAAGAAAGTAGCTGGCTTAAAAATTAGACATGCTCAGGTTACTGAGAAATCAGCTTCTGAAGGGGGAATGGGCTCTGACGATGCTAGACAGCGCAGCAGAAGTAACAATAGCTCGCCAGAACCTGAAGTTTTTTCTGGTGACAGCAGTATTGAATGAGCACATCACGGTGGAAACACCTGATACCAGAGTTAGTGTCCAGTATAGACTGTACAAAATTACACTTCAAATAGAGGGGGACATCTCAAGAAAGGTTAAAGGTCTCTTTTGGGAGAAATTAACATATGGATATGACATACTGCTAGCAGAAAGAGATTGGCCGCCTGAGTTTGTGATGGATTGCCCAAAAGGGGAAAGCGTCTTTTTGCCTGCTTTTTCCGACCTCGTTCCAGAATCTTTAAAACATTCATATGTGCAGGAGTGGCCGCTAGCTCCGTCATTATACCGCAACCATGTAGACGTGGAGTCTACCCACCACGAAATCCCATTAAAATCTACTCCTAATCCACAGAGACAATTCCTATAAAAAATTATGCAAAAAGACAGGTCAAAGAAATTCTAGACCAACTCGAATACCAAGGTGTAATTGAGACTTGCACCTCTCCGATGAATAATCCTTTGTTTCCGGTAATGAAACCTGACAATTCATATCGTCTAGTTTTAGATTACCGACATTTGAACACATGCACACGAACATTTGCAGTTCAAAACGCACACAGTGCTGCATTAATGAATAACATTGTGCGGAAGAAATATAAAACAACATTAGATATCTCGAATGGATTCTTCTGCAAGAATATAGCTCCAGAAAGCAGATATTTGACAACATTTTCTGCACTCGGCGAAATTTTTGTCGTTTGCCTCAAGGGTATAGGAACAGCCCGGGGCTATTCTCGGCAAGAGTGTCAGAATTATTACAAACATGTGACGAGGAGGCTGTGTTCTATGTAGATGACATGTATCTAACGGACGATGAATTACTTGAATACTTGTGCAGGGTGAACAACATAATTGTGGAATTTGCCAATTTGGGCTACAAATTTAATTTAAAAAAATCAAGAATTGCCCATCTCAATGTCCTGTTTTTGGGATATGAGCTCTCAAGTGAAGGCAAGAGCCTGGCAGCCAACTTTTTAGAAAAGTGTGCGCTGCTCCAACCTCCAAAGACTCTCAAAGGTTTACAATCCATTTTAGGATTTCTAAATTTTGGCAGAGCATACATTCTAGATTACGCAAAAAAAGTAAAACCTTTCTACGATTTAATCAGACCTGATTTCACACCACATCAGTGGACACAACAGCACACATATACTCTCCGTTCAGTTCAGGCTGACATGATAGCATCAAAACATTTGCACACACGAGTGAATACCACTAACTTGGTGATCCGGGTCATCCTGGGAATATCAGGGTATACTTACATCACTTTCAATGAAGGTGAGACAGTTCCAATTGCATACAAATCACATTGGTACACAAATGCTGAAATTCGATTTGCAGCAAGTGAAAAAATACTGACAGCCGTACAGACTGCTGTAGTGAGAGAAAGAGCACTAGCAGAGGTGAAACGCATTATTGTTGTAACCCCGGTAACAACTTTAGAAGCTGTTACCAAAGCGAGCATTCCAAATGCGAAAGCACTACATCCCCGATGGATACAATGAGCTAATTCTCTCACTGCAACAGATGTAGATTACAGATACGATTCTACATTAAAAACTCAAGCATTCCTGCATTACGAACAAGAATATCTTCTCCTGAATTAAATCTTGCCTCTAGAGAAATATGAATACATCATTTACACTGATGGATCTGCTCAGCCTGCCATAGGAAGTAAACAAAAGTATAGCGTGTGCTATAGTGAAAGGACGTATGCGGGACGGTAAGTTCCATCCCAGCAATACGACTACACAATCTCTAGGAGATTGTACCACACAGCTGGCAGAGCTGAAAGCCCTGATTTTAGCACCACAGTATACGGATCGGGAATTCCCAACGCTGATAGTGTGCGATTCGTTTTACTGTGTGCAGTCTTATAATGAATATCTTCATTACTGGGGCCAGAATGGATTTAGAGATTCCAAGGGTTGCACAATTAAACATAAATTGTTATGGGAACAAGTGACAAAGCTGAAGGCATGCCTGCCACAGGCTCAAGTTATTCACACCTTGAGTCACCAGCGTGTTGGCATACACGTTGAAGGGAATTCACTGGCTGATGAAGCCGCCAAGGAGACAGTGTGAACTGCTGCCATTGCTGCAATCACTCGTTCTAGCACGAGGATAGACGGAGACATACTGATAGCTGTCAATGCCTTGAAGAATGGCTCTGCCGTTCCAAAGCGCTTTCCACTCAAATATTTCTATAAATTAGATGGGCAAAACACACTGTATGCTAAAATTCTAGGAGTGGGGGATAGAGTTATACCAAACATGGATCGCAGATAAGGTTTAATACGAGCTGCACACGAGGGTCTGGGCTCTGCACACGCAGGAGTCACTGCTACAGTTTAGTTACTGAAGCAGCGGTTCTGGTGGCCAAGTTTGTCAAAACAAGCAAAGGCTTATGTCTTAAAGTGTGACATCTGTCAGCAGATGAAAGGTTCCACCGTAGCACTGCCACGACAAACACCATTACTCAATTCAGACAGACCTCTTGCTTGTGTCTATTTGGATAACTGCGGCCCCTTAAATTCAGACGGGGCTTAAAAGTACATCTTGGTGGCAGTAGATTTATGCTCTAGATTTCTATGGGTTTGGCCTCAGTGCTCGGCTGACGCTCGAACTGTTATAAAGGATTTGCAAGTCTTCATCAGGACAAACGCAATTGGCATGTTACATTCGGACCGTGGCCCTGCGTTTAGCTCTTGGGCTTACAAGGAAGCCATGGAAAATATGGGCGTGGCCTTGTGGTACTCCTCCCCCTACCATCCTGAGGGAAATTCAGTGATGGAGAGGAAAAACCGGGACCTAAAACATTAACAGCAAGGGTATTAGGTGCGGGCAGTATTTGGGTCAAACACCTAAATGGGGTCCAGAGAGCACTGAATAATATGCCAAGAATTTCCTTGGGAGGACGTATTCCTATGAGATCCTGTTTGGGACAAGAATGTGGGTACCTGACCTCGATTGTGCCTGCACAGTGGCAGATGTAAAAACATTTGAATTGAATGGTCGTTTGGCTGTTTCACAGGAACTCAATGAATTCCGGACATTATAAAGCAACGTCCAAGTAAAACGCACCGCCACTGAGGAAGTAAAACCGGTTCCGGCAAGACCTGCCTGGGTCCCAAAAGTTGGGGACCTGGTCAGAGAAAAGATTGTGGACAAGAAGGAGTTTGGGCCATCTTACAGAATACCTGCACCTGTCCTGGCGGTTCAAGGAACAAGAACAGTACTTCTTCCACCTCTTGCCGGCCGAACAAAAAGAAGATTCGTCTCCATTGATCTGATCAAACCACAGTATGTGGCCGATTCTCAACAGCAGGCCACGTGGAGTCCTGAGTAGCCGCAGATCTCCTCCCGCTACTATATAGGAAGTTCAGATGGAAAGACTAATAATGTTTCAAGACTCCTCTGCGCAAGATGCAGGAGTATGAATCACACCAGTTGAAATTGAACAACATCCAAATGTAACTGAAACACAAATTGCAATTCAGCCCAACAATAAACTTTACATCAATATGTCTTCACAAGAAGCAACTGCCAGTCCAGTTCTACAAGCACTGCTGAGCTCTCAAAGATAGATCGAACTGCGTCTGGTTACTTCATCAACTTCGATGACTTTTCTTCAGATCCAAGTGAACCTGAGCAAACACCACCCATTTCCAAGAAAGAACAATTTTGACAATTCTATCTCTGGCTGAAAAAGACTTACTTTGTGTCCCCTTGGTTGCATCTTTGGTTTGCATTAGGGATCCTGTTCCTGTTAATTTGGATTGGTATAGTAACTGTCTTTTTCCTACTACTTAATGGACATTACCTCCCACAACGCTCTGCAGTCCAACCTGTGAACTTGGTCTTGAAACCTCATACGTCATCACACGTGAACAAAAAAACTTGTCCCTAGTGAACATAACAGCAGTTCCAGTACCGGATGGTATAATTTGGGATAGGGTTTCATATGATGTATTTGGTCCTGCTGAAAATTTGAAAATTCCACACGTATTTAAATTTTCCATGATGATTGGGACATTGAGACTGTAAATACTATGCTCTCAGATTTAGAACAATCTGCTGCATTTTCTTACAGGGAATTGTATGAAGACACACCTGACTTCGACGGTATGTATTGTTACCAGCACTATGGTCATCACTTTTTGCACAGAGCTAGTGTTCCACGCACTGTAAACACTTGCCATCAATTGGAACATTGCCTGACACCACCAAAAGGTAGTTATGCCACATTTGCACAGAAATTTGCATACTTTTCAGGGTTTAATACATCAGACCCAATGTCATACTACTATAAGATAGTACAGACAAATGCAACTGCGAAGAAAATGATGCTGACTAACAGCAAGCTCATTTATACAGCACTTTTTATCTCCCAACTGTCTATACAAGGTTTTGACTATTGGAGGGACACAATAGACACAAAATCCATCTGGGGGACAAAATATTGGCAGGTTCAGGGAACAGAGGCCTTATTTAGAGCTTGCCTCATACCGTTACAGATAATATTCCTGAACAGAACATTGCAACAAACTACCTGCTACGGGTTAGCAAAAATAAAAGACCTAAAAGCACCACGCATCCCCTCGCCCATGCCTATTGAAGGTTTATTGAATGACACACTGATTAGTGAGGAGGTACTGGGTACAATGATACAGAATGGTACTGTCATGGTTGTCCGATCCAAAGCCCGATACTCACCTTTTTTCCTCTCCCTTCCCTCTTTAAACGCATGAATGGGGAGACGAATGCGGGGAACACGCTTACTACAACTCCCAGAAACCCCATGAAGGGGAGGGCCAGAGGAGAACAGTAAGCACCTGTGTGGACGACTACTTAAGAAGTGCCCTGGAAGGAAAGGGTGCTTGACAATTTCACCCGGACCATTCCATTGCGTTGTGTTCGCTGGAACGAGCAGGCGGCTCGTGTTCTTTGCTAGGAATTCAAGCTTCCAGGTCTACGCGTGTGGCCGTATTCGTTTCTACTCCACAGCTTCTTCATTCAGGAGACAGCAGTAGCAGGAGCGTCGCAGCCTGAGACGCCTTCCGATCTCCCTTGGTGATGCTCTACTGGACGCGTTGCAGGACGGAGAAACGGAGTCGGCTGACAGCGGAGTCCAGCTAAGTCCCGTATCTGTTTTCTGTTTCCTTTAGAGTTAGCGCTCCTGGAGAGCAATGGCCATTGTTTAGCTCCATCACAGGCACATGTTCGCATCTGGATATTTCCGGAAATTGGCATTGTGGATGTGAGCTTTCCTGACTGCAGACTTTGCGCGAGTGCAGGACAGCACTTACATCCAAGTCAGCCTCCAAAGATTATTAGGAGGGTGTATTCCTGAACAGTAGACAAGTAGCCTTTGCACATTTCATTTGATCGTTATTTATTGGATTGTGATAAAGGTTGTTACACGCATTCTTGTTTGATTTCTGTGGAACCATAATCGCGGTGGGAGAATTCATAGACTATGTAATAATACCACACCTTGCTCATTCTTCTACAGAACCTTATTAACATTTGTTTACGAACTAATCAGGTTACCAGTGCAAGACGTGTTGCAATCAGAGTGCCTGACTTAGCATATGAGTGTCTCCTGTGTGTTTGAAAAGTGAGTAACTGAAGTAGAAGCCTGGGTTACTTAGAGTTGTCTAAGAGGGTTCTATATGAATGTATTTGTCTTTTCTCTTCCCTACTGCAGACCGCACACTCTGAGGGGGACTCATTCCTGAGCGAGATAGTCACGCTGTGAAGGACGCTGCAGAGGAAGTGTTGTGATTCTTCAGCAGCCTTTTCTTATTTTGTCCCATTCCCCTTTTTGCCCAGAGAGGTACCTACTCGAGACAGCTCTGCTAACGGCTCTTGAGTGGTATCCCCTAGGGGAATTGGAGACCTAGCTTCGCATCGTCCCTGCTGGGTCAAGATACAGGTTAGTGGGGATTCCATTGACTGTTTGTCAGCCCTGACAGATTGTCAAGCCCAAGTTACATACCAGCCTGGGCGATGGATACCAATACCATCCTCACCTCCTTATTGGAGACTGTGACTACACTACAGATCGAGGTTACAGCCTTTCAGGCAGAAAACCAAGAGATCAGAAAGGAGATGGGATCAGAGAGACGGGAAGTAGCAGGAATAAGCAGGAAGAGTAAGACTGACACAGGAGTAGCGCATTACATCAAAGACTGGTCTCTGCCACCTCCTGTACAATCACAAGGGGCTAGTTCAGATACATCGTTACACTCTCCAGAAGGTGGGAGGACAAACGGCACCGGGTATTTTTCCAATTCTCAGAACATTTTTTCCACACATACAGGAAATGCCCCTATACAGGTTATACAGCCCTCACAGGTCCCCTTGGCACACCCTGAAAGATATTTTGGGGACCCAAAGAAGTTTGGGATCTTCTTGAATCAAAGTAGGCTACACTTCTTATGCAAACCCACTGTATTCCCTAACGACCAAACTAAAACAACCTTCATATTATCATATTTGGGAGGTAACGCGGCCAGTTGGTCTATCCCCTTGATAGAAAGAGACGCCCCCTTGTTGTATAATTTCTCTGTCTTTTGTTCGGAAATGAGCAAGTTGTTCAACAGGAAATTACATTTGTTGTCATTGGATAAGGAACTCCTCACTCTTAGACAAGGAACACAGGATTTATTGACTTACATCACGACATTTAATCGCCTGGTTGCTGAAAGCAATTGGCCAATGGAGAAACGTATTTCTCCCTTCTATCAAGGCTTGCGCAGCGAACTAAAGGACACACTGTCACAAATAGTGCACTTGCCACAGTCCTGCGAGGAGTTGATTGAGTTAACTGTTCAGCTGGATTATAGAATGTCAGAAAGAAAGGGAGACAAGACCAGAGGGGAGGCGAGATATAATTTGCCACGTCCCAAACTCATGACGGAAGAGCACACTGGTGGGCCTGATGGAGTAGAGCCTATGCAAATAAGTAGCATCCGAGGCCCTCTTAGTCCAGCAAAAAGGGAAAGGCGTTGCAAACTAAAGCTCTGTCTTTATTGCGGAAAGGGAGGGCATTTCATCAAGGAGTGCAAAACACGGACCAGGTTACCTGAAAGGCCCTCAGTGAGAAAAACCCAAGCAGTGGCTCAAGGCTACGAGACGACGGAAAACTAATCTCCCTGGAGAAGAAGGAGATCCCTTGTTCAGGAAGAGAGAAGAATGAGATCTCTCCTAACATAGCCAACACCATTCAAAGAACAGTAGCGCATCCTGATGTGTGCCCTATATTGTGGTTACCCCAGACAGGGGGTCTGAGGGTTCCGGCCTTGGTAGATTCAGGGGCCACAGGGAATTTGTCGCTTCATGGAACGTGTAATGAGTCAAAAGTGAACTTATCTTGCTACTTGAAAGGCTACTTGAAAGGCTCCCCAGCTGCCGTGATTCATCTGGTTTTTTAATTGCTTTCGAATGGAAGTTATTTAGTGCTGAATGATCAAGGTTGTTGTGGAATGGCGCCAGGCATCACGTATCTAGTCACAGTAAACTTCAGGGTTTAACAAGTATTGTTTCCCCCGGCTCGCTCAGTTAGGGAGGCACCACTGTGGCCTTCATTGAATGTTTCCAGTATATGATTTTGATTCGCTGAGCAGACTGAAAGCCATGTTGTTTCAAAAAAATGTTGCCTTAACTTCAGCCCGAGAGACTTTTGATCTTCAGGTTGCAAGGTCTTCAGCAGAGATACATGCCCTGGTCCGTACGAACTTCCCGATGCATTTTGGAGAAATGGTTCATCGTATCTTTAACATGTCTGATACGAGTGGGATCGTACACTTATTTAAGCGACTTGGATCAGGTCTCTTAACCACCTTTCAGACCATCTCTGGAGTAATTCCAGCCTTCACACACTCTGTACTTGGAAACGTTTTTGGAGGGCTTCCTTTGGTCCTGCTTTGGGTAGCGGGCATCCTGATTTTAATTCTCTTGCTTCGCAATGAACGCCGCAATCCCTCACGAAATGGAGAGAACAGTGCTGGAACAACGTTGTCGTGAGCGCATGGTGTTCTACCTGACTACGCCTCGGCTTCGAGTGCTGAGTGAGCATTGGTTCCTATCTTTCAGATCGGTCTGGCTAGACTGTGTCCTGCCTGTGTTCCGTTGCCTCTTCTGTGAATTTGGCTGCATGTTGGACCTGTGTCTGACACTTCCATCGGTTGCGCCGCCAGACAAAGAAGCGCTACTGACGCCTTTCAAGGCCCACACTTGCAGTTGTCCCCAGGATATTCCCATGTTGATGACGGCATTTCTAGAGCCTCCAAGGGATTCTTCAGCTCCTGTTGGAAGGGAAAACGGCTCTGCTCCAGAGGTACAGGCATCGGTATCGGGCCTGCAACCAGAGATGAAGATCTTTACTCACTTGACATGATACTGGAAGTTCTGGAGGGACTGCCACCTGCGGATACGATGTTCAGCGATGTTGAGTCTTCAGCGCAGGATTCTTAAACCAATCTGGCCTCTCCTGTGCTGGGAAACATTTGCCAACTTTTTAAACATTTACCAAATTGAAGGTCGAGTGTGACTTTGTTTTATTTTTCTTCTTGGCTCTAACTGAGCTTCATGGCTTTCAAGGTGCTCAGTGCAATAATCACAATATATACAAGTTTAGAGGACCTTTTGAACGCTTTTTTAGGGAAAAATGACTTTTCTTTTATGGACATTTTTTAAGCTTTTAAAGTGCTTTTTAGTATGTTTTATTATAAATGATTTTTATGTCTTTTTATAGAGTTAGCTTTATCATTACCTAGCTGGCCTTGTTGACCTTTTGATGAGGAGTGGGTGTCATGTCTTTTAGGATAGTCCCGTCATGTATACCCCATTCTTTACATACATTGTCCCATCCACACGACAATAACGATTCTAAACAGGTGACCTTTTACCTAGTAGTTTCCTCCTATCTCTTCGACACCAGGCTCTAAGTATTCTATCATAATCCCTGTACCTGACGTACATAAACATGTCCCCAGGCACAGCAAAATGATTCTGTATAAGGGTCACCATTTTTTTTCATCCTTGGTCAACAGCCAGCTGTGCATGATCGCATTTGTTTAGAAAAGCATTGGTGATTGTTTTCAAAACATTTATGATTGTTTTAAAAACATATCGATTCTAGAAAAAACCCTGGAGTGACCACTTTAGTATAAAATACCCTCACTACCCCCTACAAATTAGAGGAGAATTCCTTCCAAGCTGAGACGGGGTCCTGCATGCTGAATCTTCGACACGCAGCGGTCTGATATCCCTTGCGGGCTGTCATCCTCGAAGCAGAGACGGGGTCCTTCATTCTCAACCATCAGGTGAGGGGGCTGGTTCGCCCCTGGGGGTTTCTTGGCTACAGATACACATAGCTATACACACATACACCTACACCTCCAGGCTAGGCTAGGTATATTTAGGCAAATTACTTAGGGCGCGCATTTTAGGAATATGCAAGTGCTACTGTTTTTATCTGAACTGCTTATGTTCATCTTACTAGCCCTATGGTAAAAATGTATCTACTATTTACTATATTGGTACTAGCACTCTCTTTTGTATGCTTCTGTCTCCTGATTGTCGCAGCACATATGTTTTACACAAGGCTGGCGCTGGACCAATAAATACTTATTGAAATATCCTAATCGCCATCCTGTGTATTTATGAGAGAAAGCAAGCACGAGTGTCTGAGCGAATCGTACTGTACTGTTTACCACAATCCCTGAGGAATCAGGGTTGTCATGTTCAGTGGTTGCCAGAGACTACCTATACCACTGTAGAATACAGGGAGGTGGTAGTGGCACTGTAGAGCTAGCTGGTCTAACAGCTGACATATCCTGTGGGGGTGTCCTGAAGCAGTTGGGACACCAAGCCCTCAGTTTAGGTCATCCAAAATGCGGAGGTCCTGGGGGATTCCTAGGAACTACACGACAGTCCAACTGCAGCTGGTAAGTGAGTTATCCAAGATATGTAGTTCAGACACCAATTGCACCGTCCTGCACATAGTTTCATTTCGGGCAAGTGAAGGCTCAACAGTATAACCCCCTTCACAAGTGCCAGACTTATTAAGGTAGGTACAATAAAATTTTCACAACAAGCCCGGAGCCTGGACATCAAAAGAATCAACCCAAGATTGATCTTCTGGGATATCCTTTCCAATGTATCAAAAACCTTCTGGAATCACAGATCTCGTCAACTTCAAATTATTGCGGTCTATTAACAATAACCATAACAGGAATTGGAGTATTGAAGTGATGCTATGGATCTGGAGTGAAATGCCTTGTTTGAGATATGTGGAAAGTAGGATGAACCTAAGATTGATCATTTGGGGCATATCCTTTCCAATGTATAAAAAGAAGGTCTCTTTAACTTCAAATTATTGCTGCCACTTAACCATAACAGGATGCGGATAAATCTTCCAAGAGATTGGTAGGCAAACACAAAAGGCAACTGGTTAATCTGCTTGATGATTTGAAATGGACCCTAAAAATGTGGTCAACTCACCAAAATGAAGAAATATATTTTGTTCCTCTGTCTGAAACAATGGTTTGTGGTAGAGCATGAAGACAACAAATATCAGTAATGAATTGTTGAGCTATAACCAGAGTTGAAGGAACTTTTTTTAAACAAGAAAAATGAAAAAGAAGGCATTCACAGTCACCATAAGTACTCTATATCCATTGGGAGACCCACAATAAAGTCTGTTTTGATTGTATACAACAGTCCAGGTGCCACTGTAATCAGTTGTAAGTAACCATAAGGCTTATTCTGAATAGCACAAATAAAACATGAAAGGAAGAATCACTGGACATTTTTAACTACAGTGGGCCACCGAATCCATCAGAGAATCAAATCAAGAATTAACTTAAGTCATCTATGATCAGCCACTGCAGAATTCTTCTTGAAGCTCAGGAGTTGGAGTAAAAAGACCCTTTTGCTGGAAATACAATTCCTGATGTCTTGTTAGTGGTGATTTCAAATCAATCTCCTCCAAGTCTGAGGGATCAAGGCCAGTTTGAGCATCACTGACTTTCTGCAGAAAAGATTTATAAAGTCCATTAATTTGGTGAAGTAGGAGTAGAGTAAGTTCATCTCTGCAAGTATTCTCTGAATACTTTCTTGAAAGAGAGTCTGCAATGACATTATTTCTATTAGGTATGTAGGTGCCATAGAAATCAAAGTGTGCAAAGAAATAAGCCCATCAAGCTATATATACTGTTTCAGCACTGGAAAGTCAGTAGGAAAGGTACATTTTGATGATTGGGTCTGGTGACAGAAGGTTCTTGGGCTACTATCACGTCTCCATTCAAAAGAAGCAAGCTTCATGGCTAACAACTCTTTTTTAAAGTACAAAGTGATTCTGCTCATAGGAATGTAAGACATGTGATATGCAGCTAAAAGGATGCCCTAGTCCATCATTATCTTGTAGTTGTAACAAAATAACTCCAACCGCTCCATCAGATGCATCAGTTTTGACTATAAATTGTTTCAAAGTTCAAGTTTCAGTAAAGGCCTTGTTTAGTTCCTGAAAGGTCACTACTGCTTGCCTGATCAATAAATATCAGTCTTAACGTATATGAATAGCCTTTTTGGCTAAATCTTTGATAAACTGTCAACAAAAATTTGTCAACCCTGAAAATCTCTGTGTCTCTTTGATAGAGTTTGATTGCGGTCATTCACAAACAGCAGCTTTTTTCTTTGAACCCATGAAAATTCCCTTTGCTGAAAGAAGATATCCCAAATATTCAAGTTCTTCTTTATCAAGTAGATGTTTTTCCATTTGACATTACAGAATGGCTCAATCAAGAAAACCATGCAGGTCCAAGCAGGCAAACTGCCTTTCCTGCCGGAACCCAGTAGTGCCGGTAGTCACACAAATATATTTGCATGGTCTATTCTGTTTCTGTGTTATTCCGAGTTATGTTTTAACCTTTTTTTACATTATTGTTATTGTAACTTTCTGAACTACTGCATACTGTAAAACTTCTACTGTCTATGATGTTCAACGATCCGATTAACACCTACTGCATGTAAAGACATTCTTTACTTCTGTTTGACCTGCTTGAATACATGACTGCACTTATCGTTGTCAAATATGCTGTTGCGCATTATATCAATAAAGAAATATTTTTATAAAAGGCAGTAGTGCTTTGTGAACGTATGGACTGATGGCCACGTCCCAGCCTTATAGATGTCCAGAACAGGTATTCTGTCTATCAGAGCAGTGGTAGCAGCCGGAGGACGCCCAGAACCACCTCCGGGTGTAGTTGCCATTCGTGATCTGCGAGGAGTCACTGATTGCGTTTATCTGCCCTGCTGTTTAAAGATAATAACAGGCATTTAATAATCAGGGAGATCTTCTGCCAAAGCAGCTAGTTCAAGGAGCGCACAGCCTCCTGGCACAGGAACCAGGACCCCACTCACCTCTGCTTGTTGGTGGATGGAATGCAACACGCTCCTCTAGGTGCTGAGCCCACTAAGAATTCTGATCTCATTGCAGAGCCCACAGGTGCAATCTCACGTAGTACACCACCAGGATGTAGGAGGCCAAGAAATCTCAGAGTCACTCTCACTGAGACCCAGGGCTGAGGCTGTACCATCGGTATGATAGCCCATATGTCCTGGACTCGTTCATCCAGAGGGAAGGCACAAATGGCACTGTATCAAGTGTGTCTCCAATGGATGGAAGCCTCTGTGAAGGAGTCAGATGTGAGTCAGCACATTAATCGAAACCCCCAAATACGTTAGCAGGTTCGCTGTCATCTGGAGGTGACCTAAGACTGTGGCGAGCCTGCCTTCAGCAGCTAGTCGAGGTAGAGGAAGACTGGTATTCCAATCACCAAAGATGCGCTTTGCCACTCTGAAATATGATTTATTAGAACTCTGAAACAGGGAATACAGCTTGCCAAGGTGAACAGATTCGATTGGTAGAGTTCTAGAGGAACATTTGGTTGCGTATCAACTGTATTCTTCTATGACCAACAGGGAGCACTCCCAGTTATTATGAGGCCACATTCCGCATTCCAAATTAAGTCCTGGGTGGATGGACTTGCATAAAGTTGTGTGACCCCACCGACCTCAAGAACTACCGTCCCATCTCGCTCCTTCCGTTTCCGGCCAAAGTCATCGAGAAGACCGTC
Source organism: Calotriton arnoldi (assembly GCA_963921515.1). NCBI lineage: Eukaryota > Metazoa > Chordata > Amphibia > Caudata > Salamandridae > Calotriton > Calotriton arnoldi. The sequence continues at coordinate 374,410 of CAWUFW010012968.1, read as the reverse complement.
AACAGACAGCTTGCCGCCTTCCTCGAGACGAATGGATCCCTCGACCCCTCGCAGTCCGGGTTTCGGGCCAACCACAGCACCGAGACCGCCCTTATCGCAGCCACCGACGACATCAGAACCCTAACCGACAACGGGGAAACAGCTGCCCTCATCCTCTTGGACCTCTCCGCGGCGTTCGACACCGTCTGCCACCGCACCCTAGTGAAGCGCCTCAGCAACATCGGAATCCGAGAGAAAGCACTGGAATGGATCATCTCGTTCCTCGCCGGAAGAACCCAGAGAGTCCGCCTCCCCCGTTCAGATCCGAAGCCACCGAAGTCATCTGCGGCGTTCCACAAGGATCCTCACTCAGCCCAACCCTCTTCAACGTCTACATGAGCCCCCTCGCAGCCATCGCACGCCGACACAACCTCAACATCATCTCCTACGCCGACGACACCCAGCTGATCCTCTCCCTCACCAACGACCCCACCACCGCCAGAGCCAACCTACACGACGGGATGAGAGACGTCGCCGACTGGATGAGGAACAGCCGCCTTAAACTGAACTCAGACAAGACGGAAGTCCTCATCCTGGGCTCATCACCCTCCGCCTGGGACGACTCCTGGTGGCCCCCGGCCCTGGGCACCGCGCCCAAGCCAACGGACCACGCACGCAACCTGGGCTTCATCCTGGACTCCTCCCTGTCGATGACCAGACAAGTCAACGCCGTCTCATCTTCATGCTTCAACACCCTGCGCATGCTCCGCAAGATCTTCAGATGGATCCCCACTGAAACCAGGAAGACCGTCACCCAGGCACTCGTCACCAGCCGACTGGACTATGGGAACACCCTCTACGCCGGAACCACAGCCAAACTTCAAAAGAGACTCCAGCGCATCCAGAACGCCTCCGCACGACTCATCCTGGACATCCCCCGACACAGCCACATCACCGGACACCTGAAAGACCTGCACTGGCTCCCCGTCAGCAAGAGAATCACGTTCAGACTCCTCACCCACGCACACAAGGCCCTCCACGACCTGGGCCCAAAGTACCTCAACGACCGCATGACCTTCTACACGCCCACACGCCAGCTACGTTCAACCAGCCACGCCCTCGCCACCGTACCACGCATCCGCAGAACCACCGCCGGAGGAAGATCCTTCTCCTACCTGGCAGCCAAGACCTGGAACTCCCTCCCCACTCACCTTCGGCGAACCCAGGACCATCTCTCCTTCAGGAAGCAGCTCAAGACCTGGCTGTTCGAGCAGTAACTTACCGCCTCCCCCAGCGCCTTGAGACCCTCCCGGGTGAGTAGCGCGCTCTATAAATGCCGTGATTGATTGATTGATTGATTGTGAGTGTTTGTCTTGCTGATGGATGGAGGGAGATGGAGATGAGAAAGGCAGTTGAGATGAAACAATCTTTTGATGAAAGAAAAGTGTGAGAGCGGAGGATGGTGTACGTACTGCTTTAAAATAGGAGCCCCGTTAGGTGTGAAGAAGTGGCCTACATTCACTGAACCTCGTGAGGTGATTAAACTGTTCAACAAAGCCATCAAAACCAGTGATAGTAGGTTATGGAATTTGAGCAGAGTGATCCTTTGCAAGAACTAACTTGGGAAGAATGTTCATGAATCGTCAAATGGGGTTGTTCTTGGGGTTGGTGCTGATTATGGAAAAGGGCATGCCACCAACAGGCGTGGCATGGAGCATGGCAGTGACAGGGTGTTGATGAGCTGTGGAAGGAGCGCATGTAGGCAGCCTACCTATTTGAAAGATTACTGTGTGCTGTAGTCTTTCAGTATATTTCTCCTGGCATGCTTTTTCATGTACATATTGCTTCCTTTGCCAGTGGGCTATGTTTGTTGGGTTGGGAGGGGGGTGTTTCTTGGGGTCATTTTGTGGGTTGTTTTTCTTGCTGGGTGATATGTTTCCCATTGTTTTATTCTTTCACTTTCTTTTAAGGGGATGTTGTTCTATTTTGTATATCCTTTTCTTCAGTTGTATAAAGGGAAGATATATGATGTCTAGACCACTCTGACCCACAGTAATGTGATATGTGTGATTTCTAGAACCCTAAGAATGTACTGATGTTTGGGGTTATACTGTAGCAATTGCTGGTAGTCAGTTGGTGGGTGATGTCAAATTAAGACCTTGCTGCCTACCTGTGCTCTGTGTTGTACTTCTTTACCACAATATTCTTCTGGTATTTATTATATGGATGCCATGAATGGCTCTGTTTTTAAAATTTCTTTCTTGCTTTTAGCTCCCCACTTTCTCGAGCTGCCCATTTCATAGCCCTCGGCTACTCCTCAAGAACCAGCACAGTGTGCTGACTCTCCAGCAGAGGGAGAGCTAGTTTCCTTAATTTACTGCTAGGAAATAGGATGGTGGGCAAGGGAGTCAGCCTCAACTGTCCAATTTTTTCCCCCAACTCTCCCATCCATAGGACCTGAGCCACCCAGAAAAGTGGGACCAGAATTTGATTGGCTTGGTCATGTGTGTGGTGCCCTTGGATTACTGTCACTGGCACTTCATGAGCTGCCTCCATAGTTATGCTCTGGAGAACACCCCACCGCATGGTCAAGCCTTTATTTGAGAGTACCTTAAAGCAGTGATTATCAAGTGAATCTGTTGAGAAATAAACTATTTTAAAACTAGATGCTGTGCTAGATGATGGTCTACCGGTCAGACGCCTAAGACCAGTTTCCCAGAGTCCTAATATTACTCAAGGCTTAACCAACATTTTCTTGATATGGGTTCTGAGGCTTCCAATAGGTTATGTTATGTTAATATGTTTTTTATAGCGCGCAGCTGCCGTCCCAGCGCTGAAGCAGAACATAGAGGCTGGAAGTCAGAAAGAACACTAGGCTGTGAGGAAGAGATGGGTTTTAATAGCTCTGCGAAAGACCATGTAATTCTCCATAGCACGAATGGAGTATGGTAAAGCATTCCAAAGCTTGGCAGCCAAGAGATGGAAAGAGCGTCCGCCCAACCATACCCTCCTTATACGAGGCACAGTCGCCAGGTGTTGTCCAGTGGAGCGAAGCTGGCGCGTAGGGTGGTAAGATGACAGCAAATTGGACAAGATGGCCAGAGAGGAGAGTTTCAGGATTTTTAATGCAGTGCAGAGGTGGTGTGCAGTGCGCTACAGAAACTGCAAAAAGAAAAATAATAATAATAAATGCTTTAAGAGAAAAAGGTGTCACATAAATACTGCAACTATAGACAGGGTTGAGGGTTCTGACCCTGTCTATAGTGCTGCCGGCCCGGGGGCGTGGCCGAACCGAGCAGCAAGATGGCCGCTCAATGAGAGGGCTCCGCCGGCCGAGCCTGACTATCCGGCATTTATCCTAACAATCCTCGCTAATCTCTATACCCCGTAGCACTATACATGCGTCTGAAAGCTGGGCCGATAACAATCCTGTAACTCCGGAGCCCGTGGGGACAGTGGGCCGCTCACCTGCCTTGTACGTGGGCCCGGGCCTGTCACGGCCTAGAAGACGCGTTCCCTGACCCGACTGAGGCTGACGTGGAGACGCTGTAACCGGCCTCGCGACACCGTGTGCTGCGCTCTCTGGTGCCTGCGGCTGTGACTGTGGCTCCAAAGGGCGCCAGCGCGGGCCGTGACTGCCTGCCACAGAGGCCCGCTGACCGCCGTCTGGTGCGTAGGAGGGGCGGACCAGAGAGGCGAGCTGCTGGTGAGTCCCACGCAAGTGGATGCTGCCTGCCTGGTAATAACGCGGGAGAGCTCGTGGCCCGGGCGTCCGGGCGGCCCTGAGCGGAGACTTGGCCTGGTGCTTGGCTTGAAGGCATGACAGTATCGGACACTGTCATGCCACAGTGAGGACTTCGCTCCGGGCTGCTGCAAGTTTAGTTGCTGATTGATTCGCTTCGTAAAAAACCTCATCAAAGGATTAAACCCTGTCCTTACACCGCAACGCAGGTGCGGATGGCGATCACTTTACCTACTTCACATATGGATTCATGAGGAACATTTTGATATTGGGTCACTAACAAACTGCAACGTGTATGCGGGTGGCCATCCCGGGAGCCAGATCTACTTACACCATGAATAGGTTGCTTCTCCCTTGCCCCTTGTCCTGAAGAAGACCCGCAGGCTGAGGCTACAATTACCTTCTATGCCCCCAAGTCAGGTCGAAACGTCGACGCTTACCCCCTACAGGCCTGGATCACGTGTCCCCTTCTTTGCCCTGCCTTCGTTACAGATGATAATTCTCTGTTGTGTTTGTAAATCATATTGAACTAACGAATTGTATACTAATCTATATTGGACAGGCCTAATCGGACTGATTTTTGTTATCAGTCGTACTCAGAACAATTTTAGTGATGCTTGTTTTCTGATTCCTTTTGGATTCTTTTCCTTTCCTTATCTTCACTCGCCTCACACTTGAGCACTTTTTTCATGCACTTTTCATTGGAGCAACCTTCTTCTCCTTAACTTATAGGCATGGTAGGTTGGCCCGGGGGATACCACCGTGTATACCTGTGGAGTATGCCATGAAACTATAAGATAGATTAATGCCACGGATTAGGTCCTTCCTTTGGCAGGACGAACTGGGCACTGCACGGGCCAAAAAGAATGGCTATGCCCCTCGGACATCAGCTTCCGATCATTATATAGAACTGCATGGCCACCTGCCGACTGTAGACGAAAGGGTAGATCTATGCCTAGATAGGATGTGAAATGTCTCAAGAGGGATTGTAACACCCACGAGGTAATCTGTTATCTATGCAAAAAAAAAATGATTATTTAAGTATGCCTTATCCCTGCTTCTTGATTGTTTATGCAATGTTGAAAATCAATAAAATAAATTTTAAAATAAACTTATAGGCATGGTAGAAAGTCTACCATCTGTTGAAATAAGTTTGTGAACAAAAAATATGTCTTTTAGAAAAATCGGGTTGTTGCACATCAAAGAAATTTCTTTATTTGGATTCATTTAAACCGTGTGCTGACTGTATGCATGCACCAAGTCATTTCTAAGTGATAACTTTTTCAGAAAGTGTTTTGTGTAAAAAGAAAGGTCCACGACCAATTGTTTTCTGTACTACTCCACACCCAGGTCCAAGGACTTCGATTGGGTTACCCCATTTTTTAGGTCTCGCATGCGCTGCATAGGAAAAAAGACCTTTTGCGATCGATTCGGCTTTTCAGCCAAAAACGTGCACGCGTTCCATTGCCTTCAATGGCAACGCGTGCACGTTTGGCGATTCACTTGCGGGAGCGAGCAGCTGGCGCCATATGGTAGCAATTATCGCTCCTGGCGCCGCTCGCTCCCGCAAGTAAATCGCGCAGGCTCCCTCCTCTCCCCCCTCCCTCTGCTGCCGTGCGAGGCGCGCGCGCGCTTGTTTTCTCTCCTGCCCCTCTCCTCCGCTTCTTTCCTCTGCTTCTCCTGGGCTCTGTTTTGTGAGTCCTGTTTTGCTCCCATGTCCTGCTAAGTACTGTAACGCTCCCGTTTCAGCTGGGCCAGGGTTTGCTGGTGCAGGTTTCTCCCTCCCTGGTGAAACGGCGCAAGACTCACTTTCATAACCTGCCATGCGGAGCATCTGTGATCCTGGGCAACAACGGCTTCATTTGGATCTACCCCACTCCCGAGCAGACCGAGGAGGAGGCCGGGGGGTTTGTCACAATCTGGAGGTGAGATGGAGCCATGCTTTAGTGATTGTGCTATAGTTGACTTGACTTCCTCACTTTAATAGTTTCTGTTTTTCCTTCCTTGGCCCAATCTGTTCATCACATCTTTCCAGTTCTGTCCTCTCAAGTCCACTCGGCACTTTTTTCTACGCTTCCCTTTACTTGTTACCCCAGCTGTGAGTGGTCCTGGCTGCCCCGGAAGCGAAGCAGGGGTTAAGCTGAGCCCCTGCTTGCTTGTCTGTGCTACTCTTTCCAGAACACCTCAATTTTTGTTGGCTCTTGAAAAAAATGTCTTATGCAGGCTTGTGTTCAGCGTCCCCACCCTGTTTCCTCACCTTCACTGTCTTGCTTTTCACAGCCCATTCCCCTGTCTGACAGGGAAGTGATCTCACGTCTGAGGAACTGTATTGTGGCTCTGGCCTCTCAGAAAATGATGCTGTATGACACCAGCATCCTGTACTGCTATGACAATGAGTGGTTTGTGGATACGACGAAGATCACAAATGTTAGCATGCGTTTTGTGACATTCACTTCGTATTGGACTACGATTACAAAAATAAGAAGGAAAACAACGTATATCTCAAGACAGTGGTACACAACAGGAATAAAATTGAGAACAAAACATTTTTTAAATATTTTTTGATACAATTAACTCCATTCACAATCAGATAGGATCATAACATGGCAGAACTCTAACAAGTTGGAAGCTTAACTACAGCCGGTGTATACCAGAACACACATGGGCAAATTCTAAAACAATGTCGAATTTTCAGGACAAACATTAAAAACACATTATTTAGACACCACGGAGCTTTCCAAAATAATTAATGCAAAACTAAATACCTCTACTTTTGGACAGTTCATTTTGCTCACGTCACTCCTCCTCTGTCTCAACCTCCTCACCTCCCCCCCCCACCACCACCCAAACGACACTTCCTCTACATATCTAGCCCCTTCTCTCCTCTCTCGTTCTCCCTGTTATTCTCTCACCCACTCTTTCTATGTCTCTCCTCCTCCTTTCTTTACACCAGTACGCATATGGAGAAAACATAAAAGAAAGAGAAAAAAAACACGGCCTCCGCCACTTCCTCACACTTTACAGGAAAATTTTAGCTGTGACAAATCTTACCACGGAAAAAAACAGACCACAACAGGAAAAACAAACAAACACAGCACCCCTCCCCCAAACACCACAAAACAATTATCAATAAAACTTTATTTAATATCATTTTGTGCTCACACACATCATTTTAATGCACCCCTATCACGCGACCACTTATACCATCTCTGTTAAAACAAGCATTGGCATAGCCAATAGGTCTCGCCTTTGGTACCTTATAAGTGTTTAGTTATCCAGCACAATATCCTTGGTGCAACAACATCAACTGTTGCATGGCTAAACACTTATAAGGTCCCAAAGGCGAGACCTATTGGCTATGCCAATGCTTGTCTATAATGTCAGTCAGTCAGTCAGTAATAACTTTATTTCGGTCAATTAGACCTTAAAAGTACAACTAAAATTACATACAATTCATTTCCTTTTAAAATCGATTACAATTAAAAAAAAGAAAGCTAAAAAGATAGAGCAAGGATGGCTACATAAAGTAAGCACAGTTTAGAGGAAACATACACAAATGTGGCCTATCACAGATATATGGTATAGTCTGTTCGACTAGTTCCACGTATGGGAGAGCCTGATCATATAAAACAATTAAATGATCATAACTGGTAACAGTTCTGAAGATACAAAGTACATGTGTAACATTGCGAGATTAGAGGCAGAAGACAGAACCAGGTTAAAAAAATAAATAAAATAAAATGTAAATTTGATGTATCAAAGCAGGTGATCTCAGATAAACAATAAAAATTAGTGGCCCAATAAAATTCCTCGTTACATTTGTGCAAAGCTGAGGCCCTCGTTTATTGCTATTGTTTTGTTTTTAAGAGGGCCCTACGAGTGCACCACATAGAGAATAGGAAACCTGCTACCGAATAAACTATCGGGAGGCTGGTATCGTGTTTAAATATCCTGAAAGCCTCGCAACAGCGTCTGGTCCCTAGGTTTCTGCAAATCTGGGCCAGCCACTGTTTTCTCACTTTGTGGTATCCGGGACAGCTAAAAAATACATGAAGGTCAGATTCTATTGGGCAGTCACATGCCGGGCACCCCAAAGTTTGTGAGCCGCCCCAGTTGTTTGTAAAGGAGCAGAGAGGCAAGACCCCGTATCTAAACTGCAAAAAGAGCTTTCTTGCGGTTGCTGGCTTGATGTCATTTAGGGCCGGCTCTAAGCTATACCTATCCTTGAACTCTAGGAAGGTTACAGTCAGTTTACCTGCTAAGGGGTTTGATTGAAGCTGGGCCAATTTGAATTCCCCGTAGGAATCCCTCAGCATTTTCCTAGAGATTGAGGCACAGGCAACCTCTGGGTCATCCCAAATATTGCCCCGTCCCAAGCTTGTTAACATATGATGGACATAGGAAAGCCAGGGTAATTTGCCCGCCCCTGGTAGGCTCAGCACCTCTCTTAATTCATCTCTGTATGCTACAATTTCAGGGGTAACCCACAGACGTCACCAGAATAGGAGGGGTCTAAGGTTAGATTCGTCCGCTATGGGCCTTACCCCCAGGTCCAGACGTAGCGGCGTGAGTGGGGTACTCTGTGGGAGACTAAACAGTTGCCTGAGAAAGATATTTTCTGTCTGTGTAAGACTCTCAGAGCTACGGTGTCCCCACAGTTCTGTCCCATACAGTGCCCCTCCCCTAGCTTGGACCTTGTAGATTTCTATGGCTGGACTCACAGGTTTATAACTTGATTTTCGAAAAACCTTCATCAGTCCTCCAGATGATTGTGAGAGCTTAAGGGATGATTTTTTAATTTGAGCCCCCCAGTCCATAGAATCTGTAATTGTAATGCCTAGATAATCGAATGAGGATACTCTTTCAAGGGGTTTCCCATATAGAGATGGATTTGGTCGGGTACTTTTCGGGGAATTGAACACCATGAATTTGTTTTTTTGGACGTTGATTTCAAGCCCTCTTTCCCTACAAAATGCGTCGAACCTATTTAATACCCTCTGTATCCCCATGGGTGATTTAGATACTAGTAGAGTATCGTCAGCAAACATCATAGCTGGAATTTTGCGTGTTGCCAGCTTAGGGATGTCCAAATCTTTCTCGCTGAGCAGATAATCTACTAACCCATTTATGTATAGGCTAAATAGGGTCGGGCGAGTACGCATCCCTGTTTACGGGAATGGGGGCCGTAAGGTGCCCCTCCTTCCCATATCTGATTTGGGCGTAGTTTCCCTCGTGCAAACGCTTTTATAGCTTGGCACAAGTAAGGCGGAACCCCCAACTCATGCAGGACAGCCCACAACTTCTCTCTGGGGACCAAATCAAACGCGGACCTCAGGTCTACAAATATTAGGTAGAGGCTGCCACCCTCCAGACACACGATCTTCCAGTGTAATATTTGTAGCCTGAGGATTTGGTCCAATGTGGACAATTTTTCCCTGAACCCTGCCTGAAGGGGAGTAAGTATCTTATGCTCCTCCATCCAGCTCTGCAGCCGGAGCAACAACACGCGTGCGAAGATTTTTTGTGTGATGTCTATAAGGCTAATTGGCCTGTAATTTGTTGGCAACAGCGGTGAGCCCTTTTTATAGATGGGGATTATTTCCGCTCCAGCCCAGCTAGGAGGGATCTCCATACCTTGGAGTATACCATTGAATAGTACCCAAAGGTATGGCGTCCAGACAATGGGTTCACTATGGAGAAGGTCCCCTGGGATCTTGTCCAGTCCGGGGGCTTTGCCCGGTGCTATTTTGGAAAGGGCTCAAGTTATCTCATTGAGGGATATCACAGGGGTGTCAGCCGATGTTATGGGGGTGAGCATAGATACAATCAGGGGGTCCATCCCCTCAGGACAAACATTGTCAGCTGGTTCAACCGATGTTTCCACCCTTGAGTATAGGGACTCAAAGTGGTCCCTCCATACACATGCCTCCAGGTTTGGCTCTATCGGGGATTTTGCCTCACAACTGCCTGTGTTGACCACTTTCCAGAAGGACCTCATATCCCGAGCACCCAGAGAACTTCTCAAGATGTCCCACTTGCTACTTTCCCACCTTTTTTTAGCCTCACTAACACTGGCCTTATAGGCCACTCTAGATGTTTTGATTAAGGGACGATCATTAGCCTTGATGGAGGCAATCAGGGCTGTTTTGGCCTTACGACATTTGTCATTATACCAGGGGTGGGAAGATTTCCTAATGGGCCTGAGGTTTTTTATAGGAAAAAAGAAGTCTACCGTAATAGCCAGTAGCCTAGTATGATTCTGGGTGACCATTGAGAGATCAATTCTGCCTCCATTAATGGGTACAGAATTAGTTGCGGTCAAGAGCACCGGGATGAGGGCTTCATACACGGAGCCTAATTTATCCTGTGTCTGGTTTATGTCAGCCCAGCGTACTCTCCTCCTACAATTTGAGAGGGACAGCCTATCATCAGAAAGGGAATGGACACTTGTTGCACTCCCAGGATTGGGCTCGTGTAATTCTAGCACAAGGGCGTTGTGGTTACTATCTTGTCGTGCCATAACTTTGAAATCAATAACCTTGTGCCAGGATTTACAATCGATTAGAATGTAGTCCAGTAGGGAGCCTCTCCCATTTCTGATAAAAGTGTAATTACTGGATGAGTCAGATTGTGTTCTCCCATTACACGCCCTTAAAGAGTATTTTAAAACAAAGCAGTTCATCTGGATCACCAAAGGGGACCAAATTTTAACTAGAGGGCATGAAGACTCTGGGATGGCCCAGTATTTGTCTTCTTCGCAGAGGCTATCCTTGTGCAAGCCATCTAGCGGCTCATACTGACAATTAAAATCCCCTCCTACGATTACCATATAATTATCTGTGATGGTGGCTAGAAATGACGTTAGTTCCTCAAGAGTTTTTGACACCTGGCCCTGGTTGACTGGTCTAGAGTACACATTTAAAAGGGCAATGAAGATCTTGGGGGAAAAATGCAGAAGAACAAACAGAATGTCGTTTGAAGATGATTCTATCCACTCTGCTGAGCAGCATAGGTGGGCTGCCACCCATGTGCTCAGGCCTCCTGAAGGTCTCCCTTTCCCACCTGATGTTGCAGGGATATTAAATATAGCATAACCCGCTTTTGAGACATCCCCTCTTGTCCACGTCTCCTGGAACATGCAGATCTCATGTTGGTCAATGAAACGGCCCCATTCAGGGTCGTCAATCTTGCTATTCAGGCCTGCTAAGTTCCAGGATAACACGCGTAGCCTTGGGCGGTCAGGAGAGATAATTTTTTGGCAACTGAAGGGGAGGACTGCAGGGGAGACCCGCAGAACGATGAAAGTGGTTGGTTAATAATTAAAGTCGTATTTGGGCCTTCATGGGTATTCCCTGGTGAGCCGCTCATGTTCCTACAGGTTTCCCATTCCCCCAACATCATACGGTTCCCTACATCATTCTTGCGGTGCTCAGTTACCAACGGAGTTTCGCCCAACTGTACTCCAGGGCCAATGGCTTGGGCCTCAAGTCAATCCACTCCTTCTAGGCTACTAAACCTGTTAGCTGTAGGTTTATTGTACATTTGTTGCCTGGGCCAATAATGTTCTATGGCAGTTTTGTTGTGACTATAGTTTTCGTGTCCCCGGTCCCACCCATAGTGCCTTGTGTCTTCATAAACCCTCTCAAGGAGATAAAAGTAGCCCAATGGGAGGGCTAAAATAGAACCCATTAGTCTCCCGTCCTCTCTATTTAGAATTTCTAAAGTTAATCACTATGCAATCACCTTTCTTATCCTTGGGCCTCCAACCTAGCCATCCCACTCTACGTGTAGTTAAAATCTCTTCAACGTCGTCATACCTAAAGTACCTGTGATTCGCTAGCCAGTGCATGCATTTGTTTTTTAGTTCTTGGTGTGGTTCATGTTGGCCCTTTCGAAGCTCAGGGATGCCAGACAGGATGAGGACATATGGGGTTGAGACCGGTGGTAGGTTAATAGCTGGGGGGGGGGGCATATTCCTTTGGAGCCTCTGTGCATGTTTGTAAATCTACCCCTGCCCTTTGATTATTCGGCTGCCAAGGCCTGATGGATTGTTTAAATAGGGGGGGTAGACTTTCTCTGCTAGTGGAGGCGATAGGTGCCCTCTTTGTGTTGACTGTAAATGGGGCTAGTGGTTGTTGTCTCTCTGTATTTAATGCTTGAGTGGCTGGGCGATCATTGTGTTTAATGGTTGAAATGGCCTTTGTGGAGATCGCAATTACCTCGTCTCCAGGGCCAGTGTCCACTTCAACGGTCCCGTCAACTACCCCCCTATTGCTTGTCCAGTTTTTAATAAGTAACGTCAGTTTGTCAACCCTTCCCACAAGTGATTTAAGTTCGTCCTTGAATATTTCCCTCACTTGCATCTGAAGATCCAACACTAACTTGGTAACCCACACTGGCTGTTCATTGGCTGTTTCAATACTGTTGACTATCCCTCCCGTCCCGGTATTCCTATTATCAGTCTTTTCTACCATGGTTTTCTTCCTTCTTGCCGCCGTTTTTACTTGCGGTTTGGGTCTCCCCTTTGTGACGGGTTGTATACGAGATTGCTCCCTTAATTGATCAGGAATACCTACTTCAAATATTGAAGTTTGGGCCCCAGGGGATTCATTTGCTGGGACTCCTGGGGTTCCTGATATTGGTGAGGTATGAAGGTCTATCGTGAGGATTTCCAGGTTGGGAGTTAGGGATAATCGTCTCTCTGTCTGTTCAATTTCAGTGGCAACTACACCTAAAGCCTTTTCCAACATCCTATCTATAGAGGTCGGCTTGGTTTTAGGTATAGGGCTGGGAGGGGCCTTTGATTTCTTTTCTGTGCATGCTCGTTTCCCCATTCTGTTTGAGTTAGGACAATTATCTTTAATACTGTCGATGGCTTTAAATTAGGTGCTGGTAGTTGTCTAAAGCTCAAGGTGGTGGGAAAGTTACTATACTACAGCTAATTTAGGTGACCAAGTGCATGAATACTCAAAACAGAAATTCAACAGAACAAGATCATTCTACCGGAATACAGGCCCAAAAAGCGTAAGAACTTGCTGGCAGAAGCTTGAGGACTCACTGGCAGATGGCACTGCTGTCAAGATGACTCCTGTAGGGTTTAAAACTAAAGTATGCGGTCCTTTAGAAGCTCTTTAACACTTTATAAATAAAAAACATAAAACCTTATTTATCAGTTAGTCCGGAAAGTGCAAAGTGCTGAAGGCTAACTGTGTCAGGCCCCTAAAGTGCAACGTGATCAATATTTAGCAGCAATAAGAAAAATGTAAACATGGACCATAAAGTGCAAAGTGCTGAGGGCTAGCTGTGTCAGGCCCCTATAGACGAAAGTGCAAGATGGTTGATGGGTTTTGGCAACTGTAATGGGCATGTAGACGATTTGCTGCTAGTAAAACACGTTATATAAGGTCCCAGTATTAGATAAAAGACCAGTCCAATAGGGTCCATTAATCCAATGCCAGAATAAAAAACAGTTATTAGTAATGTACCTTATCAGCTTAACCGTGACGTTGACCAGTTCCAAGTATCTACATGAAGGGAAGTGGCAGTTACAAGTGGAAGAGCTGTTAAGAGTGAAAGTCTCACAGTACCTTTTCTGCCGCCTCTAGTAAAACACGAGGGTCTTGGTCCTTTGAAGTTAGAGGGGTGGCCCTGCCCTGCCTCTTCCTAGCAATGATGGGCAAGGACGGGCCCGCCCTCGGCCCGGACTTTGCCCGGGCGCGTCCCGCGCGCGTCCCGCCCTGCGGGGGGCGCAAGTTGCTTTTAAAGCGCCTTCGGGTGCAAGTGCGGCGTCAGGAAGGCGTCGCTGGCAGCAGGGGGCTGCTGGGGCTTGTGGTTTAGCCTGGCCGTTCCCCTCACGGTGCTATGTAGGAAGATTTAAGCCGTTCCCCTCACGGCATGTGCTGGCGCAAGGAAAAGCCGTTCCCCTCACAGCGGTCAAAGCGTCCATGGCTTTTATAAAGAATACGCAACACTGCTGGCCCCCCGCCTGCTGAAGGTATATCAAGACGCATTACAGAGAGGATCACTCCCTCCCTCAATGCGGGAGGCAATAATTATCACACTCCTTAAACCAGACAAAGACCCCACCATGTGCGACTTATACCGCCCACTTTCCCTCATTAACATCGACAATAAAATCTTTGCCAAATTGTTGGCGGACAGACTACAGCCCTTGCTTCCCCTCATAGTGCGGCCGGATCAACCTGGATTCGTGCAGGGACGCTCAACCTCACACAACTTAAGGACGATATTTACACTAATACATTATCTTGCCGCCCCCACGTCTCTGCTATCGCAGCATTATTAGATGCAACTAAGGCGTTTGATCCGCTGGAGTGGGAGTTCCTCTTCATACTTCTGACCAGACTGGGCCTAAGCCCTCTTTTTATACAACAAACTAAAAACTTCTTTATGCCATTCCTACCGCAAGAGTGAGAGTAAATGGGCTAATCTCGGCTCCAATAACGATCCCGCGGGGCACCCGACAGGGCTGTCCACTATCTCTTCTCTTATTTGCTATAGCTACTGAGCCACTAGCTGCCAGATTACGTCAGCACCATGCGAATAGAGGAATAGGTTTCACAAAGAGAGGATTGATTGTATCCATGTATGCTGACGACATCACTTTATATGTTATTGACCCTGCGATTAATTTTGCACCCATTACCAGAGAGCTGGTGAGGTATGGTGGTATTTCAGGCATTCACATTAATTGGTCCAAAACCACAATTCTTCCACTAACTGACGGCACTGCCACCTTTACATCCGAGTTCCCGATAACCTGGGCAGATGGCCCGACTCGATATCTGGGAATATGGGTCAGCAGAAATATGCAAGAGATTTGGTCAGCAAACTACGGTAGAGTGATGACGTGGATAGAAGACAGAATCCAGAGGTGGAAGGGATTACCATTGTCCATGTCTGGCCGCATTGCGATTGTAAAAATGATCATCCTTCCCAAATTACTGTATCTATTCGTCAATATCCCAATTCCCATCACCACACACTTCATCAAGCGTCTCAAATCAAGTATGATTGGCTTAGTGTGGGCCGGGAGGCAGCCCAGGTTGGGAACTACTGACGTTGCCGCTGGCTCAGGGAGGGATGGGTGGCCCTGATTTCCTACTATACGCATACAGTGCACAGGCACAGTTTTTACATTTCTGGCAACACCCAACACCGTTTCAACCGCACGTTGCAATTGAAATAGATAGATTAGCACCCCTGCCTTTGTCGACAGCGCTATACCAAGAATATAAGAGACCTAGACTAGAAATCGACACTGCTGAAGTCATACGTTGGGCTTGGTGGGGCTCTGCCGAAGGGCTAAACTGGATGTAATATACGCACCATCAATGCCGCTGGCACGGAACCCATTAATTCCCCCGCTACTTGAGAGGGCTGTATGGGTGCGCGCACACCAGAAAGGGTTGGATACCTTTGATGACTTGTACCCAGATGGCCAATTCCTCACACTGCAGCGCCTAAGCGGATCGCCACAACCAGCGCTGCTGGACACATTGCTGTACTATCAACTCCGGGCTGCAAATCATGCGCCCCCGTCGCTCCCAGCATTAGAGAATACACTCAAAGACTCGTCGGCATGTAAACTGATAACTCGCATTTACACTATCACGCAGCGCGATTCCCCGATCATCACACCTAGCTCACGTGGTGTATGGGACACAGACTTGGTGATCACTCTCTCCGATGCACAATGGTCTTTCTGCTGTGGTCAATTGGAACAGTTATCTCCGAATTATCGTCTCAGACTCATACATTTTAAATTCTTGCACCGCTTATACCGCACACCAACACAACTACACCGCATGGGCTTGCGGACTGACACAGGTTGCTGGCGATGCGGAGTGATGCAAGCAAATTTCCTACACTTGGCCTGGGAGTGCAGACCTATAGCCAGATATTGGGTTGAAGTGCTACACCATATAGAGGAAATAACAGGACAAAGTATTGAAAAAGACCCTATGGTGACACTACTGGGATCTATGCATGACACTCCACATACAGTGAAGCGACTTACTGCACTCCTACTCCTATTGGCAAAAAGACGAGTGGCAATGCACTGGGGGAAGGCAGCGCCCCGACTGTCAAGGCTTGGGTAGCAGATGTCACATATTGCAGGGATCAATTGGGGTGTTTTTGGGAACTCATGCCGGTGCACTCCCGTCCTAGAGACATCTGGGCCCCATTCACGAATTGGCTTCAATCCATAGACAGGGATGTACTTTCATAGACAATAGTTGAGACCTGCATGATTCCGATAGCAAACGCAGCGTTCCAGGTGAACTGCCAGACCTGGGCTGGCTCTCGACACCATACACGAACTTACATGGGCTACAACTCCCTAGAAACCACTTGTAGACGAAAATGTCCAGAATGGTTGAATTTACAACTATATGTCCATAGATATAGAGGGGAGCGGTGCACGTTTACGGGGCTATGACTAACTTAGACTGTGTAAAGCCAGCTCCATAGGGCAATGCTACTCATGTATATTATGCAATGCAACAACATTAACAATGTAAATGGACCACTGCGATTGTTTTATTGTCTGTTAATATGAGAAAATCAATAAATAAAAAAAATATATAGTGCTGCTGGCCCACTGTGCTCCTGTCAAATGGAGTCCTCCTTACCTGGCGCACTACAGCAGGAGCTTGGAGATGCTTTCCTGCTACCAGCAAGACCAATGGTGCAGTGAGGGAGCACATACAATATGTGCATGTTTGTGAAAAAAGGCAAATGTTGGCTAATGGCTGTGTGCCAAGGTAAGTGTATCTCAGGCTGTTTGTCGGTGAAGGGAGATGATATTCCTGTTCCGAATGGACACAGCCTGACTACCAGCGATTAGCACAGCAAAGGGCGGAGAAGAGATACAGACATGGCGCCTACCCAGGGCATGGAAAAAACATTCCCCAACCCCATTTAAAGGCACAGATGTATGTATGCTTACTGAAAGGACACCTCCACTAAGGCTCTGTAATGTCGTGGGCCCTAGGCCCACATACTTAGTAAATGATGACACTGACACAGTATATATCGTTACTAAACTGACCACGAGCACATGCACTCTGGCTCTTTTATTGGCAGGGTCACCTGACCGGTGACGCTTGTGTTGGATGGGTGTGGGTGTAAAGACCAGCCCTCAAGGGAGTGACTGGTAACCTAGTACATGCTGGGACACTAGAACCTGTCCAGTAGGACACTACATTTCTCCCAAACTTCATTGAAAACAAAATGGAGTCCAACCTGTAGGGATTAAACAAAAACACACAAGGCACGACTTAGTATCTCAGCCTCGAGAGGCAGTGAGCAGGATAGCAGTGGATAGTTGCAGCTGGGAGCACCCGGGCATCTCTGCACGCGTCCATGGTTTAACCAGATACCACTGGGCATGGACACTGTGTAGATGGAGTCCGGACTCTTTCACAGCATGTCAGTTGGGTCAATGTCCACTCACACACTGCACGCCAGTCTTGCGTGCTCTTGTTGTGATGCGGTTGGTGTCAAACAGTTCAACCTTGGTGCATCAGGAGCATCTGTGGAGTCTGCTGTGGAGCTTACTCTTGGGGGTGTCTTGACTCCGTGAAGGCAAGTCTTGTCAGTACTGAGGTGGCATCGACAATGGTTTGGACGCCTTACACTGAGGCCCCTATGCCTCCCGTTACCTTGTCGGTGGAGCAGCCTCCAGACCAGCTCTCGTGCGGGGATTCCCTTGAAGCCCATTTCAATGGGTCGTCACAAGACTACGTGCACTGTGCAGGGCTGCTTGCGGGCCGCCTGGGGTCCGCTGCCGGATCGCCAACAGAACCCACGGTCAAGTAATTTGTGCTACTGCAAAGGTGGATGACACTTGGTCGGTGTGTTTGCCAACAGGGCCCAGGTGCTAGTGGGCTCTCAGATAGTCTCTGGACAATTGGTCTCTCAAAAAGTCAGGGGGTGCCTCGATTGTCTCTGGAT
The DNA here is from genome assembly GCA_963921515.1 of Calotriton arnoldi. Lineage (NCBI taxonomy): Eukaryota > Metazoa > Chordata > Amphibia > Caudata > Salamandridae > Calotriton > Calotriton arnoldi. The sequence goes on along the minus strand of CAWUFW010012968.1, from coordinate 356,709 downwards.
GCTTGCAGGCATAGGGCTCCACCCTAGTGATGAGGTGCTCCCGCATTGCTTCGGGTGATGCAGATGGCAATGATGGTGTTTTTTTTCATTAGACGACAGGTGGTGATGACTTGCATGGAGTGAGGATGACTGGGGAGTTTCGCAGCCACGTAGCTCAGTGTATTTGCTGTTGCTGTTCTTCTCCTTTGGCATGTGCAGGTGTGAGCAGGGATGCCATTTACCTCAAGCAGCTTATGCTTGGGAACTGACGGCCGCACCGGGAGGTGTGAGGTAGAGACGCAGTTCGCGCTTGCTGGCAGCTTTGTCATAAGCCACCTAACTGGATCTCAGATGGTTCCAATGGGGCGACAACACTGGTTCCCGAATCCTCCCGACACTGGTCCTCGGTTTACAGGAGGAGGCACTGCTCCGGTGGCAAATCCCAGGGGGAAGGGGGTTGAGATGGAGAGAGCGTGTAGAGCCAAAGATGCTGTGGCTCATCTACTTAACAGCAACACTTCAGCAGGCATTCACTCCAGTCTGATGAATGGTACCGGCAAATTTGGTACCTATAAACAAACAAATAATAAGGCTTTTGTCTAGTATTACCTCTATCTCTTAAGGTATCACCTCACTAAAGCTTTTCAAATCCCAACCAACCTTTAGTTTTGTTGTTGTTTTGTTTTCATTTAGATTGTCCATAGAGGCCCCTTCATCAAAGTTCCTGAAACTGTAGTGAGTATGATTTCAGCATCAAACCCACAAGCCAATTTGGATGGGGTTAGCTTCACCCAAGTCCTCTCTGGCAGAGCCCTGCCAACAGTATGTACAAGTTGAACAAAAACACTGGTTACCTTTGTTTGCAGCACGATGTTGAGACTGAGCTCAGCGCGTAGTAAAATCAAGTCTGTTAATGCATCTCTCCTTTTCTTCTTGTTCTTTTTTCCATCCAGGTGTGAGACTAATGCGGAATGTTCTTTGCGGTGAGGTAGAAGCGGGAGGATCAAGGGAGCTGGCCAGACAGAGTCCTGGAAGCCGGGAAACAGGTAAGTGGCAGGCGAAGAGGCTAAGCGAAGGGGAGGAGTGTGGACGGTCTTTAAATAAGACTGCTTTAGAACGTTCATAAAGGTCACATTCTAATTGTTTGTAACAAGGAACAGGTGCGGATAATTAAACTGATGAGGCTGCCTTCTAGAAGGTGCTTTAGAATGTTCACAAAGGTCACGTTCTAATTGCTTATAGCAAGGAACAGGTGCAGATGATTAATTTGATGAGGCTGTCTTCTAGAAGGTGTTTTAGAATGTTCACAAAGGTTGCGTTTTAATTGCTTACAGCAAGGAACAGGTGCAGGTGATTAATTTGATGAGGCTGTCTTCTAGAAGGTGTTTTAGAATGTCTTCCGGAAGGTTCACGTTGAGGTCATCTATGCCGGTTGCTTGAAGCTTATTCTGATGGATTTTCTGGATGTTTCCGTGGCGCCTGAAACCTGGCCTTGCACATGCATGGTAAAGCATTTGTAAAAGCTATTAAGCCTTTTCAAACAAACCGGGGAACACCAGCTGCAGCTACCTATTAACAACAGCATGTAATATGGTCAAAAATCAGTGTGCAAGACGTTTGTTCATTCATAAGTGTTGGGAGAAATGATATGAGTCATGCCGGTATATTGTGATAGTCAAGAGTGGTGAGCTGTGGCAGAAATCCTGACAAGCTTATATTTGTTTCTCCCGCAGAGCTGTCACCAGGGACGTCGCACCATCTCGGTGGCTGGCTTGTGTCTGTGGGTGCGCTCTCCGGTAGTGGCATGAGTCCTCAGTCTCTTCACCCTTTGATCTTTTGCTCTTGTGGTCATCCGGTCAGTGTGACAGGTCTGGCCACAAGCTCTTCTGTGTTCTACAACTCTTGCTTGCATCCTGCCATGCGTCACACATGTTCTGCTCTTCGGTTTGTGTTAGGTGGCGTCAGGCCACATGTCATCGGTTCTCCTCACAGGGACCTCCTGCCAGCTCTGTCATATCTGTAGGACTGCGCATCTTCTCCCATCTTGGACCACTCGCAGTTTCTGTCTTGTCTGTAGGACTAGGCGTCTTCTCACTGGTTTGTCAGCCAGGTATTGAATGCCATGGGAGGTAGGTTTGCTTTCATGAATCCGGTCTGCAGCCTCTTCCATACCTTTCTTCTCCTGCACAAGGTATTCCGGGTGCAACTCAGGATCGCCGTGGGAGACGAGGGTCTCCTTTCATTTGCGGTGGTGGCAGCTTGCCACTAGGGGAAGTGCAACTCTCCTGATGCCTGTAATGGGTCAGTGAGCGACTCAGTCTTAGGGCCGTGTAGGGAGGATGCTCCCGGAACAGTTTCTGGCCCAATGTGGGGCAGTACTAGTGCAGTTAGGGTGTAGATGCTGTCCTTCTTGCATTCAGGCCAAGCTAGGCCTTTCCTCTCATCTTGTGTCTGGGGAGCACTAGTGGTAAAGGGTATGTGCGGGGGATTAATGGCAGGCAGCTCCTTACTTGTCTTGTTGTGGGGAGCAGTGCCAATCTTCCTCCTCATGGCATCAGCGTCACTTTTGCAGGCACCTGGCAGGCAACCAGGCTCTTTCAGTAACTGGCATTGTCTCTTAGAGGGTGTCCTCAGTTGGCTCCTTGTGTGCCTATGTCTTCCGCATTGCATGGCGTGGCTTGCCACCAGGGGGGGGGGTGGACGATGCTCTCCTTCTCCTTCACGGAGAATGCAGTGGTGGCCGTACACCACCAGGGGTGTAGGATGCTCTCTCTGCCAGTCTCTATGGTCTCCGCTACAGCATGAGAGATAAGGAGCTGTGCAGTTAAGTTTGTGGGGGGGCAAAGTGGCTGCACTACAGGTTCGTGCTTGCTCTCATTTTGTGGGCTGTTGACAGCAGTCACAGCTTGTAGCAGACAGCCTCTTCCAGCCTGCGGTTACTATAAGTGGCCAACAGGGGGAGGATCTATATACTCCAAACCCATCCTAGTTTCTTTCTGGTACTGCCCCTGTGCTTGCTGCCTGGGGCGAGGACACTTCAGGTCTCCTTTTGTTTGGCTAGTGCAGTTCCAATGCTCATCAGCGGGGGCATCAAACAGTGAGGCAGCGTGTGTAGTTGGGGAAACTGCTGCGATGTCCATGCTGTTAAGTCCTAAAGGCCGGTCCGAGCTTCACGTTGGCCTCCTGTGCTGGTCTACCCAGTCTTCTCTTCACTTTGTCTTCCTGCTGGCGGGGCATCACCATCAACAGTCAGCAGGTTGCACTCAGAGACGAGGTGTACACCTAGAAGCATACAGGCACAGCAGGGCTCCTTTCACTTGCCCTTTGTGCTGCTACTTAGGGTGAGGTCGCGGGGCACTGTAGACTCCTCTTGATGCTGGGTGGCAGGGCAACCTGTGAGCCCCCTTGGGGTGCTTCATTTACTAGTCACTTACTCGGCTGATTGCAGTGTCGCAAACTACTACTGGGTGGCGCTGCAGCTGCTTTTCTTCACAGGTTGCCAAAGTCCTTCCTCTGACTGCGGGCCTTGAAAATCATTGGAGATGCCGTTGTGGGGGAAAACACTCAGTGTCAGAGCGGGCTCACAGGGGTGAGACAAACGGTGACTGCCGGCGGGCGGTTATACCTGGGCACTGCCTACCATGCGGACACATTTCTTAATTCATGCTGTGACCTCTGCGGAACCCGCTGGGTCTGGTCTTCCTTCTTCTTCCCGGTGGGAGCACGCAGCCAGCAGGTTGCACACCACACTCGATGTGCCCAGGCTTCTTCTCCCCTGTCTTAATCTCTGGCCCAGCAGATGAAATGGGGCTGTTCCACAACTGCCTGGACACAGGTGAGTGGTGTGGGGGCGCCTTGGGTCTGCTTTCCTTCCGGGCCGGCCAGGGGTGCACGGCGTACTCCGCCTACGTTTGCGGTCTCGACGTCCCCTTCTGGGGCTAACAATGCCTTCTCTCTTTCGTGCTGCCCATCACCTCACGCTATCTCACCACAAGCGGGTGGCAGCAGTTGCGGTGAGGTAATGCAGATGTACGGCCTCCAATTCTTCTCCCAGGCCAGGGAAGCTTCCTCCCCCTTTTCAGCGCACATAGACCTATGCCTGGGTTGAAACACAGCAGCAGCACCAATCCGGCTGTCTCTCCCCTTCACAACGCTACACTCGGGGCAGCGCGGCCGGTGGGGTCAGACCCCCTCGTCGCCATTGTAATGCCGTGGAAACTAGGCCCACGTACTTAGTAAATGATGACACTGACACAATATGTATCGTTACTAAACTGGCCACGAGCACGTGGACTCGGGCTCTTTTATTGGCAGGGTCACCTGACCGGTGACGCCTCTGTTGGATGGGTGTGGGGTGGGGTGTAAAGGCCAGCCCTCAAGGGATTGGCTGGTAACCTAGTACATGCTGAAACACTAGAACGTGTCCAGCAGGACACCATCGGCTCCTTCCTATCTCAGTGCTTAATTACACCCCACCCACTTTCCCATTGGGGGCGAGGCCTGGGCATGAGGAAAAGCGAGTTCTGAGCCCTCACCCTTTTCCAATCATCTACTGCTCCAAATAAAAGCGCTTTCTCTCTTGTTTGAACACCTAGTAAGGCGCTGCCTCACTGCACACGGTTAAAAAACTTTATTTTCCCTTTGCAATAACAGGGCAAAGGGCGACAGGGATGAAGCTAGCCACCGTGTTTGGGATGTAGCCATCATTGCTGGTGGCAGCCCTCTCACTAATGGACTCGACCTTTCCCTCGCGCAGGGACTGGTTTTAATCAAGCTTCCTTGGCAGATGCCAAACGAAACAGTGAAAGAAAATGATCAATTGTTCCAATCGCCCACAGATCACAGCAGCAAACTTTTCTATTCCATCTGCCTTCAACTGAACCAATCTGGTGCTGGTCAGAGATTTATAAATGCGGTAGAACGTCGAGTTGTTTTGTGAGGAAAAAAAAGCATTCTCCGCCATTTTCTTTGTTTCAGTCCGAAGCGCCGCCAACCAATTTCGGGGATTTCTCGTGCTCGAGTCATTTGATGATGTATTCTAGCTCAAAACGTCGAGGTTTAATGATTCACACCGCACTAGGGAGGAAGTGATGATTCCCATTTAACAGAAAAGTAGCAGCTCAGTCATGTTTGGATTGAACAAATCCAGTAACAAAGCTTCGGCGGGAACCTAGCTCCGTCATTTCCTGTCAGCGCAGCTGGCAGCCTCGGCTGCGGCAGACGGATGATTCCGATGGCATCTTCATTGGCAATGCAGCGGCCTCGCTTTCAGGACTGCGGGTCACTAATTCCTGGTAAACATTCAGAGTTTGCACGATGCCTTTTATGTCATACAGTGGAGAAGCCAGCGTGTCATGCATGGGCCCCAGCTCTGTTTGAGTTGCAAAATACAACAAAATCAGGGTTCGGTGGGCCCCTGCAGGCCATGGGCACCAGTGCTACCTGCTGCACCAATGGAAGCCACGCCCCTGCTGTCATGGAAACACAAGAGCAATGCTATATGGGTATTTATTGTAAACTGAAAGTGGAATGAACTTCTGGCTTGACACGTAATGCCACCTTTGCAAAGTGAATTCACAGAACCATCACAAGGGGATACAGAGCGGGGATTATGACCCAAGCAAGCACAAAGCCCTGGGTTCTCTCGCCTGCAGCAACACGTATTTATAGATTTTTGAAGCATTAATAGCGGGGCAGCTTACATGGCCATGCAATTAGATGGTCCGAGGTGCAGTTTTTTTCTTTTGCAGCTGAGGACAAATGTTTTTAGGTCTTGTCAACAGTCAGCTTTACTTGGTTGTTAGCAAAAGAACTATTGGATACAATATATACTTAGTGTGGCCTTTGTGCCCATCCCTTGCTCAGGATTTTAATAATTTTCGTGTCTATCGCAATTTCCTGATCTTGATTTAATGGCGTTTTTTCCTTCCTTTTCTGCTCCTGTTCTCTTTGCTAAAAACTTAGCCCGAGCCACCTCATGCTCTACCCACAACTATAGGGGTGAACATGCGTCTTTAAATTGTAGTGTCATTGCATTTATGTAGCGGTTTCTACGCCTGACAAGGCATTAAAGCACTTTACGCCGAGCAGTACGCTGCTTTGGAAACCAAGTTTACTGGTTAGTCCAGTGATATTGGTTATTGTTGGTTTTTGAGGTTTGTCTTGTGAGCGCAAGTTAGCCATTCCATGCATTCATTGCTGTTTCTCTGCGGTAGATTAAATTAACAGGAGTAAGATGTAATCATTAATGGCAGGGGGAAGTATGTGAGTTCATGCAGATGGTTGGTGGGGTTCATAACTGAGTGAGTGGAGATTATGGGACATATTTATAGCCAAGTCACGCTGTTCACCGCTGTAAGTCACCTTGCTGCGCTGCTTAACAGAGAAAGGGCAGGAATGCACTGTATTGCCTTAAATACAGCAAATTCCTGTCCTTTCCCATGCGCTGGCGCCCTTTTGGCAGCCAAGTGCCAACGCAAGCAACCTTGCACCTCGGTGCAAGGTGCCTGTGTCGCATGCAGGATTGTTTTTGTGCTGGAAGGCCACCTTCCTGCACAAAAACAATCCTGGGAGGCATATTCCTCTTTCTATGTGTGCTGCAAAATGCAGCACACATACAAAGAGGAAGAAACGAGGAGAAATAGAGATATTTCTTTTCGTTACACCTCCCCTGGGAAGGTGTAGGATTTTGGTGCCTTCCTAGGTTTACAAGTTCTTGTAAATCTGGGAATGCGTCATAATCCAAGGAATTTGTAGGGGAATACCCACGCAACGCCCGTGAAACGCATTTCCAGCCCAGAGTAACGCAAGCTATGATTTGCGCTGCATTGCATCACTCCAGGTTTAAGAAGCAGCTCAGAGGCATGCAAAGGGGCTTTGCGTGGCTTCATAAATCTGACTTAGAGGTTTTTATTGCGCATGTACCATTTTGCGTGTTGCAAACCTGACGCAAGCCTCTCATAAATATGCCCCAATATATTTATTGTTAGATAGCAGGGATATGACTTTCAACGAAGGAGAGGTTGTGATCTATGAAATGAGTTGGGAACAATTTGCAGAAATACAATAACAGAGATTAAAGCAAACATGCACGTGACTTAGAGAAGGCTGGGTTCAGAGAGTCAAGGCATGTAGAAGATGTAAGGGAAGGACAGCGCCATTTGAAAGGAAAAAAGGGAGAGGCGCAATCAGTCGTTTTGAGTAAAGATCAGTTTTTCCTGCCAGAATATAGAGCATGTGAGGAAAGTGCTATATTAGGTACTTTTGATAGTCACTAGAATGAGGCAGTTTGTCCGTGGCTAGGTTACCATTAGACTACCTCTCCAGCAGAATTAGCTGATCAGCTCTCAGATTGGAAGTGTAAAGTAATGGCTGGACTTATATACTGGAAATTATTAAGAGCTTTTGGTTGTACTTGAAGGAAGCAGTAACCTCAAGATCATAGCAGAGTGAGAAAATATATGAGTAAATAATGCTAATTTTAAAAAGGAGATTCTGCAAATGCTGGAGTGGATGTCTTCTGTGTTCATCCTCAAGTTTGACTCACAGTATTAACTACAAAAGCAGAGTCTGATGCCTCTTGTTTGATGTGGCACAAGATGAAGGGCAGGGACATCTTTGCCAGACAGGGGAAGTGTATTGCCTGACTTCCTACGGCTGGAGGGTAGAGATACTGGTTCGGAGGTAAGAAGGCTGGTGGCGGGGATCCCTTGAGAAATTTAATGAAGACTTTGTTAGCAAGGGGCTGCTGATTAAACTTCTGAAGCCCTGCCTTTTGGTAGATGGTAGAGTGGAGGGGTGGGACTATTGTGCAAAGTGAAGGACCCGCCTCTTGTCTTTTTTTTATCACACTTTCAGTTGGGTTGATGACAGCTAAGTACAGAAATCTCACATCTTGTTGTGGGTGCTCTAGGCTGGAGATTACCCTGCTGTAGAGGCACCACTACACAAAGGCTGCGCCTGGAGAGCAGGCAAGAACTGACATTTGAAAGAAGATACCACCTCAAACTGGTTCTGCAGCATGAGACAGTGGATGCACTTGCAACTTGAATTAAATAAAAATTTAGTAATAACAATCAACACTCAAATAATTGTGGTAAGGTAGGGTCTACAAACAGATACAGTTCAATCAAGACAAAGTTGCCACAGAGGCCTTATAATTAAACCATATAGGGCCTGATTTCGAGTTTGGCGGTCTCGCAGTGGGCCGCCATGACAGCGCCCCACTGTGAGACTGTCAAACCTGATAGAGCGCTGGGCTCATGTAAAAATTGTAGGGGTACATCATAATCATCATTAGTCTGTACCCGCATATATCCAATTATGTATCAATAATGGTTAGAAATTGTAGTCGTAACGTGCATTACTAGGATGGATAGGAGGGTAATTGTGGCATCATAATTGCAAATGTAATGTTTAACCGAAGGTGCACAATGATGTATTATTGAAGTAGGCCATGTGTAATCGAAATGTAGTAGTTTAAACGTGTACCATATTCAGTTGCACGTGTAGTTCACTTTGGCATATGAAATGTATTGGACTAGTGCATTATAATAGTGATTATAATGGTGTGTTTAAAAGTGTGGAAAGGCCTGACTGCATATCCGTAAAGGAAAGGCCTGATTCATTTTATGTTAGCTTATTTTACCAGGAAGAAATGGTTCTCTTGAAAAGGCTCTCTGGGTACAGTTGATAAACTCATGCAAAGGGAAAAGGTTTGTTGAAACGTATCTTATGTTGCAGGTGCAAGGACATATGCCTCGTTAGCAACACACTGGCTCTTTGTTTCGCGAGTTAGGGTGGTGGGAGGCATGAAGATGGGAGTACACTGGAATGTAGGGATGATATTTTCAGCGGAGAAGGTGCCTGGGACTCAAGGTCATCTTAACCGTCCAGGATGAAGTAAGAGTTTCGATGGAAAAGTACGAGAAGGAAGACCTGGCCGAAGAGGCGTGACAAGGGCGTGTTCAATTGTTTTTGGGATTTGTATTAGGAACAGTGCCCCGAGTGTGGAGGGTAGAGAAGAGGTAGAGGAGATCAGAGAGAGAGGACAGAGGGGAATGTTAGGAGGGAGCATCTCAGAACGAGCTCGAAATGCTATGTGAGTGTACTTCTTAGGAAGACTTCACAGCTGGCACCTTTTCTTTTACTCTTGCCTGGGAAATTCGTTAAGTAGGTATGTCACCAAAGTGATAGAGTAGGGACAGCAATTGTTTATGCTTATTTAGATAAATGAGGAATAATATAGAGATTGGAGCTGTTATTGCTTGCCTAATACTTCTGGAGTTAACGATTCTTCTCATCCTGAGTCGGATGAGACTCCTTCGTAGGATGTTATTTGTATTAGTGCCCATCTATTTCTTTAACCTCGTGTTGAGGTGCTTGCATGTGCAGTTATTCCTGGCGGTAATAAACCCTCAAAATTGAATTTGGAGTCAGTGGTCTTTTAAGGTAGACGGGGTTCTAAGATGATTGAATAACTGAAAGGATTTTCTTCCCTTTACATTATTCAGCAGGTAAAAAGATCCTGGCGACCTAGAGATCCTAAAAAAAGATAAGATAAGGATCAGTGTTATCAGTTGGTAGCAGAGTAGGATGGTTTCCTCTGATAGTAAAGGGAGATCTAAATTAGGATAAGAGATAGTTGCTTCATAGAACCCCAGTGATGGTGATCCAGTGGATCGTAAGAGGAGGACGTCGGCGGTCGCTGAAAACTGATGGAGAGTGACGGTGCGGCGGAAGTAGCAGTTCGTGGTAGAGTGAGTATGAACAGGGAGATGCTTGTTAGATTGCGGTGTTAATTGTTGTGTGATGTTTTGCGGAGTTGGAATGAGAGTCGTGTGATTGAGGACCGGACCGTGAGCGCGCGTGGGACCGAGAGATTTGATTATTGTGGTGTAGAAGACACCCAGAGCTGAGATTGTTGACCAGAGGTTGTGGGGGTCATGAGACGTCGTTGATCAACCCACTGAAGATAGGGAGCACATGTGTGAGTGTGTGAATAACCGACACTGGTCGTAGGTTGTTGTGTGCAGAATATTGAGCGGTTGAATCCTATCGATTGTGTCAGAGGTGACTTTCCGGTTGTTTCGCGGACAGACAGTTGCCAGATTGAGGTCAACAATTTCGAGAGGCTGATCGGTCATTGGTGGACCGACAGTCAGAGAGGTAATTGTTCGGTAAGACGGACGATTGCTTCAGAGTGTGATTGGGACACGTGCGAACGAGAACGAGAGAATTAGCAAGGAGGGGAACTGCTGCGAGCGGAGGAAGGGTGACGTCAGACAGTGCCGCGCTGCGATAGGTCGGTTGGTGTGAGCCGCGCTGGCATTGGTGGATTGAATCAGGAAGTAAAAAAACGAAATACTGGGTGCGAACAGACATTTGCTTTACCATGAAATGTTTTAAAGTTTTACGAGAACTTTGCAGAGGTGACAGACATGTGGTTATTCGGGGTGGAGAGGAAGCCCCTCCCGAGGATACACCGGCACATTATATGGCTACGAATGTAGGATTGCATACTATAATTTGGCTTGAGAACTGGCAAAAAATGACAGAAGGAGAAGGAGAATTGACTTTCCCACGCTATGGTACTTTCAGGTTGGAAGTGTTGTACCAGCTAAAGGGTATAATGGCTTCCTTACGACCACTGCCTAGACCGACACAGTTCGAGGCGCTACATGCATGGATTAGGGCAGCGTATGACAGGAAAAGAGATAAGAGCCAGGAAAGGGTGAAGAAATCGATCAGGGCATTTCAAGATGCGAGGTGGGATGCACTGGAGAAAAAGTGGAGGGTGGAAACGATCGAAGGAGATAGGCTGTACCCACTGCTAATAAAAGATGGGAAAATAACAAGGGTTGAAGAGGACGACAGTGATACAGATGACAGCCTGTTAGATAGGCTGCTAGCAGAGAGACCACCTCCATTTAATCCAGATTCAGAAGAGAGAAAATCAACTTCAGCAGTAGAAACTGGCGAGACGCAGAATCAGACTAACATGAGGGTAGTGGGAAGAATTTCAACAGGAACAGAGGGAGCGGGAACCCAGCCTTCCATGGGGAATATGCGGTTACCGGACTCCTTGACGGTACCGGTTACCATTGGTCCCATAGTATCGGTATATGACCCAGACCGAACGAGTGAGGAAAGCTCAATGCAGACGACAGGGGGAGAAGGAACCAGTGCGGGAGGGAAGGGCTTAGGAGTACAAGTGGTTCACTTCCAGAAGCCCTTAGAAACAAGCACACCATTACCAGCCACTGCAGACTCCTCTTTTAGGCAGGAGGATGAGAGACCAGTCAGACCAAGGTCTTTACACGAATCCAAGTCAGCTTTGAGGATGTGGACACCAACAGTAAGAAACCAAAGTGATAGGATGCCAGGCGATAGGGGACAAGACATTTCGGAAGATAGACCAAGTTCCAGGAGTACGATAGAAGGGAATAAGTCACAAGGACAAAATAGTGACTATGATGAGCGGAATGGAGCAGCTTGCCAAGAAGTACTGAAGAGTGCAGTGCAGGCAAGGTTGCTAGACGTAGTAAGACTAAAAGCGGAGGTAGACGAAATGATTAGTGGAAGCCTGCCTTTGGAGAGAATAGAGATTTATGGGCCAGATGAGTTGCTTTTCATAGCAAAAGATGTGACTCGGAAAGCCAGGATAGCACATGAGAAATTGACAGCATTAGCCAGGAGATATGAGGTAGATTTGAATAAAACAAAAACGCTGCAAGGACCGCATAGGTTGCAATATAGTGATCAGGAACTGGAGGAGAAAAGGATCACAGGATTAAGGACGCATACTAAAGATCTGATTGTAGGGATGCGTATATGGAATTTGTTGGACAAATGGGAGGAAAGGTGGTCAAAGAAAAAAATAACAAAGAAAAGTGTAGGAGAAACGCCGCCTCCGGGGGGAGGGGCGACGGGTGTCGGAAACTTTCCTTTATGGGAAGTACAGAACGGAGGGTACGTGCATGTGCCGTGGAGTAGAGGTGACTTGGCTGCGTTTACAAATGACTTTCCTCGGCTGAGGGAGAAACCCGTAGAGTGGTACAAACAGGTCGAGCGGTTTGTTAAAATTTCGAAGGTGCTGTGGACTGACTTGAACACCTTGTTTGACATTGTGGTGCCGGGAGATTTGTGGACAGCTTGTAAAATCGCAGTTGAATGGCCGACCTTTGAACCTGAAAGGGATGCTGTCACAAATGGTTCGTCACCCCTGGTTATGAAAAAGTTTGAGCAAGTGATTACATGGCTGAAACTGAAGATTTCGCCTCAAGATATCGATTGGGTTAAGATAGATCGAACTGTGCAGGAACCCAAGGAGACAGTGCATGAATATTATGAAAGACTCTTGCAAGCTTTTAAACAGTATAGCGGATTAGATGCCTTAGACCCCAAGGATATGGGACAGTTTGTCTCAAAGTTTGTCTTGGGATTGAGACCAGAGGTCAGCCTCATGATACAGCACCATTTGATCTGTTGGCAGAACAAGCCGGTAGATGAAATCTTGCGGTATGTGAGGTACTGTAGCGATGAAGTGGACTCGAAGCACCGGAAGCTAAAGGACAAACTGATGCTCGTTCAGATGCAGACAGCTCAGGTCCAGCCTAGTGGAGGGACGCTGGGAAGGAGACAGGGAAATTACCAAGGGAACCAGAATGGGCAAGGCCAGGGAAAGGGGAAACCCATAGATCCCAAGACGGGGGTGGATGTGGCGACACTGAAGAAGACCACTGCGTGTCATCTTTGTCACCAGATTGGACATTGGAAGCACGAGTGCCCTTTGAACCCAGCCAACCAGGTGCAGCAGGAGGTAGAAGTGGTTCAGGCACCTGTGCCGGAGGTAGTCAACACTGTGATGAGGCCCAGATCGATGAAAGGGGGGAGTATAACCCACAAGTACAGGTTCCCCAGCCACCGAGAATTTCGCAAGGAATGCGAACCAACCAGCAGATGCCCCTTTTCGAAGGGTATGACGAGTACAGCCCAGACCCATTATCCTGACAGTGCCTGAGGGGGGAGGAAGACTGCACACTTGGAGCAGTCTTGGAGGTAGACCAGAGAGGACCTTTTGTGGAGGCAGACATTCATGGTCATCCTACCACTCTTTTGGTTGACACTGGTGCTACCCGGTCTACTGTAAGATCAGCAGTAGTCCCCAACCTACCCCTCTCGGGACAATCAATTCAAGTTGTTGGAGTAGCGGACAAAAGGATAAACAGTCCACTGACCGAACCGATCCCAGTGAGGATAGGTTCCTTCCAAACCAGACATCAGTTTGTGGTGTGCGATACGAGTCCAGTTTGTCTTCTAGGAAGAGATCTATTATGTAAATTGAACCTCACTATTTATTGTACACCCAGGGGAGTGGAGGTTCAGACGAGGGATGATGATGCGACATTCAAAGTTGCTAATCAGCATCTGTGTATAGACTTGTATCCAATGGTGACCGTGGAAGAACTTCCACCGGATTTGAGAGACGCTGTGTCACCAGAGGTGTGGGACTTCACCGGAGAAGAGATAGGACTAATCAAGGGGGTTGAACCTGTGCAGGTCCAGGTAAAACAGAATGTTGAATTTCCTAGAACGCCTCAGTACAATTTGTCGCCTGAGACGATCGCAGGAATTAAACCTGTAATCGAGTCTTTTGTCAAGCAAGGCATTCTGAAGGAGATCAGAGGTAGCCCATGTAATTCACCTATTATGGGATTACAGAAACCGAACGGGAAATTCAGGATCGTGCAGGACCTGCGAAAGGTCAACACGATAGTCGTCCCTTGTTGTCCAGTGGTACCGAATCCATCAGTGATACTGTTTCAGATCCCATGTGAAGCCGAGTGGTTTACTGTCATTGATTTGTGTCAAGCATTCTTCTCGATACCCCTCCATGAGGAAAGCCAATTTCTTTTTGCATTCCGGCTGGAAAATCATGTGTTAACATGGTGTCGTATCCCTCAAGGGTATACAGAAAGTCCATCGATCTTTAATCAGATCTTGAAGAAGAATCTTGAGAGTCTCGTATTGCCGCAGAACTCAGTTCTCGTGCAATACATAGACGATCTGCTTGTAGCATCAGAAACGGAAGATGCTTGCAGAATAGACACGGTAGCCCTATTGAATAATCTAGCAGAGAACGGGCACAAGGTGTCTCCAAACAAGTTGCAGTACTGCCTAAATGAGGTACAGTACTTAGGTCACAAATTGGAAAAAGGCAAGAGGAAGGTGTCACCAGATCGAATTGAGGCAATAATGAACATGGCAGTGCCCACCACACAGAGAGAAGTCAGGATGTTTTTGGGAATGGACGCTATTGTCAGCAGTGGATCCCCAGCTTTTCTTTGAGAGCAAAGCCTTTACAGAGGCTTACGCACAAGGATGTGAGTGATCCGGTACCATGGGATGAGGAGTGCTTGGTGTCATTCCTAAGACTGAGGGAAGAGTTGTGCAGTGCCCCGGCGTTGGGAATGCCTGATTACCACAAAGCTTTTTCACTGTTCTGTTGTGAGAGGGAGGGTTGTGCATTAGCAGTCTTAGCTCAGAACCATGGAGGTGTCCGTAGACCAGTTGCCTACTTTTCAGCTACTTTAGATCAAGTAGCTTCTGTGTTGCCCGGATGTCTAAGATCCGTTGCTGCAACAGGTGTCAGCATTGAAAGATGTGAAAGCATCGTAATGGGTCATCCTTTGACTGTATATGTGCCACACTCGGTTGAGTTATTGATGACCAGGACTAAGACTCAGCACCTAACGAATAACAGGTTAACAAGGTATGAGCAAGTCATACTTGCCGCAGAGAACGTGACTCTGAAAAGGTGCTCCGTCTTAAACCCTGCGACATTAATGCCCATACCGAATACCGATGATGAAGATTGTGCGGACCATGATTGTCTTGATGTGACTGAACTATGCACCAAACCGAGACCTGACATTGTCGATGAACCACTGACTGACCCAGATGAAATTTTCTTTGTCGATGGTTCATGCCTAAGAGACAGTGTCGGCCAACTAAGAGCAGCATTTTCTGTGTGTACCATTTCCGGGGTGGTTGAGGCTGCTTGCCTAGAAGGAGTACGCTCCGCGCAGGTAGCTGAGATCATTGCCTTGACTCGTGCCTGTTTGGCCGCTGATCAAATTCGAATCACGATCTACACAAACAGCCAGTATGGGTTGGTGTGGTTCATGATTTCGGACAGTTATGGTCCCAGAGGGGATTTTTGACATCATCTGGATCACCCATTAGGAATGGAGAACATGTAAGACAACTGTTAGATGCATTGCAATGTCCGAAGGAAATCGCAGTTGTCAAGTGTACTGCGCATGGAAAGGGGGAGGATTTTGTGTCTTTGGGAAATAATTATGCGGACGAAGTTGCCCGCTTCTGTGCCGAACAAGGATGCATATTTACAGAGGGTTATACAGGAGAGAGCCAAGAAAGAACCGAGCTCAGCATGATGTTGACCATGGCAGACACTTGGGAAGAGCTCAAGCGACTGCAGGATGAAGTCTCAGATCAGGAAAGGAACGGATGGGTCAAAGCAGGATGTGAAAGAGGGGATGTGGATGTGTGGGTCTCCAGTGATGGGAGAGCTGTGTTGCCAGAAAATCTGCTGAGCCCAATGGCAAGACTAATACATGGACCGGCACACCTTGGTAGAGGTGCAATGATGCGAGTGTTTAGACAAACGTGGTATAACCCACGATTTCGTGCAATGGCTGAAGCAGTTTGTCAGAGGTGTGTTACGTGTCAGCAGATGAATGCAGGAAAGAAAACAGTAGTCACTTTGAGTCACATTGGGAGGTCAGGAGGGCCCTTCAATAGGATTCAGCTAGATTTCGTGGAAATGCCTAAGTGCAATGGGTTGAGATACATTTTGGTGTTGGTCTGTGTATTCTCACGGTGGGTGGAGGCTTACCCAACACGCAGGTGTGACACTCTCACAGTGGCTAAGTTATTGTTGAGGGAGCTCATCCCGAGATTCGAGATTCCGACCTCTTTGGAATCAGATAGAGGAAAACACTTCCACAGTGAAATCATGAAGTTACTTTGTGCCGCATTGAATGTTGATCAGAGACTCCATTGCAGTTATCGACCAGAGGCTTCTGGGATGGTGGAACAGATTAATGGAACTTTGAAAGCCCGGATGGCAAAAATGTGTTCATCAACGTCCCTGAAGTGGCCTGACGCTTTGCCGCTCGTACTGATGAGCATGCGAAGTGTCCCAGATAGGAGAACTGGGTTGTCCCCCCACGAAATATTGATGGGAAGGGCAATGCGGTTGCCAGCCGTACCAGCTACAGCTTTGATAAACATCACTGATGACTTGATTCTCGATTACTGTAAAGGACTATCTGATGTGGTCCGTTCTGTGTCCCAGCAGGTACAAGCCGCAGCTGTTCCGGCTTCGAGTGATCAGTGCCACGACCTGTGTCCAGGCGACTGGGTGCTTGTCCGAAAGCACGTGAGGAAGAGCTGTTTGGACGTTCGGTGGCGAGGCCCGTACCAGGTGATACTGGTAACGAACACAGCAGTGAAGTGTGGAGGATTGCCGAACTGGGTACATGCTTCCCATACCCGCAGAGTTTCAGCACCGTCAGAAGAAACAGCTCCTCTCGTAAATGAAAATCCAGCTGATGTGGCAGGGCCACGTGAGAGGACAAGTCAAGCTGTGAGGGCCGCTGGCGCAGCTGGTTGTGCACCAGAGCTAGCTGAAAGGGGTTCCGACAACCAGATCCTCGACTCTAACTCGGATGCTGAAGGTGGTGCAGTGGGTGGAGTGGAGTCAGATTCAGCAGAAGAAGGAAGTGGTGCACAGGGTATAGAAGGGGAAAGCGGAAGAACGACCAGAATTGAGGAGGCTTGGCCTGAAAGACAGAGGCGACTGAATCTGAGGTTGGCGCCCGAAAGAGATCTTGCTCCAGTGTCTGAAATGTCTGAAACAGAAGCAAGTGACGAAGAGCAGACTCAAGAGGGTCGGCGAAGGTCGAAAAGAACAAGAGTACCCTGCTGGAGATACTCTACCCCTGAGTGGACTTACGCAGTGACTGATGCAGGGGGTAGTGAGTTCGGGGAGACTGAGGTCTGTGCAGGTGGTCAGCAAGAGTCCAAGCGTGGTGCTGAAGGTGGTGTTGTTGATACCAGGACTCGAAGTCGAAGGAATACTGACCCTCACGGTTCCGAATCCCCCGCCTCTGAGTAAAGTCCGAGAATTGGTTTTGCATCGACTCGAATTTCCGTCTTTTGGATTTGAGCCGTCTTCACATGAAGTGGTAATTCTTCGCCTTGAACTTTTGTGTCATGTTTTAGAAGCACTTGCAGATGATCTTATGGTGGATGAAATATAACCTGTTGTAAATAAAAAGTCTAAAGAAGAAGATAACCTAGGTCCGAGTGGAAGAAGAATAAACTTAGGGACTTTCCACCGAAGAGGAACCAAACTTAGGGCAGTCTTTTTCTGGACTATGTAAATAAGACTGTAGCTGACAAGGGGATTTCCAGAGGTTTCGAAGTGTTGTTCGAGTTGGTTAAGCAAGTCACGTGTGGAGAAGACAGAGACTTTTGAGTGCTCATTGCTGAAACTAAGAACTTTCGAGAACTTTCGAGACCATGGAGGCTGGAGATCCAAATCGTAGATCCAAGTTGATTGTGGGCATACTTATAGGGGGTGTGATAGTTTCTATAATCATAGTAATTGTAGTCTCATATACAGTTCCACACGAGCTAGCAGTGGAGGGGGTGCCAGGGACTCCTACACCTACTACACCTAGCCAAAAGAGGTAAACATAGGAGCTGACAAGGCTTTGCTGATAGAAGAAAGTCGTAGACTGCATGTAGATTTGTCTAGACGTGATTTTAAGCTTAATGCATACGCCAAGCTGCTATATGAGTACGTGGATGCGATGGACGCGAAGGATTGTTATGTGTGTATGCAGTTGCCTGCTTCAGTGGACGAGGGTATTAGATATCACCATCTTCCACTGACATATGGAATTTCATGTAGTCTTTTGCTTAGTATATTTTACGAAAGAGATCAGTTTGAGTATTTCTTTTCCAATTACGATGCAGTGCTTCCTGAAGTCCCAGCTTACAAACATTTGAATAAGTACGACTACTATAAGACAGAGGATAGACTTAGGAAGTTCTTCATACCGTCTTTGGAACTGGACACGGCATATGCTCACCGACATAACTTGACGTGCTCATTATCAGATGTAGAGAAAAAGTTTGTAGATCAGGTAGAAGACAGATATAGAAAACTAACACAGACACGAGACACAGGGCATAGTCCAGTAGATTGGACCGAGGAGGAAAGATTGCACCGAACAAAAGGAAGTTATGGTCCTATAGCCTTGGACAAGGAGCAGAGGGAAAGCTATGTGTGAGACGTTATCAGACCTACTATGAAAAGGTCCCCTGTTTTCACCATGGCAGATGCAGCAAAGAATTTTCTCCAAGGCCCTGTACAAGTGATACCTACGGTATACTTCGTGTGTGGAAGGAATGCTTATGTGAGATTGCCTGCGAATTGGTATGGTACGTGTTATTTGGGGATAATCTTTCCAAAGATTTACCATACAGAGGATTTGGAACTTTTGGAAGGTGGAAAGCATTCAAGAGTGAGAAGAGGTGCGAGTGCAGGGGTCGTAGTGGGGGATATCTTTGGAGCAATGATACCAAGCTTGGGAGTGATCTTGAATGATGTGAAGATTCGGAGATTGGCGACTGTGATAGATGAACTATCAATGAATACAGCAAAGTCATTGGTACTGGTGGAGGGAGAGATGTTGTCGATAAGGACAATGGTTTTGCAGAATCGCCTTGCTTTGGATGTCTTATTGGCAAAAGAGGGCGGAGTCTGTAAATTATTGAAGGTTCAAGAGTGCTGTACTTATATACCAGACCGCAGCAAGGATCTGGAGAAATATATAAGTAACATCACTAACATCCATACGAAAATAGCGGACTTGACCGAAGAGGGAGCCTGGGAAAAGGTTGGCAAGGGATTTGGTCAAGTGGGGAGCTGGTTTGCGAATCTGGGAAAGGGATTCCTTGGCTATATTCTGAGACCTCTCCTTATTGTGGTGGTTTGTGTGGTTTGTCTGTGGGGTCTGATCAAGGCATACAAATGGTATCGAGCAGGGAAGGTTGAGAGAGCTTTGAGAGAAAATGAGACGAGAATGGCTAGACTGCAGGACAGTCAATATCAAAGACTCAAGAGATTGGAGAAGAACAGACCAGGGAGAGTGGCAACAAGTACTGTTTAGATCGGTTCTTTCTCCAAGGGAGTTGAAAAGATGTGATGACAGGAGTCATCAAAGGGGGAACTGATAGAGCGCTGGGCTCACGTAAAAATTGTAGGGGTACATCATAATCATCATTAGTCTGTACCCGCATATATCCAATTATGTATCAATAATGGTTAGAAATTGTAGTCGTAACGTGCATTACTAGAATGGATAGGAGGGTAATTGTGGCATTATAATTGCAAATGTAATGTTTAACCGAAGGTGCACAATGATGTATTATTGAAGAAGGCCATGTGTAATCGAAATGTAGTAGTTTAAACGTGTACCATATTCAGTTGCACGTGTAGTTCACTTTGGCATATGAAATGTATTGGACTAGTGCATTATAATAGTGATTATAATGGTGTGTTTAAAAGTGTGGAAAGGCCTGACTGCATATCCGTAAAGGAAAGGCCTGATTCATTTTATGTTAGCTTATTTTACCAGGAAGAAATGGTTCTCTTGAAAAGGCTCTCTGGGTACAGTTGATAAACTCATGCAGAGGGAAAAAGTTTGTTGAAACGTATCTTATGTTGCAGGTGCAAGGACATATGCCTCGTTAGCAACACACTGGCTCTTTGTTTCGCGAGTTAGGGTGGTGGGAGGCATGAAGATGGGAGTACATTGGAATGTAGGGATGATATTTTCAGTGGAGAAGGTGCCTGGGACTCAAGGTCATCTTAACCGTCCAGGATGAAGTAAGAGTTTCGATGGAAAAGTACGAGAAGGAAGACCTGGCCGAAGAGGCGTGACAAGGGCGTGTTCAATTGTTTTTGGGATTTGTATTAGGGACAGTGCCCCGAGGGTGGAGGGTAGAGAAGAGGTAGAGGAGATCAGAGAGAGAGGACAGAGGGGAATGTTAGGAGGGAGCATCTCAGAACGAGCTCGAAATGCTATGTGAGTGTACTTCTTAGGAAGACTTCACAGCTGGCACCTTTTCTTTTACTCTTGCCTGGGAAATTCGTTAAGTAGGTATGTCACCAAAGTGATAGAGTAGGGACAGCAATTGTTTATGCTTATTTAGATAAATGAGGAATAATATAGAGATTGGAGCTGTTATTGCTTGCCTAATACTTCTGGAGTTAACGATTCTTCTCATCCTGAGTCGGATGAGACTGCTGCGTAGGATGTTATTTGTATTAGTGCCCATCTATTTCTTTAACCTCGTGTTGAGGTGCTTGCATGTGCAGTTATTCCTGGCGGTAATAAACCCTCAAAATTGAATTTGGAGTCAGTGGTCTTTTAAGGTAGACGGGGTTCTAAGATGATTGTATAACTGAAAGGATTTTCTTCCCTTTACACTATTCAGCAGGTAAAAAGATCCTGGCGACCTAGAGATCCTAAAAAAAGATAAGATAAGGATCAGCATTATCAAACCCATAGTCAGACCACCCGCCGGATTATGGGTTTAATCCTGGCGGGTGGTTCAGCTTCGGCGGTGCCTTTCTAAGACTCAGTGGAGAGACATAGAACCTTCTGTTTGCGTGCTTCAATAGTCAAAACACAGAAAGACTCCTGACTCTAAGATGGCCAGCTGACCACTGAGGACTTGATCCTGTAGGCCTCTGGTTAGAGAGAGTCATGGTGCCTTTAAGCTGGACCAGATACCTGCACGAGTGACCGGGAGGAACTTTCCCACTAGCTGGAGAAAAGTGGGACAAGGACAAGATGCCAAGGCTTGCCCAAGGAGGGTGCATCCTCAGTTCATAGGAAAACCAGGTTTGTCCTCTCAGACTTTGTTGCAGCACTAAAATTGATTCAGCGGGGCCTCGTATAAAAGGTATTTTGCCTTGTGGAGGCCAGCCAGGCTACATCTTTCAGGCTTGCACCACAGGTGAATTTTAAGAACAAAAATTGGCCGATTCCGAAGATACAAACTTGGACCAAGTCAAAGTGGCAAATCTAACCCAGCAGTGAAGGGTCCTTGGTGACTACGAAATCCAGTTGTGTTGCCCTAAGAGCTTTGTGTGCTAAAACCAACATCTTCAGTGGGAACTTGATAATGACATATTTGACTTTGAGGGACTCTTGCTGACTTCAGCTGCAGACGTGGCCCCATGGTTTTGAGCTCCAGAAAGTAGACTATGACCAGTGAGACCCTCTTGGTGTAGTTAACCTTTGCACCTTCGTGGTTGGCCTAAAATTGTGCCTAGATTCTGGCCAACTGCCAACTGATACTTTAGATTGCCACTTTACTTTTCCTAGATGTTTTTTGTCTTAAAACTTTAAAAAAAAAAAAAAAAAAATTCTAAGATCCCCATATGCATTTTAGTGCCTTTTGTGTGCATAAAACTTTAATGTGTTGCTTTTCTTAACTTTATCAATTCTAATTACTGCTTGAAATTAACAAATATTCACCTGTTGCTTGTGTCACAGCTACCAGAGGTTATGCAGAGTTTCTCTTAGAATGGTACTGAGCTCTAACCAGGGTATGTTTATTAAATTAGTAGGGTAACTCCTTTCCAAACTAATAGCTCACCTTCTGTGTTCTGAGACACTGCAGCTTTAGCTTGAGACAAAATTGAATTTATTTTATAGACACTAATAAGTCTCTTTAGTAGCACGGCTTTACACTCTGTAACTGATGCACATTCTCTGTTTTTTATTGCACAAAAGGGTCTGATTATAAGTCAACAAGATATATGTGTGTTTGTGAGGGTTATTCACACGCGGCAACATGCAGGTTATTCTAACAGTATGTAGGACCCATAGGTCTGAGGTCATTGTACTACACTTTAGCAGGAGCCATGTAGTGGATTGAATGTTTGGCACGTCATATGCATTCTGTATGCACGTGCTTACTCACATTTTTATGGTTTAATTAGGCATTGTGTTGTGCTTTGTAAAGATGGCTCGCGCGTGTAGCGGACTCTGATGAGGATTCTTACTGCAACCTTCAGTTGCTGTTGGGCATCTAAACCAACTGGACGTGACACCGTGGGTGATTGATTGTATAGAATAAAATCAATGTTGGAGACTCACCCGCTGTGTAGATCCATACTTATTACATTTGGCGACGATCGTTACTCGCCCACCGGAGCATCCACACCTTGGATTAATTACAGATTTTAGATTTTGGACCTCGTATTCCAGTGGGGATCCTGGCAGAGGAAAACTGCTGTCTTTGGAGCAATGGCACAACAGAGGACGCGGTCAAGACAGAGCACACACGTGTCTTCAGAGCCATTTGGTATTGTTTGTTAAGAGTACCCTGGATTGCTGGTACCCCGCATTCTACCTTTGATACAGCCAGCATGCAGAGTCTGTGCATTCAACTATTCAGCGGGAAATCTGACAGTGGGCTTCACGCTACTTTGGCCCGGCTTCAGCTGCAGTGCTTTACAGCAACTCAGCACCCCTGCGGCACTGGGATGAAACGATAGGGTGGAAAGGAATCCTGCGAGGAGGACAATTAAGGCCAGTATTGATGTCTGCAGTGCACGTATATTTTATGAAAGAGTACTTTGGGTACATTGTGGGTATTGGCAGAATAACGATATCGAAAGCTGCAAATGACTGTGATACACACACACTCACTTTTAAGTGTTCATCTTTAGTGCACAGCACGTTGGAGGCCATAAACAACTGTCATACGCATACATTTGTTTATTCAGGAGATTATTGTAGGTGTTTAGTGTGCATGCACTTGACAGAAGGTCTGCTAAGTGTTGCATCAAACTCGGATACAGTATTTATCTCTTCTCATTCCCAATTGAACCTGCTTAACCAGATGCTGTTGCCCATTTAAGGTACTTTACCAGCATTGTTTTTTTTTGTGGCTATATCTGTTCATATTTCTTCATTCACAAGAGCAGCATTCACAGTTCCTCTCAGTTTAACCAAATTTTGGGATATTTGATTGTTTGTCTGGAGTCCTTTGTCAGATACTAGAGCACAATTAAGGTACATTTCAGGCATTGGTGTGACCTCAATTTATTTGAGCTATGTTACTTACCTCTACTTTTGAGATACTATGGCAGTTGTGGCTGTTTATTTGTATTGTAGTTTTAATTGCACATTTACTGCACGGTTGTCATGGCCATTCTGCAGCAAATTACGCAGCCACCTCTTTCTAGCTCAACCTGTTAAACCACTCATTAAATGGATTGAGTGGTTTGGGTTATTGGAAAACATAGGACTGTCTGGTTGCGGTCGCACAAGCTCCGGTTCTGCAAGGAGCCTTATCAAGGACTTCTCGCCTGCTGTGCCGTGAGCCAAGAGTATGTGGACACATATGGGCCTCGATACTGCGTATTGAAGGAGGCACTTTTATATTTACATATCCATAAAGGAGATCGGACAATTGGAGGTCTCGCTATTTTTAACACTTTGAGAGGAAATTGACAACTTGGATCTATATATTTTTTAAACTTGAATCTGACCTGTGAATACTGGTACGTCGAGATAGCCATTTACAAAGGCCGGGGACGCCTGGATATGAGAGTGTTGAACTGCCTTGAAAAAGTCTTATGATTAAGACGAAACACGTGTCGACTGATGGTTTTTGCTGGACTATACATAAAATAAATCGACAATGGAAACACTGAACATTCTGGACTTCTAAGAATTATTTCTGCCGTGGAAAAAAGGAAAATATTAACTGTAGCTTTGTGTTCTGAATAGGTCAGACTGTGGACAATTGTATTCACATTGAGATCATACTTAGGACTAAAAGGTCCTTTGTGTTACTCTAAAGAGAGTGCTCTAAACAAAGGTTCTAATATTTGTGTGAGACTTCAGATCCCACTGCCGAGCCTTCATGTGTCCACAAGAAGGATGCAGGAGCCCAAAAGGCCAAGAAGCCTCAGAGACACTCTCACTGAGACCCAGGTCAAAACATCAAGATCATAGTCTCAATGTCCTGGACTCGTTGAGGCAAAGGGTCGTAAGAGCACCATGTCCAAGATGGCTTCTATGAAGGGGGGCCATTGTGAAGGAGTCAGACTATGGCAGATTGAAGGAAAAAGTCAAGGATGTCAACAGGTCATCAGTCGTCTGGAGGTGACTTACAACTGTTTGAGGTAAACCTGCCTTCAGCAGCCTATCATTGATTTATGGGAAGACTGGTATTGCCAACCTACGCAGATGGGTAGCGGCCACCACACTCATCTTTGTGAACACCTGATTTGCTGTGGTAAGGTCAAAGGGAAGCACCGAGAAGTAAAAGTGCTCTTAGCCTCCCTGAAACCAAAGTTAGCGTCTGTGGGTCTGTAGGATGAGGATCTGGGAATAGGCATTCTGCACCTCTCCCTGGGTCCAGGGCAGACAAAGCTTCCAGAGGAAGAAGTTCAGAGGGCAAAGATTGAGAATAGGGCGGAGGCCTCTGTCCTTTTCAGAACCAATAAGTAACAGGAATAACAACCAGTCCCAAACTCAGATGCTGGCTCCTTCTCTATGGGTCCCTTGGTTAAGATAGCTTGAACTTCCCCTTGAAGTATGGACAAGTGGTCTTCCAGGAGGCGTTGTGGTGTGGGAAGTATTTCGGGAGGGGTTGACAGGAAGGAATGGGAGTAGTAACCATTCTGCACAGTCTGAAGCACCCAGTGGTCGAATGTGATGCTCCTCCACCCGTGGAGGTAAGGGTGGTACAGCCTTCTACCAGGAGATCGTGCACTGCAGAGGGCAACTTCAAGTGGTTTTGCGGCAGCTGCAGAGAGAGGGATGGGGTGTTGGGTTATTCGCTGCCCCTGCTGCCTTGATGCTGGTGGCTGAATCCCTGGCCTCTGCCTCGAAAGGCTTGGGAGTCCTGTTGTTGAGGTAAAGTGTGTCATAGCCTCTGCTGGTATCCTCTTCTAAAGCCTCTAAAGGGGAGAAATTGCTGGGTAAACCGCCGTACTCCTTAAAGACCTCCAGGCTGAGCCCACCTTGTCTCCGAAGAGACGTGTGCCATCAAATGGTATATCCATAAGGGAGGGTTGGACGTCACTCGAAAAACCAGTGGACTGAATCCAAGTGTGGTGAAGAGGCATCACACTGGTCCTGACTGCCCTACCCAAGCAGTTGGTGGAGCCCAGACCCGAACACATGGAGTATTTTGCTGAGTCCTGCCAATCCTGCATGAGGCATTGGCGGCTCGGCTGGATGTCATCAACTGGTGTTCACCAATCTGAGAGTAAAGCTGGCAGTGGAGAACATTCTTTTAGCGAATGCCTGCATGTGTTTTGATTCTCTGGCTGGTGGGCTGGCTGGAAATGCTTTGGGTTGAGGCCATGCTCTCTGTGGTGGAGTACTGAAGGAGGAAGGCAGGGTCCCCTCGAGGAAGTCTATTCCACCTTTCAATCTGCCAGTTTACTAGAAGGCAAGATTCTGGTTTTGCCACGATGTCCAGCTGTGTGTCTGTGAGGACCTTATTAAAAGGGAGAAGAAGCTCCTGTGCGATCTTTGCTGGATGGAGCACATCTGTGTGGACATTTATTTTGACCTCAGGGGTAGGCAATGTGAGGTTTAGGACCTCCGCTGCTCTCCTAAGGACAGTGGCAAAGGAGGCAGATTTTTCAGTAGCCACAGCCAGTGAAGGGGAGTCAAGGCCAGTGTCAGGAGAAGTGTCCAGTCCACTAGCGTCCTGTAAGTCATAAATAAGTTCTCACACGGTTTGCAACCTGTGGTTTTTGGAGGGACAAGTCCCTTGCACACATGTAAAAGCTGCAGAAAAAATCTGACAGAATTTGAGGGAGCGAGCTCCTGATCCAAGTCGGAAAGCGAAGAAAGAAAGTGTGTTAGCATGCGGAGTTGGCATCTATGTAGAGTCCCTGATATTACTTCAGGCGTGGGACGGACCCGCAGATGAGTCATACAATGCAACCTACCAACGTGCAAGGGCGTTGCTATGAAAATCTTTCAGATCCAGTCTGGCTCCTGGGAGTAGTAGCCATCAGTTACAGCTATTATTTATCAAATACCACTAATATATTAGCCTAATCTCCTTATTTGCCCCTGGCATCTTATGGTTATGCTGCCTGGTTGTTGAGCCATGTAATAAACTCCTGCATGCCTTCTGTAGACCTGATGATCTTCAATGAATTATAACCATTGTCACAGTTCTGGTTGCCCGAGGTGTCTCTAGGCTCTCTTCGGCCCTGGTATCTGTTCACAAAATGCACTGGTTGGGCCCTGGAGGTAAGTGGTGGCTTAGGTGCCAGCAACATTGCCATCTGTACTGAACGTTGTCCATAAGAGGTTAGGACTTTTGAGGCTTTCACAGCAGGGTAAGAGCAGCCTGTTTATTTATCCATTACTTGTGTGTTTCAGGAATGCTTGACTTTCCTTTGGGACTTCAACTCCCAGCAGCGTTGGGCGGCAGCCATCTTGGGTGGGGCGTCCTGTATCTAAGGAGCCCCACCCAGAGCCACATGTTTGTTATTCTAAGGAGTTTGGCAGAAGAGGATTGCCTTCTGAGTCTCCTTGAGGAGATCAGAAACGACTACAGCACCACAAATTTAGTGGGGGCAGCGGTCTTCACAGTGAGATCGGCCCAATCGCAGTGGTAAGACCGCTCGAGCGTTAACAAAGAAGATCTTTACCCCACTTTGTTTGGAGAGTTTGGTTAGGCACTTACAGAAGGTCTTAAACCTGGGTGTGTTAAAATATTTATAATGTTTCTTGTCATCACTGTGATTTTCTGGATAAAACCTTGTGAACTTTAGTAAATACTTTGGAACAGGGAGTTTCCCTCGTTGAACCCACTGGAGAGCTACATAAAGGACCCTGTAATTTGAACTTATGATTCCAGCCCTAGAGAGCAAAGACTCTTTGTGAAACAATTACGAGACTCACATTCAGAATGGCAGGGTGAAAATAGCCATTGTTGCAGCATTGAAAATGGGGCTCAAGACTTTCAGAGGATTTATGTTGTGGTATGTAGTTTGTTCTAGAATTCAGAAAAAACTGATACACTGACTGTTCTCTACTGGTGACCTTTAAGGGCGGAAAAAAACAGCCTTTGCTTTCCCTTCTTGTCATTAAAGCCCAGCTTCTTGACATCCACATAAAATCTGGATTGGAGCTGGAGGTTCAACAATTAAATCCAAACATGTGACTGAAGAGCGATTTAAAATCACAGATGTACATGGGAAGGCAAGGTAAGATTGGAACCAGGTGAGAATAACCCGCTCTCTTCCAGATCTCCCTCCCCGCTGTTCCTTTTCCACAAACACATTCCCTCGCGTGGCCGCTCCTGTCTGTATTATTTCGGTACTCAGATTTGGTGGTGCTTGAGGTGGACCTCTGAGTCGTCGTACAAGCCCTGAAGAACTCCACAAGCATTGTGACACCTACGGGCTGCATGCCTCCCAGCATCTCATCCCTCGCTCCCTCCTCACTGTTTGAGGGGACCTTACATGGACTAGGCACCATAGGATCTCTGTTGAGCGGGTGTAGGAACCTTCTTCTTGGAACTCTGTGCTGGGCAAATCATAAGTTGCAACATTTGCCCAACACAATGCTTGCATGGGAAGTGTTAATATATGTTGCAACTGAGTCAAATATTAGGGAAACAACGACATAGCATGGAGATAGCAAAATAAAGATTTATCTCTGATCTGCATTTAATAAAACACATTTAGGTAGCAGACAGTTATACCTCTAAACTACAATTGATAATAAGCAGTGCGGAAAACGAAAGGCAAAAAGGAAATGTGCATGCAAAACATAAAAGATTAATATGCATTATTCTTCATAAGCAGAGCGAACTTGTTTTTTAAACGCAAAGAACACATTGCATAAATATTAGAACTCAACGCTCCAGTAAGAAAGTGAGCCACTCCTCAAACTGTGGTCATAGCAAAGAAGTCTGTGAGAATAAATATGCCAATTGCAGACAAGAGAAGAAATGAAAGCCTACCAAAATGCCGAACAAACACACCATCCTCAACGGAGCTCCACTCGGTAGGCTAATCCTTCACCTACAAGACTGCCATCAACAATACTGCTAACAGAAGCAAAGGCTGTGGAGCATTGCATTACCTCTACGTCCCTCGTCCTCGACCCAGACATAACAAATGAGGTAATATTCACTGACAGGAAACAAAACAGGAAATGCTTGCTAACTCCACCCACCCACCCTCCTGCCAGGAGCTATAATACCATAGCCAGAGCAAAGCACTTCCTGTTTTGTTTCCTGTTGTTGGATTCGGACGGGGGATGCTGAGGTAACTTCCTGGCTTTTACCTCCACCGGAGAGTTGTTTCCTGGCCTCTCCTTCTGCTGGGCTCTGGGAGTGCCTGGGGACCGTCGTGGGAGCTGCTGGTTGTCGGGACGCTTGGATGGCCTCCTGGGCATTTATTTTGTTTGGCTTATCAGGGCTCTGATTTGCCGTGTCCTTCAGGGGTCCAGGCCCAGTCCACAAGGCGGGTCTTGGCTTTCTGGGCTGCCTTTCATGGGGTGGCTTTGGATGAGATCTGACGCGCTGGGACTTGGGCTTCTGAGTCTACCTTTATTCGGCATTACAGTTTGAATTGCGCCCTGGGTGAATGTTTGAAATTTTGGTGCAGTGTTTTGCAAGCTGTGGAGCCTGGTGCTCCTCAGTAAGTTGTTTTCAAGCCATTAAAGTTCACTCTGGTGCGCTTCTCTCCTGTGTGTTGTCTGTTTCTTTCTGACGGTGTGCCAAAGGCCCATCACTTTGGGGGGTCAGCTTTGGTATACCTCATTTGTTATGACTGGGTCGAGGACGAGGGATGTAGAGGTAATGTCCTGATTACTTACCGGTAATCCTCATTACTCTTAGTCCTACTCATCCTCGACCCAGTCATCTTTCCCCCCACCCTCCCTGTGTCAGGCATTTGTTGTACTTGGTATGTCAGGCGGTGCTTTGCTCTAGCTATGGTATTATAGCCCCTGGCAGGAGGGTAAGTAAGTAAGTAAGTAAAAGTTTGTAAAGCGCTCTAACTCGGATGCTGAAGGTGGTGCAGTGGGTGGAGTGGAGTCAGATTCAGCAGAAGAAGGAAGTGGTGCACAGGGTATAGAAGGAGAAAGCGGAAGAACGACCAGAATTGAGGAGGCTTTGCCTGAAAGACAGAGGCGACTGAATCTGAGGTTGACGCCCGAAAGAGATCTTGCTCCAGTGTCTGAAATGTCTGAAACAGAAGCAAGTGACGAAGAGCAGACTCAAGAGGGTCGGCGAAGGTCGAAAAGAACAAGAGTACCCTGCCGGAGATACTCTACCCCTGAGTGGACTTACGCAGTGACTGATGCAGGGGGTAGTGAGTTTGGGGAGACTGAGGTCTGTGCAGGTGGTCAGCAAGAGTCCAAGCGTGGTGCTGAAGGTGGTGTTGTTGATACCAGGACTCGAAGTCGAAGGAATACTGACCCTCATGGTTCCGAATCCCCCGCTTCTGAGTAAAGTCCGAGAATTGGTTTTGCATCGACTCGAATTTCCGTCTTTTGGATTTGAGCCGTCTTCACATGAAGTGGTAATTCTTCGCCTTGAACTTTTGTGTCATGTTTTACAAGCACTTGCAGATGATCTTATGGTGGATGAAATATAACCTGTTGTAAATAAAAAGTCTAAAGAAGAAGATAACCTAGGTCCGAGTGGAAGAAGAATAAACTTAGGGACTTTCCACCGAAGAGGAACCAAACTTAGGGAAGTCTTTTTCTGGACTATGTAAATAAGACTGTAGCTGACAAGGGGATTTCCAGAAGTTTCGAAGTGTTGTTCGAGTTGGTTAAGCAAGTCACGTGTGGAGAAGACAGAGACTTTTGAGTGCTCATTGCTGAAACTAAGAACTTTCGAGAACTTTCGAGACCATGGAGGCTGGAGATCCAAATCGTAGATCCAAGTTGATTGTGGGCATACTTATAGGGGGTGTGATAGTTTCTATAATCATAGTAATTGTAGTCTCATATACAGTTCCACACGAGCTAGCAGTGGAGGGGGTGCCAGGGACTCCTACACCTACTACACCTAGCCAAAAAGAGGTAAACATAGGAGCTGACAAGGCTTTGCTGATAGAAGAAAGTCGTAGACTGCATGTAGATTTGTCTAGAAGTGATTTTAAGCTTAATGCATACGCCAAGCTGCTATATGAGTACGTGGATGCGATGGACGCGAAGGATTGTTATGTGTGTATGCAGTTGCCTGCTTCAGTGGACGAGGGTATTAGATATCACCATCTTCCACTGACATATGGAATTTCATGTAGTCTTTTGCTTAGTATATTTTATGAAAGAGATCAGTTTGAGTATTTCTTTTCCAATTACGATGCAGTGCTTCCTGAAGTCCCAGCTTACAAACATTTGAATAAGTACGACTACTATAAGACAGAGGATAGACTTAGGAAGTTCTTCATACCGTCTTTGGAACTGGACACGGCATATGCTCACCGACATAACTTGACGTGCTCATTATCAGATGTAGAGAAAAAGTTTGTAGATCAGGTAGAAGACAGATATAGAAAACTAACACAGACACGAGACACAGGGCATAGTCCAGTAGATTGGACCGAGGAGGAAAGATTGCACCGAACAAAAGGAAGTTATGGTCCTATAGCCTTGGACAAGGAGCAGAGGGGAAAGCTATGTGTGAGACGTTATCAGACCTACTATGAAAAGGTCCCCGTGGGACAGAGCACCTGTGACCATGTTTTCACCATGGCAGATGCAGCAAAGAATTTTCTCCAAGGCCCTGTACAAGTGATACCTACGGTATACTTCGTGTGTGGAAGGAATGCTTATGTGAGATTGCCTGCGAATTGGTATGGTACGTGTTATTTGGGGATAATCTTTCCAAAGATTTACCATACAGAGGGTTTTGAACTTTTGGAAGGTGGAAAGCATTCAAGAGTGAGAAGAGGTGCGAGTGCAGGGGTCGTAGTGGGGGATATCTTTGGAGCAATGATACCAAGCTTGGGAGTGATCTTGAATGATGTGAAGATTCGGAGATTGGCGACTGTGATAGATGAACTATCAATGAATACAGCAAAGTCGTTGGTACTGGTGGAGGGAGAGATGTTGTCGATAAGGCCAATGGTTTTGCAGAATCGCCTTGCTTTGGATGTCTTATTGGCAAAAGAGGGCGGAGTCTGTAAATTATTGAAGGTTCAAGAGTGCTGTACTTATATACCAGACCGCAGCAAGGATCTGGAGAAATATATAAGTAACATCACTAACATCCATACGAAAATAGCGGACTTGACCGAAGAGGGAGCCTGGGAAAAGGTTGGCAAGGGATTTGGTCAAGTGGGGAGCTGGTTTGCGAATCTGGGAAAGGGATTCCTTGGCTATATTCTGAGACCTCTCCTTATTGTGGTGGTTTGTGTGGTTTGTCTGTGGGGTCTGATCAAGGCATACAAATGGTATCGAGCAGGGAGGGTTGAGAGAGCTTTGAGAGAAAATGAGACGAGAATGGCTAGACTGCAGGACAGTCAATATCAAAGACTCAAGAGATTGGAGAAGAACAGACCAGGGAGAGTGGCAACAAGTACTGTTTAGATCGGTTCTTTCTCCAAGGGAGTTGAAAAGATGTGATGACAGGAGTCATCAAAGGGGGGAACTGAGAGCGCGCTGGGCTCACGTAAAAATTGTAGGGGTACATCATAATCATCATTAGTCTGTACCCGCATATATCCAATTATGTATCAATAATGGTTAGAAATTGTAGTCGTAACGTGCATTACTAGAATGGATAGGAGGGTAATTGTGGCATTATAATTGCAAATGTAATGTTTAACCGAAGGTGCACAATGATGTATTATTGAAGTAGGCCATGTGTAATCGAAATGTAGTAGTTTAAACGTGTACCATATTCAGTTGCACGTGTAGTTCACTTTGGCATATGAAATGTATTGGACTAGTGCATTATAATAGTGATTATAATGGTGTGTTTAAAAGTGTGGAAAGGCCTGACTGCATATCTGTAAAGGAAAGGCCTGATTCATTTTATGTTAGCTTATTTTTCCAGGAAGAAATGGTTCTCTTGAAAAGGCTCTCTGGGTACAGTTGATAAACTCATGCAGAGGGAAAAAGTTTGTTGAAACGTATCTTATGTTGCAGGTGCAAGGACATATGCCTCGTTAGCAACACACTGGCTCTTTGTTTCGCGAGTTAGGGTGGTGGGAGGCATGTAGATGGGAGTACACTGGAATGTAGGGATGATATTTTCAGCGGAGAAGGTGCCTGGGACTCAAGGTCATCTTAACCGTCCAGGATGAAGTAAGAGTTTCGATGGAAAAGTACGAGAAGGAAGACCTGGCCGAAGAGGCGTGACAAGGGCGTGTTCAATTGTTTTTGGGATTTGTATTAGGGACAGTGCCCCGAGGGTGGAGGGTAGAGAAGAGGTAGAGGAGATCAGAGAGAGAGGACAGAGGGGAATGTTAGGAGGGAGCATCTCAGAACGAGCTCGAAATGCTATGTGAGTGTACTTCTTAGGAAGACTTCACAGCTGGCACCTTTTCTTTTACTCTTGCCTGGGAAATTCGTTAAGTAGGTATGTCACCAAAGTGATAGAGTAGGGACAGCAATTGTTTATGCTTATTTAGATAAATGAGGAATAATATAGAGATTGGAGCTGTTATTGCTTGCCTAATACTTCTGGAGTTAACGATTCTTCTCATCCTGAGTCGGATGAGACTCCTGCGTAGGATGTTATTTGTATTAGTGCCCATCTATTTCTTTAACCTCGTGTTGAGGTGCTTGCATGTGCAGTTATTCCTGGCGGTAATAAACCCTCAAAATTGAATTTGGAGTCAGTGGTCTTTTAAGGTAGACAGGGTTCTAAGATGATTGTATAACTGAAAGGATTTTCTTCCCTTTACACTATTCAGCAGGTAAAAAGATCCTGGCGACCTAGAGATCCTAAAAAAAGATAAGATAAGGATCAGCGTTATCAAACCCATAGTGAGACCACCCGCCGGATTATGGGTTTAATCCTGGCGGGTGGTTCAGCTTCGGCGGTGCCTTTCTAAGACTCAGTGGAGAGACATAGAACCTTCTGTTTGCGTGCTTCAAGAGTCAAAACACAGAAAGACTCCTGACTCTAAGATGGCCAGCTGACCACTGAGGACTTGATCCTGTAGGCCTCTGGTTAGAGAGAGTCATGGTGCCTTTAAGCTGGACCAGATACCTGCACGAGTGACCGGGAGGAACTTTCCCACTAGCTGGAGAAAAGTGGGACAAGGACAAGATGCCAAGGCTTGCCCAAGGAGGGTGCATCCTCAGTTCATAGGAAAACCAGGTTTGTCCTCTCAGACTTTGTTGCAGCACTGAAATTGATTCAGCGGGGCCTCGTATAAAAGGTATTTTGCCTTGTGGAGGCCAGCCAGGCTACATCTTTCAGGCTTGCACCACAGGTGAATTTTAAGAACAAAAATTGGCCGATTCCGAAGGTACAAACTTGGACCAAGTCAAAGTGGCAAATCTAACCCAGCAGTGAAGGGTCCTTGGTGACTACGAAATCCAGTTGTGTTGCCCTAAGAGCTTTGTGTGCTAAAACCAACATCTTCAGTGGGAACTTGATAATGACATATTTGACTTTGAGGGACTCTTGCTGACTTCAGCTGCAGACCTTGCCCCATGGTTTTGAGCTCCAGAAAGTAGACTATGACCAGTGAGACCCTCTTGGTGTAGTTAACCTTTGCACCTTCGTGGTTGGCCTAAAATTGTGCCTAGATTCTGGCCAACTGCCAACTGATACTTTAGATTGCCACTTTACTTTTCCTAGATGTTTTTTGTCTTAAAACTTTAAAAAAAAAAAAAAAATTCTAAGATCCCCATATGCATTTTAGTGCCTTTTGTGTGCATAAAACTTTAATGTGTTGCTTTTCTTAACTTTATCAATTCCAATTACTGCTTGAAATTAACAAATATTCACCTGTTGCTTGTGTCACAGCTACCAGAGGTTATGCAGAGTTTCTCTTAGAATGGTACTGAGCTCTAACCAGGGTATGTTTATTAAATTAGTAGGGTAACTCCTTTCCAAACTAATAGCTCACCTTCTGTGTTCTGAGACACTGCAGCTTTAGCTTGAGACAAAATTGAATTTATTTTATAGACACTAATAAGTCTCTTTAGTAGCACGGCTTTACACTCTGTAACTGATGCACATTCTCTGTTTTTTATTGCACAAAAGGGTCTGATTACAAGTCAACAAGATATATGTGTGTTTGTGAGGGTTATTCACACGCGGCAACATGCAGGTTATTCTAACAGTCTGTAGGACCCATAGGTCTGAGGTCATTGTACTACACTTTAGCAGGAGCCATGTAGTGGATTGAATGTTTGGCACGTCATATGCATTCTGTATGCACGTGCTTACTCACATTTTTATGGTTTAATTAGGAATTGTGTTGTGCTTTGTAAAGATGGCTCGCGCATGTAGCGGACTCTGGTGAGGATTCTTACTGCAACCTTCAGTTGCTGTTGGGCATCTAAACCAACTGGACGTGACACCGTGGGTGATTGATTGTAAAGAATAAATTCAATGTTGGAGACTCACCCGCTGTGTAGATCCATACTTATTACATTCGGCGACGATCGTTACTCGCCCACCGGAGCATCCACACCTTGGATTAATTACAGATTTTAGATTCTGGACCTCGTATTCCAGTGGGGATCCTGGCAGAGGAACACTGCTGTCTTTGGAGCAATGGCACAACAGAGGACGCGGTCAAGACAGAGCACACACATGTCTTCAGAGCTATTTGGTATTGTTTGTTAAGAGTACCCTGGATTGCTGGTACCCCGCATTCTACCTTTGATACAGCCAGCATGCAGAGTCTGTGCATTCAACAATTCAGCGGGAAATCTGACAGTGGGCTTCACGCTACTTTGGCCCGGCTTCAGCTGCAGTGCTTTACAGCAACTCAGCACCCCTGCGGCACTGGGATGAAACGATAGGGTGGAAAGGAATCCTGCGAGGAGGACAATTAAGGCCAGTATTGATGTCTGCAGTGCACGTATATTTTATGAAAGAGTACTTTGGGTACATTGTGGGTATTGGCAGAATAACGATATCGAAAGCTGCAAATGACTGTGATACACACACACTCACTTTTAAGTGTTCATCTTTAGTGCACAGCACGTTGGAGGCCATAAACAACTGTGATACGCATACATTTGTTTATTCAGGAGATAATTGTAGGTGTTTAGTGTGCATGCACTTGACAGAAGGTCTGCTAAGTGTTGCATCAAACTCGGATACAGTATTTATCTCTTCTCATTCCCAATTGAACCTGCTTAACCAGATGCTGTTGCCCATTTAAGGTACTTTACCAGCATTGGTTTTTTTGTGGCTATATCTGTTCATATTTCTTCATTCACAAGAGCAGCATTCACAGTTCCTCTCAGTTTACCCAAATTTTGGGATATTTGATTGTTTGTCTGGAGTCCTTTGTCAGATACTAGAGCACAATTAAGGTACATTTCAGGCATTGGTGTGACCTCAATTTATTTGAGCTATGTTACTTACCTCTACTTTTGAGATACTATGGCAGTTGTGGCTGTTTATTTGTATTGTAGTTTTAATTGCACATTTACTGCACGGTTGTCATGGCCATTCTGCAGCAAATTACGCAGCCACCTCTTTCTAGCTCAACCTGTTAAACCACTCATTAAATGGATTGAGTGGTTTGGGTTATTGGAAAACATAGGACTGTCGGGTTGCGGTCGCACAAGCTCCGGTTCTGCAAGGAGCCTTATCAAGGACTTCTCGCCTGCTGTGCCGTGAGCCAAGAGTATGTGGACACATATGGGCCTCGATACTGCGTATTGAAGGAGGCACTTTTATATTTACATAACCATAAAGGAGATCGGACAATTGGAGGTCTCGCTATTTTTAACACTTTGAGAGGAAATTGACAACTTGGATCTATATATTTTTTAAACTTGAATCTGACCTGTGAATACTGGTACGTCGAGATAGCCATTTACAAAGGCCGGGGACGCCTGGATATGAGAGTGTTGAACTGCCTTGAAAAAGTCTTATGATTAAGACGAAACACGTGTCGACTGATGTTTTTTGCTGGACTATGCATAAAATAAATCGACAATGGAAACACTGAACATTCTGGACTTCTAAGAATTATTTCTGCCGTGGAAAAAAGGAAAATATTAACTGTAGCTTTGTGTTCTGAATAGGTCAGACTGTGGACAATTGTATTCACATTGAGATCATACTTAGGACTAAAAGGTCCTTTGTGTTACTCTAAAGAGAGTGCTCTAAACAAAGGTCCTAATATTTGTGTGAGACTTCAGATCCCACTGCCGAGCCTTCATGTGTCCACAAGAAGGATGCAGGAGCCCAAAAGGCCAAGAAGCCTCAGAGACACTCTCACTGAGACCCAGGTCAAAACATCAAGATCATAGTCTCAATGTCCTGGACTCGTTGAGGCAAAGGGTCGTAAGAGCACCATGTCCAAGATGGCTTCTATGAAGGGGGCCATTGTGAAGGAGTCAGACTATGGCAGATTGAAGGAAAAAGTCAAGGATGTCAACAGGTCATCAGTCGTCTGGAGGTGACTTACAACTGTTTGAGGTAAGCCTGCCTTCAGCAGCCTATCATTGATTTATGGGAAGACTGGTATTGCCAACCTCCGCAGATGGGTAGCGGCCACCACACTCATCTTTGTGAACACCTGATTTGCTGTGGTAAGGTCAAAGGGAAGCACCGAGAAGTAAAAGTGCTCTTAGCCTCCCTGAAACCAAAGTTAGCGTCTGTGGGTCTGTAGGATGAGGATCTGGGAATAGGCATTCTGCACCTCTCCCTGGGTCCAGGGCAGACAAAGCTTCCAGAGGAAGAAGTTCAGAGGGCAAAGATTGAGAATAGGGCGGAGGCCTCTGTCCTTTTTCAGAACCAATAAGTAACAGGAATAACAACCAGTCCCAAACTCAGATGCTGGCTCCTTCTCTATGGGTCCCTTGGTTAAGATAGCTTGAACTTCCCCTTGAAGTATGGACAAGTGGTCTTCCAGGAGGCGTTGTGGTGTGGGAGGTATTTCGGGAGGGGTTGACAGGAAGGAATGGGAGTAGTAACCATTCTGCACAGTCTGAAGCACCCAGTGGTCGAATGTGATGCTCCTCCACCCGGGGAGGTAAGGGTGGTACGGCCTTCTACCAGGAGATCGTGCACTGCAGAGGGCAACTTCAAGTGGTTTTGCGGCAGCTGCAGAGAGAGGGATGGGGTGTTGGGTTATTCGCTGCCCCTGCTGCCTTGATGCTGGTGGCTGAATCCCCGGCCTCTGCCTCGAAAGGCTTGGGAGTCCTGTTGTTGAGGTAAAGTGTGTCATAGCCTCTGCTGGTATCCTCTTCTAAAGCCTCTAAAGGGGAGAAATTGCTGGGTAAACCGCCGTACTCCTTAAAGACCTCCAGGCTGAGCCCACCTTGTCTCCGAAGAGACGTGTGCCATCAAATGGTATATCCATAAGGGAGGGTTGGACGTCACTCGAAAAACCAGTGGACTGAATCCAAGTGTGGTGAAGAGGCATCACACTGGTCCTGACTGCCCTACCCAAGCAGTTGGTGGAGCCCAGACCCGAACACATGGAGTATTTTGCTGAGTCCTGCCAATCCTGCATGAGGCATTGGCGGCTCGGCTGGATGTCATCAACTGGTGTTCACCAATCTGAGAGTAAAGCTGGCAGTGGAGAACATTCTTTTAGCGAATGCCTGCATGTGTTTTGATTCTCTGGCTGGTGGGCTGGCTGGAAATGCTTTGGGTTGAGGCCATACTCTCTGTGGTGGAGTACTGAAGGAGGAAGGCAGGGTCCCCTCGAGGAAGTCTATTCCACCTTTCAATCTGCCAGTTTACTAGAAGGCAAGATACTGGTTTTGCCCCGATGTCCAGCTGTGTGTCTGTGAGGACCTTATTAAAAGGGAGAAGAAGCTCCTGTGCGATCTTTGCTGGACGGAGCACATCTGTGTGGACATTTATTTTGACCTCAGGGGTAGGCAATGTGAGGTTTAGGACCTCCGCTGCTCTCCTAAGGACAGTGGCAAAGGAGGCAGATTTTTCAGTAGCCACAGCCAGTGAAGGGGAGTCAAGGCCAGTGTCAGGAGAAGTGTCCAGTCCACTAGCGTCCTGTAAGTCATAAAAAAGTTCTCACACGGTTTGCAACCTTTTGTTTTTGGAGGGGACAAGTCCCTTGCACACATGTAAAAGCTGCAGAAAAAATCTGACAGAATTTGAGGGAGCGAGCTCCTGATCCAAGACGGAAAGCGAAGAAAGAAAGTGTGTTAGCATGCGGAGATGGCATCTATGTAGAGTCCCTGATATTACTTCAGGCGTGGGACGGACCCGCAGATGAGTCATACAATGCAACCTACCAACGTGCAAGGGCGTTGCTATGAAAATCTTTCAGATCCAGTCTGGCTCCTGGGAGTATTTACCAGTTAGAAAAACTCCTGTTAGAAGTAGCCATCAGATACATCTATTATTTATCAAATACCACTAATATATTAGCCTAATCTCCTTATTTGCCCCTGGCATCTTATGGTTATGCTGCCTGGTTGTTGAGCCATGTAATAAACTCCTGCATGCCTTCTGTAGACCTGATGATCTTCAATGAATTATAACCATTGTCACAGTTCTGGTTGCCCGAGGTGTCTCTAGGCTCTCTTCGGCCCTGGTATCTGTTCACAAAATGCACTGCTTGGGCCCTGGAGGTAAGTGGTGGCTTAGGTGCCAGCAACATTGCCATCTGTACTGAACGTTGTCCATAAGAGGGTAGGACTTTTGAGGCTTTCACAGCAGGGTAAGAGCAGCCTGTTTATTTGTCCATTACTTGTGTGTTTCAGGAATGCTTGACTTTCCTTTGGGACTTCAACTCCCAGCAGCGTTGGGCGGCAGCCATCTTGGGTGGGGCGTCCTGTATCTAAGGAGCCCCACCCAGAGCCACATGTTTGTTATTCTAAGGAGTTTGGCAGAAGAGGATTGCCTTCTGAGTCTCCTTGAGGAGATCAGAAACGACTACAGCACCACAAATTTAGTGGGGGCAGCGGTCTTCACAGTGAGATCGGCCCAATCGCAGTGGTAAGACCGCTCGAACGTTAACAAAGAAGAACTTTACCCCACTTTGTTTGGAGAGTTTGGTTAGGCACTTACAGACGGTCTTAAACCTGGGTGTGTTAAAATATTTATAACGTTTCTTGTCATCACTGTGATTTTCTGGATAAAACCTTGTGAACTTTAGTAAATACTTTGGAACAGGGAGTTTCCCTCATTGAACCCACTGGAGAGCTACATAAAGGACCCTGTAATTTGAACTTATGATTCCAGCCCTAGAGAGCAAAGACTCTTTGTGAAACAATTACGAGACTCACATTCAGAATGGCAGGGTGAAAATAGCCATTGTTGCAGCATTGAAAATGGGGCTCAAGACTTTCAGAGGATTTATGTTGTGGTATGTAGTTTGTTCTAGAATTCAGAAAAAACTGTTACACTGACTGTTGTCTACTGGTGACCTTTAAGGGCGGAAAAAAACAGCCTTTGCTTTCCCTTCTTGTCATTAAAGCCCAGCTTCTTGACATCCACATAAAATCTGGATTGGAGCTGGAGGTTCAACAATTAAATCCAAACATGTGACTGAAGAGCGATTTAAAATCACAGATGTACAAGGGAAGGCAAGGTAAGATTGGAACCAGGTGAGAATAACCCTCTCTCTTCCAGATCTCCCTCCCCGCTGTTCCTTTTCCACAAACCCATTCCCTCACGTGGCCGCTCCTGTCTGTATTATTTCGGTACTCAGATTTGGTGGTGCTTGAGGTGGACCCCTGAGTCGTCGTACAAGCCCTGAAGAACTCCACAAGCATTGTGACACCTACGGGCTGCATGCCTCCCAGCATCTCATCCTCGCTCCCTCCTCACTGTTTGAGGGGACCTTACATGGACTAGGCACCATAGGATCTCTGTTGAGCGGGTGTAGGAACCTTCTTCTTGGAACTCTGTGCTGGGCAAATCATAAGTTGCAACATTTGCCCAACACAATGCTTGCATGGGAAGTGTTAATATATGTTGCAACTGAGTCAAATATTAGGAAACAACGACATAGCATGGAGATAGCAAAATAAAGATTTATCTCTGATCTGCATTTAATAAAACACATTTAGGTAGCAGACAGTTATACCTCTAAACTACAATTGATAATAAGCAGTGCGGAAAACGAAAGGCAAAAAGGAAATGTGCATGCAAAACATAAAAGATTATTATGCATTATTCTTCATAAGCAGAGCAAACTTGTTTTTTAAACGCAAACAACACATTGCATAAATATTAGAACTCAACGCTCCAGTAAGAAAGTGAGCCACTCCTCAAACTGTGGTCATAGCAAAGAAGTCTGTGAGAATAAATATGCCAATTGCAGACAAGAGAAGAAATGAAAGCCTACCAAAATGCCGAACAAACACACCATCCTCAACGGAGCTCCACTCGGTAGGCTAATCCTTCACCTACAAGACTGCCATCAACAATACTGCTAACAGAAGCAAAGGCTGTGGAGCATTGCATTACCTCTACGTGCCTCGTCCTCGACCCAGACATAACAAATGAGGTAATATTCACTGACAGGAAACAAAACAGGAAATGCTTGCTAACTCCACCCACCCACCCTCCTGCCAGGAGCTATAATACCATAGCCAGAGCAAAGCACTTCCTGTTTTGTTTCCTGTTGGTGGATTCGGACGGGGGATGCTGAGGTAACTTCCTGGCTTTTACCTCCACCGGAGTGTTGTTTCCTGGCTTCTCCTTCTGCTGGGCTCTGGGAGTGCCTGGGGACCGTCGTGGGAGCTGCTGGTTGTCGGGACGCTTGGATGGCCTCCCGGGCATTTATTTTGTTTGGCTTATCAGGGCTCTGATTTGCCGTGTCCTTCAGGGGTCCAGGCCCAGTCCAAAAGGCGGGTCTCGGCTTCCTGGGCTACCTTTCATGGGGTGGCTTTGGATGAGATCTGACGCGCTGGGACTTGGGCTTCTGAGTCTACCTTTATTCGGCATTACAGTTTGAATAGCGCCCTGCGTGAATGTTTGAAATTTTGGTGCAGTGTTTTGCGAGCTGTGTAGCCTGCTGCTCCTCAGTAAGTTGTTTTCAAGCCATTAAAGTTCACTCTGGTGCGCTTCTCTCCTGTGTGTTGTCTGTTTCTTTCTGACGGTGTGCCAAAGGCCCATCACTTTGGGGGTCAGCTTTGGTATACCTCATTTGTTATGACTGGGTCGAGGACGAGGGATGTAGAGGTAATGTCCTGATTACTTACCGGTAATCCTCATTACTCTTAGTCCTACTCATCCTCGACCCAGTCATCTTTCCCCCCCACCCTCCCTGTGTCAGGCATTTGTTGTGCTTGGTATGTCAGGCGGTGCTTTGCTCTAGCTATGGTATTATAGCCCCTGGCAGGAGGGTAAGTAAGTAAGTAAGTAAAAGTTTGTAAAGCGCTCTAACTCGGATGCTGAAGGTGGTGCAGTGGGTGGAGTGGAGTCAGATTCAGCAGAAGAAGGAAGTGGTGCACAGGGTATAGAAGGGGAAAGCGGAAGAACGACCAGAATTGAGGAGGCTTGGCCTGAAAGACAGAGGCGACTGAATCTGAGGTTGGCGCCCGAAAGAGATCTTGCTCCAGTGTCTGAAATGTCTGAAACAGAAGCAAGTGACGAAGAGCAGACTCAAGAGGGTCGGCGAAGGTCGAAAAGAACAAGAGTACCCTGCCGGAGATACTCTACCCCTGAGTGGACTTACGCAGTGACTGATGCAGGGGGTAGTGAGTTTGGGGAGACTGAGGTCTGTGCAGGTGGTCAGCAAGAGTCCAAGCGTGGTGCTGAAGGTGGTGTTGTTGACACCAGGACTCGAAGTCGAAGGAATACTGACCCTCATGGTTCCGAATCCCCCGCTTCTGAGTAAAGTCCGAGAATTGGTTTTGCATCGACTCGAATTTCCGTCTTTTGGATTTGAGCCGTCTTCACATGAAGTGGTAATTCTTTGCCTTGAACTTTTGTGTCATGTTTTAGAAGCACTTGCAGATGATCTTATGGTGGATGAAATATAACCTGTTGTAAATAAAAAGTCTAAAGAAGAAGATAACCTAGGTCCGAGTGGAAGAAGAATAAACTTAGGGACTTTCCACCGAAGAGGAACCAAACTTAGGGAAGTCTTTTTCTGGACTATGTAAATAAGACTGTAGCTGACAAGGGGATTTCCAGAGGTTTCGAAGTGTTGTTCGAGTTGGTTAAGCAAGTCACGTGTGGAGAAGACAGAGACTTTTGAGTGCTCATTGCTGAAACTAAGAACGTTCGAGAACTTTCGAGACCATGGAGGCTGGAGATCCAAATCGTAGATCCAAGTTGATTGTGGGCATACTTATAGGGGGTGTGATAGTTTCTATAATCATAGTAATTGTAGTCTCATATACAGTTCCACACGAGCTAGCAGTGGAGGGGGTGCCAGGGACTCCTACACCTACTACACCTAGCCAAAAAGAGGTAAACATAGGAGCTGACAAGGCTTTGCTGATAGAAGAAAGTCGTAGACTGCATGTAGATTTGTCTAGAAGTGATTTTAAGCTTAATGCATACGCCAAGCTGCTATATGAGTACGTGGATGTGATGGACGCGAAGGATTGTTATGTGTGTATGCAGTTGCCTGCTTCAGTGGACGAGGGTATTGGATATCACCATCTTCCACTGACATATGGAATTTCATGTAGTCTTTTGCTTAGTATATTTTACGAAAGAGATCAGTTTGAGTATTTCTTTTCCAATTACGATGCAGTGCTTCCTGAAGTCCCAGCTTACAAACATTTGAATAAGTACGACTACTATAAGACAGAGGATAGACTTAGGAAGTTCTTCCTACCGTCTTTGGAACTGGACACGGCATATGCTCACCGACATAACTTGACGTGCTCATTATCAGATGTAGAGAAAAAGTTTGTAGATCAGGTAGAAGACAGATATAGAAAACTAACACAGACACGAGACACAGGGCATAGTCCAGTAGATTGGACCGAGGAGGAAAGATTGCACCGAACAAAAGGAAGTTATGGTCCTATAGCCTTGGACAAGGAGCAGAGGGGAAAGCTTTGTGTGAGACGTTATCAGACCTACTATGAAAAGGTCCCCGTGGGACAGAGTACCTGTGACCATGTTTTCACCATGGCAGATGCAGCAAAGAATTTTCTCCAAGGCCCTGTACAAGTGATACCTACGGTATACTTCGTGTGTGGAAGGAATGCTTATGTGAGATTGCCTGCGAATTGGTATGGTACGTGTTATTTGACGATAATCTTTCCAAAGATTTACCATACAGAGGATTTGGAACTTTTGGAAGGTGGAAAGCATTCAAGAGTGAGAAGAGGTGCGAGTGCAGGGGTCGTAGTGGGGGATATCTTTGGAGCAATGATACCAAGCTTGGGAGTGATCTTGAAAGATGTGAAGATTCGGAGATTGGCGACTGTGATAGATGAACTATCAATGAATACAGCAAAGTCGTTGGTACTGGTGGAGGGAGAGATGTTGTCGATAAGGACAATGGTTTTGCAGAATCGCCTTGCTTTGGATGTCTTATTGGCAAAAGAGGGCGGAGTCTGTAAATTATTGAAGGTTCAAGAGTGCTGTACTTATATACCAGACCGCAGCAAGGATCTGGAGAAATATATAAGTAACATCACTAACATCCATACGAAAATAGCGGA
Source organism: Calotriton arnoldi (assembly GCA_963921515.1). Lineage (NCBI taxonomy): Eukaryota > Metazoa > Chordata > Amphibia > Caudata > Salamandridae > Calotriton > Calotriton arnoldi. The sequence continues at coordinate 312,844 of CAWUFW010012968.1, read as the reverse complement.
CTTGACCGAAGAGGGAGCCTGGGAAAAGGTTGGCAAGGGATTTGGTCAAGTGAGGAGCTGGTTTGCGAATCTGGGAAAGGGATTCCTTGGCTATATTCTGAGACCTCTCCTTATTGTGGTGGTTTGTGTGGTTTGTCTGTGGGGTCTGATCAAGGCATACAAATGGTATCGAGCTGGGAGGGTTGAGAGAGCTTTGAGAGAAAATGAGACGAGAATGGCTAGACTGCAGGACAGTCAATATCAAAGACTCAAGAGATTGGAGAAGAACAGACCAGGGAGAGTGGCAACAAGTACTGTTTAGATCGGTTCTTTCTCCAAGGGAGTTGAAAAGATGTGATGACAGGAGTCATCAAAGGGGGGAACTGATAGAGCGCTGGGCTCACGTAAAAATTGTAGGGGTACATCATAATCATCATTAGTCTGTACCCGCTTATATCCAATTATGTATCAATAATGGTTAGAAATTGTAGTCGTAACGTGCATTACTAGAATGGATAGGAGGGTAATTGTGGCATTATAATTGCAAATGTAATGTTTAACCGAAGGTGCACAATGATGTATTATTGAAGTAGGCCATGTGTAATCGAAATGTAGTAGTTTAAACGTGTACCATATTCAGTTGCACGTGTAGTTCACTTTGGCATATGAAATGTATTGGACTAGTGCATTATAATAGTGATTATAATGGTGTGTTTAAAAGTGTGGAAAGGCCTGACTGCATATCCGTAAAGGAAAGGCCCGATTCATTTTATGTTAGCTTATTTTACCAGGAAGAAATGGTTCTCTTGAAAAGGCTCTCTGGGTACAGTTGATAAACTCATGCAGAGGGAAAAAGTTTGTTGAAACGTATCTTATGTTGCAGGTGCAAGGACATATGCCTCGTTAGCAACACACTGGCTCTTTGTTTCGCGAGTTAGGGTGGTGGGAGGCATGAAGATGGGAGTACACTGGAATGTAGGGATGATATTTTCAGCGGAGAAGGTGCCTGGGACTCAAGGTCATCTTAACCGTCCAGGATGAAGTAAGAGTTTCGATGGAAAAGTACGAGAAGGAAGACCTGGCCGAAGAGGCATGACAAGGGCGTGTTCAATTGATTTTGGGATTTGTATTAGGGACAGTGCCCCGAGGGTGGAGGGTAGAGAAGAGGTAGAGGAGATCAGAGAGAGAGGACAGAGGGGAATGTTAGGAGGGAGCATCTCAGAACGAGCTCGAAATGCTATGTGAGTGTACTTCTTAGGAAGACTTCACAGCTGGCACCTTTTCTTTTACTCTTGCCTGGGAAATTCGTTAAGTAGGTATGTCACCAAAGTGATAGAGTAGGGACAGCAATTGTTTATGCTTATTTAGATAAATGAGGAATAATATAGAGATTGGAGCTGTTATTGCTTGCCTAATACTTCTGGAGTTAACGATTCTTCTCATCCTGAGTCGGATGAGACTCCTGCGTAGGATGTTATTTGTATTAGTGCCCATCTATTTCTTTAACCTCGTGTTGAGGTGCTTGCATGTGCAGTTATTCCTGGCGGTAATAAACCCTCAAAATTGAATTTGGAGTCAGTGGTCTTTTAAGGTAGACGGGGTTCTAAGATGATTGTATAACTGAAAGGATTTTCTTCCCTTTACACTATTCAGCAGGTAAAAAGATCCTGGCGACCTAAAGATCCTAAAAAAAGATAAGATAAGGATCAGCGTTATCAAACCCATAATCAGACCACCCGCCGGATTATGGGTTTAATCCTGGCGGGTGGTTCAGCTTCGGCGGTGCCTTACTAAGACTCAGTGGAGAGACATAGAACCTTCTGTTTGCGTGCTTCAAGAATCAAAACACAGAAAGACTCCTGACTCTAAGATGGCCAGCTGACCACTGAGGACTTGATCCTGTAGGCCTCTGGTTAGAGAGAGTCATGGTGCCTTTAAGCTGGACCAGATACCTGCACGAGTGACCGGGAGGAACTTTCCCACTAGCTGGAGAAAAGTGGGACAAGGACAAGATGCCAAGGCTTGCCCAAGGAGGGTGCATCCTCAGTTCATAGGAAAACCAGGTTTGTCCTCTCAGACTTTGTTGCAGCACTGAAATTGATTCAGCGGGGCCTCGTATAAAAGGTATTTTGCCTTGTGGAGCCCAGCCAGGCTACATCTTTCAGGCTTGCACCACAGGTGAATTTTAAGAACAAAAATTGGCCGATTCCGAAGGTACAAACTTGGACCAAGTCAAAGTGGCAAATCTAACCCAGCAGTGAAGGGTCCTTGGTGACTACGAAATCCAGTTGTGTTGCCCTAAGAGCTTTGTGTGCTAAAACCAACATCTTCAGTGGGAACTTGATAATTACATATTTGACTTTGAGGGACTCTTGCTGACTTCAGCTGCAGACCTTGCCCCATGGTTTTGAGCTCCAGAAAGTAGACTATGACCAGTGAGACCCTCTTGGTGTAGTTAACCTTTGCACCTTCGTGGTTGGCCTAAAATTGTGCCTAGATTCTGGCCAACTGCCAACTGATACTTTAGATTGCCACTTTACTTTTCCTAGATGTTTTTTGTCTTAAAACTTAAAAAAAATAAAATTCTAAGATCCCCATATGCATTTTAGTGCCTTTTGTGTGCATAAAACTTTAATGTGTTGCTTTTCTTAACTTTATAAATTCCAATTACTGCTTGAAATTAACAAATATTCACCTGTTGCTTGTGTCACAGCTACCAGAGGTTATGCAGAGTTTCTCTTAGAATGGTACTGAGCTCTAACCAGGGTATGTTTATTAAATTAGTAGGGTAACTCCTTTCCAAACTAATACCTCACCTTCTGTGTTCTGAGACACTGCAGCTTTAGCTTGAGACAAAATTGAATTTATTTTATAGACACTAATAAGTCTCTTTAGTAGCACAGCTTTACACTCTGTAACTGATGCACATTCTCTGTTTTTTATTGCACAAAAGGGTCTGATTATAAGTCAACAAGATATATGTGTGTTTGTGAGGGTTATTCACACGCGGCAACATGCAGGTTATTCTAACAGTCTGTAGGACCCATAGGTCTGAGGTCATTGTACTACACTTTAGCAGGAGCCATGTAGTGGATTGAATGTTTGGCACGTCATATGCATTCTGTATGCACGTGCTTACTCACATTTTTATGGTTTAATTAGGCATTGTGTTGTGCTTTGTAAAGATGGCTCGCGCATGTAGCGGACTCTGGTGAGGATTCTTACTGCAACCTTCAGTTGCTGTTGGGCATCTAAACCAACTGGACGTGACACCGTGGGTGATTGATTGTATAGAATAAAATCAATGTTGGAGACTCACCCGCTGTGTAGATCCATACTTATTACATTTGGCGACGATCGTTACTCGCCCACCGGAGCATCCACACCTTGGATTAATTACAGATTTTAGATTTTGGACCTCGTATTCCAGTGGGGATCCTGGCAGAGGAACACTGCTGTCTTTGGAGCAATGGCACAACAGAGGACGCGGTCAAGACAGAGCACACACGTGTCTTCAGAGCTATTTGGTATTGTTTGTTAAGAGTACCCTGGATTGCTGGTACCCCGCATTCTACCTTTGATACAGCCAGCATTCAGAGTCTGTGCATTCAACTATTCAGCAGGGAAATCTGACAGTGGGCTTCACGCTACTTTGGCCCGGCTTCAGCTGCAGTGCTTTACAGCAACTCAGCACCCCTGCGGCACTGGGATGAAACGATAGGGTGGAAAGGAATCCTGCGAGGAGGACAATTAAGGCCAGTATTGATGTCTGCAGTGCACGTATATTTTATGAAAGAGTACTTTGGGTACATTGTGGGTATTGGCAGAATAACGATATCGAAAGCTGCAAATGACTGTGATACACACACACTCACTTTTAAGTGTTCATCTTTAGTGCACAGCACGTTGGAGGCCATAAACAACTGTGATACGCATACATTTGTTTATTCAGGAGATTATTGTAGGTGTTTAGTGTGCATGCACTTGACAGAAGGTCTGCTAAGTGTTGCATCAAACTCGGATACAGTATTTATCTCTTCTCATTCCCAATTGAACCTGCTTAACCAGATGCTGTTGCCCATTTAAGGTACTTTACCAGCATTGGTTTTTTTGTGTGGCTATATCTGTTCATATTTCTTCATTCACAAGAGCAGCATTCACAGTTCCTCTCAGTTTACCCAAATTTTGGGATATTTGATTGTTTGTCTGGAGTCCTTTGTCAGATACTAGAGCACAATTAAGGTACATTTCAGGCATTGGTGTGACCTCAATTTATTTGAGCTATGTTACTTACCTCTACTTTTGAGATACTATGGCAGTTGTGGCTGTTTATTTGTATTGTAGTTTTAATTGCACATTTACTGCACGGTTGTCATGGCCATTCTGCAGCAAATTACGCAGCCACCTCTTTCTACCTCAACCTGTTAAACCACTCATTAAATGGATTGAGTGGTTTGGGTTATTGGAAAACATACGTCTGTCGGGTTGCGGTCGCACAAGCTCCGGTTCTGCAAGGAGCCTTATCAAGGAATTCTCGCCTGCTGTGACGTGAGCCAAGAGTATGTGGACACATATGGGCCTCGATACTGCGTATTGAAGGAGGCACTTTTATATTTACATATCCATAAAGGAGATCGGACAATTGGAGGTCTCGCTATTTTTAACACTTTGAGAGGAAATTGACAACTTGGATCTATATATTTTTTAAACTTGAATCTGACCTGTGAATACTGGTACGTCGAGATAGCCATTTACAAAGGCCGGGGACGCCTGGATATGAGAGTGTTGAACTGCCTTGAAAAAGTCTTATGATTAAGACGAAACACGTGTCGACTGATGTTTTTTGCTGGACTATACATAAATAAATCGACAATGGAAACACTGAACATTCTGGACTTCTAAGAATTATTTCTGCCGTGGAAAAAAGGAAAATATTAACTGTAGCTTTGTGTTCTGAATAGGTCAGACTGTGGACAATTGTATTCACATTGAGATCATACTTAGGACTAAAAGGTCCTTTGTGTTACTCTAAAGAGAGTGCTCTAAACAAAGGTTCTAATATTTGTGTGAGACTTCAGATCCCACTGCCGAGCCTTCATGTGTCCACAAGAAGGATGCAAGAGCCCAAAAGGCCAAGAAGCCTCAGAGACACTCTCACTGATACCCAGGTCAAAACATCAAGATCATAGTCTCAATGTCCTGGACTCGTTGAGGCAAAGGGTCGTAAGAGCACCATGTCCAAGATGGCTTCTATGAAGGGGGGCCATTGTGAAGGAGTCAGACTATGGCAGATTGAAGGAAAAAGTCAAGGATGTCAACAGGTCATCAGTCGTCTGGAGGTGACTTACAACTGTTTGAGGTAAGCCTGCCTTCAGCAGCCTATCATTAATTTATGGGAAGACTGGTATTGCCAACCTCCGCAGATGGGTAGCGGCCACCACACTCATCTTTGTGAACACCTGATTTGCTGTGGTAAGGTCAAAGGGAAGCACCGAGAAGTAAAAGTGCTCTTAGCCTCCCTGAAACCAAAGTTAGCGTCTGTAGGATGAGGATCTGGGAATAGGCATTCTGCACCTCTCCCTGGGTCCAGGGCAGACAAAGCTTCCAGAGGAAGAAGTTCAGAGGGCAAAGATTGAGAATAGGGCGGAGGCCTCCGTCCTTTTTCAGAACCAATAAGTAACAGGAATAACAACCAGTCCCAAACTCAGATGCTGGCTCCTTCCCTATGGGTCCCTTGGTTAAGATAGCTTGAACTTCCCCTTGAAGTATGGACAAGTGGTCTTCCAGGAGGCGTTGTGGTGTGGGAGGTATTTCGGGAGGGGTTGACAGGAAGGAATGGGAGTAGTAACCATTCTGCACAGTCTGAAGCACCCAGTGGTCGAATGTGATGCTCCTCCACCCGGGGAGGTAAGGGTGGTACGGCCTTCTACCAGGAGATCGTGCACTGCAGATGGCAACTTCAAGTGGTTTTGCGGCAGCTGCAGAGAGAGGGATGGGGTGTTGGGTTATTCGCTGCCCCTGCTGCCTTGATGCTGGTGGCTGAATACCCGGCCTCTGCCTCGAAAGGCTTGGGAGTCCTGTTGTTGAGGTAAAGTGTGTCATAGCCTCTGCTGGTATCCTCTTCTAAAACCTCTAAAGGGGAGAAATTGCTGGGTAAACCGCCGTACTCCCTAAAGACCTCCAGGCTGAGCCCACCTTGTCTCCGAAGAGACGTGTGCCATCAAATGGTATATCCATAAGGGAGGGTTGGACGTCACTAGAAAAACCAGTGGACTGAATCCAAGTGTGGTGAAGAGGCATCACACTGGTCCTGACTGCCCTACCCAAGCAGTTGGTGGAGCCCAGACCCGAACACATGGAGTATTTTGCTGAGTCCTGCCAATCCTGCATGAGGCATTGGCGGCTCGGCTGGATGTCATCAACTGGTGTTCACCAATCTGAGAGTAAAGCTGGCAGTGGAGAACATTCTTTTAGCGAATGCCTGCATGTGTTTTGATTCTCTGGCTGGTGGGCTAGCTGGAAATGCTTTGGGTTGAGGCCATGCTCTCTGTGGTGGAGTACTGAAGGAGGAAGGCAGGGTCCCCTCGAGGAAGTCTATTCCACCTTTCAATGTGCAAGTTTACTAGAAGGCAAGATCCTGTTTTTGCCCTGATGTCCAGCTGTGTGTCTGTGAGGACCTTATTAAAAGGGAGAAGAAGCTCCTGTGCGATCTTTGCTGGACGGAGCACATCTGTGTGGACATTTATTTTGACCTCAGGGGTAGGCAATGTGAGGTTTAGGACCTCCGCTGCTCTCCTAAGGACAGTGGCAAAGGAGGCAGATTTTTCAGTAACCACAGCCAGTGAAGGGGAGTCAAGGCCAGTGTCAGGAGAAGTGTCCAGTCCACTAGCGTCCTGTAAGTCATAAATAAGTTCTCACACGGTTTGCAACCTGTGGTTTTTGGAGGGGACAAGTCCCTTGCACACATGTAAAAGCTGCAGAAAAAATCTGACAGAATTTGAGGGAGCGAGCTCCTGATCCAAGTCGGAAAGCGAAGAAAGAAAGTGTGTTAGCATGCGGAGTTGGCATCTATGTAGAGTCCCTGATATTACTTCAGGCGTGGGACGGACCCGCAGATGAGTCATACAATGCAACCTACCAACGTGCAAGGGCGTTGCTATGAAAATCTTTCAGATCCAGTCTGGCTCCTGGGAGTATTTACCAGTTAGAAAAACTCCTGTTAGAAGTAGCCATCAGATACATCTATTATTTATCAAATACCACTAATATATTAGCCTAATCTCCTTATTTGCCCCTGGCATCTTATGGTTATGCTGCCTGGTTGTTGAGCCATGTAATAAACTCCTGCATGCCTTCTGTAGACCTGATGATCTTCAATGAATTATAACCATTGTCACAGTTCTGGTTGCCCGAGGTGTCTCTAGGCTCTCTTCGGCCCTGGTATCTGTTCACAAAATGCACTGGTTGGGCCCTGGAGGTAAGTGGTGGCTTAGGTGCCAGCAACATTGCCATCTGTACTGAACGTTGTCCATAAGAGGTTAGGACTTTTGAGGCTTTCACAGCAGGGTAAGAGCAGCCTGTTTATTTGTCCATTACTTGTGTGTTTCAGGAATGCTTGACTTTCCTTTGGGACTTCAACTCCCAGCAGCGTTGGGCGGCAGCCATCTTGGGTGGGGCGTCCTGTATCTAAGGAGCCCCACCCAGAGCCACATGTTTGTTATTCTAAGGAGTTTGGCAGAAGAGGATTGCCTTCTGAGTCTCCTTGAGGAGATCAGAAACGACTACAGCACCACAAATTTAGTGGGGGCAGCGGTCTTCACAGTGAGATCGGCCCAATCGCAGTGGTAAGACCGCTCGAGCGTTAACAAAGAAGAACTTTACCCCACTTTGTTTGGAGAGTTTGGTTAGGCACTTACAGAAGGTCTTAAACCTGGGTGTGTTAAAATATTTATAACGTTTCTTGTCATCACTGTGATTTTCTGGATAAAACCTTGTGAACTTTAGTAAATACTTTGGAACAGGGAGTTTCCCTCGTTGAACCCACTGGAGAGCTACATAAAGGACCCTGTAATTTGAACTTATGATTCCAGCCCTAGAGAGCAAAGACTCTTTGTGAAACAATTACGAGACTCACATTCAGAATGGCAGGGTGAAAATAGCCATTGTTGCAGCATTGAAAATGGGGCTCAAGACTTTCAGAGGATTTATGTTGTGGTATGTAGTTTGTTCTAGAATTCAGAAAAAACTGTTACACTGACTGTTGTCTACTGGTGACCTTTAAGGGCGGAAAAAAACAGCCTTTGCTTTCCCTTCTTGTCATTAAAGCCCAGCTTCTTGACATCCACATAAAATCTGGATTGGAGCTGGAGGTTCAACAATTAAATCCAAACATGTGACTGAAGAGCGATTTAAAATCACAGATGTACAAGGAAAGGCAAGGTAAGATTGGAACCAGGTGAGAATAACCCTCTCTCTTCCAGATCTCCCTCCCCGCTGTTCCTTTTCCACAAACCCATTCCCTTGCGTGACCGCTCCTGTCTGTATTATTTCGGTACTCAGATTTGGTGGTGCTTGAGGTGGACCCCTGAGTCGTCGTACAAGCCCTGAAGAACTCCACAAGCATTGTGACACCTACGGGCTGCATGCCTCCCAGCATCTCATCCCTCGCTCCCTCCTCACTGTTTGAGGGGACCTTACATGGACTAGGCACCATAGGATCTCTGTTGAGCGGGTGTAGGAACCTTCTTCTTGGAACTCTCTGCTGGGCAAATCATAAGTTGCAACATTTGCCCAACACAATGCTTGCATGGGAAGTGTTAATATATGTTGCAACTGAGTCAAATATTAGGGAAACAACGACATAGCATGGAGATAGCAAAATAAAGATTTATCTCTGATCTGCATTTAATAAAACACATTTAGGTAGCAGACAGTTATACCTCTAAACTACAATTGATAATAAGCAGTGCGGAAAACGAAAGGCAAAAAGGAAATGTGCATGCAAAACATAAAAGATTATTATGCATTATTCTTCATAAGCAGAGCAAACTTGTTTTTTAAACGCAAACAACACATTGCATAAATATTAGAACTCAACGCTCCAGTAAGAAAGTGAGCCACTCCTCAAACTGTGGTCATAGCAAAGAAGTCTGTGAGAATAAATATGCCAATTGCAGACAAGAGAAGAAATGAAAGCCTACCAAAATGCCGAACAAACACACCATCCTCAACGGAGCTCCATCCGGTAGGCTAATCCTTCACCTACAAGTATGCCATCAACAATACTGCTAACAGAAGCAAAGGCTGTGGAGCATTGCATTACCTCTACGTCCTTCGTCCTCGACCCAGACATAACAAATGAGGTAATATTCACTGACAGGAAACAAAACAGGAAATGCTTGATAACTCCACCCACCCACCCTCCTGCCAGGATCTATAATACCATAGCCAGAGCAAAGCACTTCCTGTTTTGTTTCCTGTTGGTGGATTCGGACGGGGGATGCTGAGGTAACTTCCTGGCTTTTACCTCCACCGGAGTGTTGTTTCCTGGCCTCTCCTGCTGCTGGGCTCTGGGAGTGCCTGGGGACCGTCGTGGGAGCTGCTGGTTGTCGGGACGCTTGGATGGCCTCCTGGGCATTTATTTTGTTTGGCTTATCAGGGCTCTGATTTGCCGTGTCCTTCAGGGGTCCAGGCCCAGTCCACAAGGCGGGTCTCGGCTTCCTGGGCTGCCTTTCATGGGGTGGCTTTGGATGAGATCTGACGCGCTGGGACTTGGGCTTCTGAGTCTACCTTTATTCGGCATTACAGTTTGAATTGCGCCCTGGGTGAATGTTTGAAATTTTGGTGCAGTGTTTTGCGAGCTGTGGAGCCTGCTGCTCCTCAGTAAGTTGTTTTCAAGCCATTAAAGTTCACTCTGGTGCGCTTCTCTCCTGTGTGTTGTCTGTTTCTTTCTGACGGTGTGCCAAAGGCCCATCACTTTGGGGGGTCAGCTTTGGTATACCTCATTTGTTATGACTGGGTCGAGGACGAGGGATGTAGAGGTAATGTCCTGATTACTTACCGGTAATCCTCATTACTCTTAGTCCTACTCATCCTCGACCCAGTCATCTTTCCCCCCCGCCCTCCCTGTGTCAGGCATTTGTTGTGCTTGGTATGTCAGGCGGTGCTTTGCTCTAGCTATGGTATTATAGCCCCTGGCAGGAGGGTAAGTAAGTAAAAGTTTGTAAAGCGCTCTATTGCCGAGGCGTCTTGGCGCTGGAATAGCAAAGATATGAAAAGGCCGGGAAAGGAATGATTACTGGTTGGAGTTAGGAAGCGTTTCCTGTTTTGTTTCCTGCCAGTGAATATTCCCTCATTTGTTATGACTGGGTCGAGCATGAGTAGGACTGAGAGTAATGAGGGTTACCGGTAAGTGATCAGGACATTAATCCACTCTAAGAACCTCCAACCCCACAATCGGTTAACATGTGTAACGCCATTAACATGTTCACCGAGAAAAACTGATAAACTCAGATCACGCATTGACACCATGCAAAAGGGCAGAAAAACATCCAGCCTGACTCTAAAAATACGTTTCTCTACCTCCAAGTGGACAGCTTTCAATGTCATCTCTCCCGCTGAACTCAGAAACATCCTTAACACACTGGAGACAATTTAAGAAAACTGTCCTCTGCAATCATTCACTGTGGAAACTCTTCAAGGCCACACCTTCAATCCTTATCTCAACACTTTAAACCCCTCCCTCTGCCAAGGAGGTTTCCTAGGTACCTTCAATGCAAGGCAGATCCTCCCCACCCTAAAAAACGATGAACCTCCCGCCTTTGCCACCTCGCACCCCATCAATCACTTGCCTTTAACTGGAAAACTCACTTAGGCAGTCTCCACCGAACTCTAGGACCAGAAATACATTTACAATATAGTTCAAAATGTCCAATCAGGTTTCATACAATCCTGAAGTATAGAAATAACTATTCTATCCAACATCTCGGTAGCACTGCTCAAAAGCATCGTATGCCCCTTACCAGACATCATTAAAAGCTTTAAGAAAGGCCCCATGTTTTCTTTCCCTCCTGTCCTCCCTCTGTATGGGTAAGTGGATCACCAGCTGGCACAGTGCTACGAAATGGCAGCCAGCCCTATAGAAGTGTGATAAAATGATGTTTGCACTGTACTACACAATTCTCTTTTCATTAAATGCATAAGTAATGAGGCAGTGTCTGAAACGGCTTCTTTATATGCAGTTTTAAATGAAAGGCAATAACAGAGGCAAGGGCAGCGGGGCTTTTCCCTCTACGCATGTGAAAAGTAAAATAGAAAGAGTTCTCCATTAGTGCAAACTGCTGCCCGAGGAGCAGAATAGATGGGCTCTGCTCAGAGAAGAACATTAGAAAACCGATTCATAGTCCTCCAGACAGCCAGTAAAAACAAACTGCATGTGGCCAGTTACCTTCACCCTCGCAGGGTTTCCCAAATGGCCCTTGGCCTGCTGAAAGCTTTTGTTCTTTAATGGTGTACGTTTAAACCCTTTTTATCTCATTTCATTTTGAGTCTGAACTTAGTTTGAAAAGGCACAGGCTTTTTGAATCCTATCATAATCCAACATGATGAGGGATGTGGTCCCCATGCTTTACATACCTTTTGCTGTCCACAAAATGATGCTGTACACATCAGCCATCTGACATCTTCCTCTATTTGTATTCCTTGCCAGGTAGATACAAAACACCTGGTGATTTTTCTGGTTAATGGGACATCTTTTCGTGAGCTAAATTCCCAGTACCTACGATTCATCATTTACAAGCCACTTTTGGAAACGCCAGAGACAGCAGTAAAAACCATGGTAGCAGAAAAACATCCAAGAGACACGAATTCCTGCAGCTGCCTGGCAACAGTGTGGGAAACTTTCAGTTCCGATCAGTACAGTGATGGAGCGGAAGTCTAATTTCATTTGTAGGGGGTGCATCATAATCACGCGTAGAGCGCACCCGCATATACTCTTGTATTGTGTAAGCGTGAGGTGTTAGAATTGTGAAATGTATTAACGTAACTACGAGACATATTTTAGGTTACGGACAAGTGCTATGGAGAATTAACGTAGGAAATGGATATAACTAGCAGAAAACGTTAACATGTAGAACTTGTGTTGTGAAGTCTGACACTATTCATGTACTAAATGTGTTTCTTAACGAAATGCCTTTCATAAGTAGGTAAATATATTAGTCGGATTGTAATAATGGCTATGTGCTCTCGCAATGCTTAAGTGATGTTCTTATGTTAGCTGAAGCTGGAGGCCTGAAATGCAAGCCCTGAAAACTCTCACTTTAGGATTAATGTTCTGAATTTCATGTGCGCTGTGGAAGCGGTTCTTTCTCACGTTTTGCACTGCAGGTGGAAAGCATTCTTGTAGAAAAGTAATGTCATTGTTTTAGCAGCTAGGCAGAAGGAGAGAAGTTACAGTTACATGGCTTGAAGGTGATAAAGAAGGAAGCCGGTTTCACACAGGAGAAGGCCTGGTAATCAAGGACAAAATATTGCAAGGGATGTGCATGGAGAACACCGTGGAAAAGTACACCCATGACTGTACCTATTGTGGAATATGTGCACGCTGTGCATCATGGGAAAGCTACCTGTAGATAACTGATTTTTGGAATTAGGGAAAGGCCCCACTTTTTGCCTTCGGAGACGGAGCATCTCAGAACGAGCTCTTTCTCTTGCGATAGTGGCTTTATGCTGCTTGACCCATTTGATGGTGGCGAGACCAGTCGCGGCCGGCATGGCTCGCTGGTAGCGCGGGGAGGGAGGGGGCCACGCGGGGGTTTAATTTAATTTATAATTTAAAAAAAATTAAACTTACCTTTCTGCCGGCCGGGTCCCGCGTCTTCTCTGCTCCTGCTCTCCTGGAACAGGAAGCAGAAGCAGGCAGCCAGGCTCCCTCCAAGCCAATCACAACAATGCACACAGCATTGTGATTAGTCGTGACGCCGCCCAGTCAGGCCCTTATGGGGAGGCCATGTTCTCCATGCAGACTGCATTGCAGCCTGCATGGAGAATGGCAGAGTGCGCATGACTGGTTTGGGCGGCCACCAGAGGCCGACCAAACAGTCTTTGTGCACTGGGGAGTGGGCCGGCACACCACTCCTCCCCTGCCCTGCTCGCGGAGCAGCTCCACCCACTTGCAACCAAACATAAAATGGTGATAACTGAAAGTTATTACCATTTTATGTTTCGGCTTCTCGCACTGCGAGAAAGCAATGGGGCAATGCTCCTCCGCCCTAGTGGAGGAGCCGCCCCTGGGAGAGACTTCTTAGGAAGACTCCACGTACTGACACCTTTCCTCCTTCACTTGAAATGCTTATGTAGGGGTGTCACCTTAGCGATAGAGTAGGGAAGGATTTAATGTTCTTCGTTCAACAATCCTCGATGCAGGGAAATTTGGACTCATGCTTTCTGATTCTCTGTATTACTTCTTGAACTAATAGTTTTGTTCAGGTTGCACCATTTAAACTGAATCCGTAGATTTGGCTTTATTTTAATTCTCTTGCATTTTTACAACCTTGTGTTGAGGTGTCTCTATGTTCAGTTATTCTTGGCTTTGTAATAAACTTACTAACCTTACTTAGTTGTCCTCTGGTTATTACGTATCAAGAAGTGATGCTGTTAAATTGACTGTGCATTGCTGATGTTCTCCCCTTTATGCTTTCATGCTACTAAAAAGATTCATTGGGGAGTGTCTCTAGAAGAGTCCAGAACGAGTATATGGGCCCCCTTTCAACAGCTACCAGAGGATGTGACGTCTTCCTGGGACATTCATAGGGAAAAATCTCTTGTTGGAACCACCACCCTTACCTATCTACCTGCACTGACCTTAAAAATGCAGTTTTTAAAATGAGGGCGCCCAGCAGTCCGAATGCAAGTTATCCAGCTAGCAGAACGGGATGAAATACATCTACAGAGGAGGAACTGGATGTCATTGTAGAGAACGTTTCTAAGGAGTGAAAGAAATATAGTACGTTATGTTATGTTATGAAGTACCACCTTCCTACCACGTGTAAATCTGAAGAACACCATCTAGGTACACATACAGGGGAGGATTGGCCTGGGTGTGCACCTCATAAAAATTCTGCCACTATCCTTTCAAATTATAGTAAGACCACAATAAATACACCCCAACAAAAATATACATGATTAGGTAGAGTTAGATTAAGAATTTATCAGCTTTGCACAGATGTAATGTGTTACTGTCAAGCCAGATCCCCTCCAAATATGGCGCCTGGTTGGAACTAGGCTGCAATTGCTTGAGTTCCTGTCTGGAAGGGATGTGGCCTGGCAGTTTGGAATGGATTGTTCATATTGGAGTAAAAACATGACTGATTTGCATACGACTTGCCTTCGTCTAGAATAGCATAGTTGGCAAATAAAAGATGGACTGGGATCTGGCCCGAGTGATGGCTAGCGGAGATGAATTCATGCATTCTATTCTTCACTTTTTAGTTTTCCTCAGTGCAACAAACTAGTTATTTAGGCAAAACACGCTGTCTTACAACCCTTAGGAGCCTAAACTGAATCTGCCACCAGAATACTATCTTGTGTCTTGAACTTGACAAAAATATATCTCGGTGCAGGATCAGTCCAGGTATTCTGTAGTCAGTAGAGGAATGCCTTATGGAAGAGGATCACCATTTCCCCTTTTTTGCAGCCGGTCCCGCTAGGCTGATCAGTGTCAGAAGAGGTCAAAGAAAATACCACCATTGTCACCCAGCCACTCTTTACTGATTCTTTGGATGACAAGTAGCTATTCTGGAGTGGGAATTGCTCAGCACTTTAGTGGCTAGGAAGGTAACATTTTTCTTCCTTTTAGTAGAACCAGAAAGGCCACTGATATCTAGCGATAAAACAGTGGGGTTTTGGGCTGGTCCTTGATGTCTCCATCTTACTTTCTTACTGTATCTGAGCAGGTGAGGTGCTCTATCAGAGATCAGGAAATCTGATCAGCAAATACTGCATATTAATCAAAGAGAGGATGTGGGTCTTCAGCTAAAGGGAGGGAATAGCAGACCTAAGTGTTTCTAGGGGGTGTGCCATATAGGGGCTTGAAGGCAGGGGGTGCAGGTTGGTGAAAATTGGAAAAAAAAGTGAAATGGAAAAATAAATAAACAGTGGAGAGCACCTAATGAACCTAAACGGGAGAGGGCAATCAAGGGCCCAATAGTTGGCCATGTATCAGCTATTGAGGATTGGGCACAAATCTAAAATGGAATATGTACTTTCTGGAAGGCATCAACTTCTTGTTATGGACTAGTTATGCAAAGGCAGCACAGAAAACTTGATAAGACACCAGTGCGGTCCATCCCATACCATGCCCCAGGGGGAGGAGCAGGGGAAGATCATATATCGTAACTTGAGATCATTGAATACAGCATTGTGACAGAGAAGACCACCAGTGTCAATTAAAGATCATATGTTAACTGAGAATTGATGAGGTTAATAAAGTGGACTATAATGAAGTATGACCACAGACATAATTAGGATAGTCGGAGACCATTAGTTAGAAATAAAAGAAACAGGGAGAGTATACAAGTGAGTGTGCTTCATGAATGTATACCATGTAGTGTGACTGTGGAGCTCACGCATTGTATTATTGTAATTTGTATGGGGCACTGGAGGGTAGAAACATTAGTGGCAATACTCGTCACTGCAGGTCAGCTAGAGGTTGGCAGGTGAATGATGACATAAAACACGCTAGAGGGGAATTTCTATGCCTAAGACAAATTTTCAGCAATTAATAAAGCTATAGAAGAAACGTTTGAATTAATCCATTGGTTATCATGCTGTCCCCATTCCAATCCATCGTTTTTTGCCCACTGTGCCACTCCAGACAGAGACCACTCATGTGCAGAGCAGTCTTGGTGCTGCTCCAATAGGAACAGTCCAACACAAAGTGCCAGACCAGGTGCCGTCTAAGAGAAAACAAAAGCAATCCCAGACCAGTTTTGGACTACTTAAGCCATATCTGTTTACAGCTAAGTACAGCTTAAGAGCTATTATGGCACAGTGTGTATAGGACCCATGTCTGGGCAAACCAGTAGCATTTAGGGCATCTGCTGCAACAAACAACTGTCAGGTCGTACTAATCTTATGCACAGGATCCAATGAAAGGAATCTTCTTTTCTGTCTCTCAAATCAAATTGTATCAAATAGCTTTATTCGAGCATTAAATAATGATCATAAAAGTAAGTACAATTCATAGTTCAACATAATAATTAATAAAACCCAACCATGTCGGCATTAGGGGGCAAAGGAGTCAGAATATTAGTTAAAAGACATCACAGTCAGTCAGTCAATATACTTTATTCGGCTATAAAGCCATAAAAGACAACAACATGTTACAAACATACAGTTAAAATATGGGCAGTACAAACAGTGCATCAATAAAAATAAGACAAAAGCGCAGTAAAAGCAAGTAAAAACATACAAGTCAATTACGAGCAGTGCAACAGTACATCAATGTTGCAAAAAGCAGGTCAGTGCTAACCATTTACCAAAACCCTTAAGCAGTCGGGGCTCACATGACTCGGGGGAGGGGGGTCGCGCGAGGAGGGGGGGGGTTAAAAATAAAAATTAAAAAAACTTATCCTACCGGTTCCTGCGCCGCCTCAGCTCCTGGCCGGGTTCTGTTTCCTGGAACAGGAAGCATGCATCTTCCCGCCCCTCCCCTAAGCCAACCACAGTGCTGCAATGGCAGCATTGTGATTGGTGCGGACAGAGCCCAGCCGGGCGTCTGTAGGGAGGCTATTATCTCTATGTAGGCTGCATGCACCCTACATAGAGAAAATGTAGAGTGCGCATGACTGGTTTGGTCGGCCCCAGAAGGCCGACCAAACAGTCAGGGCCCACAACAGTGAGCAAGCCACACTTCCCCGACCCGCCCGCCCCCAACCAGGCATACCCTGCCTTTTGCTTTCTCGGAGCGCGAAAAGCAGAAACATAAAATGGTATTTAAAATACCATTTTATGTTTCTGCTTATCACACTGCGAGAAAGCAGTGGGGCGACGCTCCTCCGCCCTAATGGAGGAGCCACCCCTGCCCTTAAGTCTTCCCTAATCCTAAGGGAGTTGAATATGTAGCTAATTACAGCATGATGAATAAGTATGGTGTTCAAACACTTCGAAAATTTAAGATTCGGGCTAGCTGACCTAGACTCATCGATACATAAAATGGGGCGTAAAAATTGAACTCTGAGGGTATTGTAAAAACTGCAAAAAAACATAAAATGGATAAGAGATTGGCGGGGTTATCGCAAACACAACAGGGCAGGGAAGAAAACCAAGGGCCTTGTTGTGGGAAACCAGCCAAAAAGTGAACTGTACTCAATGTGAAACGAGTTAAATAAAATCTGTGTTTCTGGTTGGGAATCCAGGCTAAGTTTGGTTCGGGGCTCTCGGTGGCAGTAATTTCCAAATAGTGGTGTACAGTGCCCATAACCTGACACTTATTAGCCCTTTTTAGAGCCATACTTTGTTAGAAAAAGAGAGCGTATGAGGGTCCTTGAGTTACCGTCATTTACACAAGGTGAGTGGTATAAATGTGAAACACCAAGGGCTTCAAAGGATTTTCTAATGTAAGCTAGCCAAACAATCTTATTGCTGTGATCTAATTCAATGCAGTCACTGGACTTGGGAAGAAAATTTTGTAAAAGGAGAACTCCATATTTTTACCCAGAATAATAATGGTGCCATATTGGTGACATCCTCAATGTAAGGAAGACCAACCTCAGTTTGGGTGAAAATGTTGGCAGTACTTCTGGGGACTGACAGCAGTCTGGTAAGAAACTTATTTTCAGTGATTTGTAAACGGCCACAGTCCACGTACCCCCTGACTCCAGCCCCATAGGTGCCCAGTGAAAAACATTTCACTTTTTTAGAGGGAAATCAGCTCTTTAATAGGTTTTTGTTTGAGTTTCTAGGAAAATGTAACAATAGCGTCAACTGCGTTTTCCATTTTGAACCCTCTCTGGGCCCGAAGCTTGTCCCATTTAAAATGACAATCTAGCATGATTCCAAGATAATTAAAATTTGTAACTTTAGTGATGGGAATCTCATCAATGGTAAACCTGCGAGAACGAGTGTTTCTAAGGCCAAAGGTCAGAATTAATGACTTTTTGTGATTGACTCTTAGCTTCAAGTCCCCCATAAACTCGTTAAAAGAGTCCAGGAGGAGATGCAGCCCGTTTTCTGTAGGCAACAAAAACACGCCATCGTCTGAGTAGAGGAATACAGGCACTGGCCTGTACCCTATCCTGGGCAGGTCCCTCCCTTTGGTCGACAGAACTTGGTCCAAAGTGTGAATTTAAAAGAGGAACACAAAGGGAGCTAAAATGCACCCCTGTCTAACCCTCTTATGGACCTTAAAAAGGGACGTACATTCCCCTACGGTGCCATACCGAACCTGAGCCAAGGTGTCCCGGTGTAGGCACTAGGGGAGATCAATCAAGGCGTTATGAACCCCAGCACCACTCATTAAGTCCCACAACCTGCCCCTGTCCGCGAGGTCGAACTCACTGAAAAGGACCATGAAAGCAAGATGTAGAGAGCCTCCCTTGGCCTTGACGTACTTCCCCGTGAGCAGGAGTAGGTTAAGGGACTGCTCCACTGTTCCAGGACCTGGTCAAAAACCGAACTGCACATCGGTTTGGAAACCTTTATCTTCTGCCTAGTCTTCCAGTTTCTGAAGAATCACCCTACCATGAATTTTGTCAGAGGAGTCAAGCAGCAAGATCAGACAAAAGCATGTTGGATTCCATCGGTCACCTTTCTCAAAAATTGAAACTATAGTAGGTTTCCTCCAGGAATTAGGTATTTCGGCTAAGAGGGTGGCTCGAAGCACCTAAATCCACAAGGGACCAGAAAGTTACGTTTTGCCTAAAACATCAATTGGGGCCCTGTCTGGGCCAAGGGCTTTACCAGGGGTACTCTTTAAAATGGCTAGTGTTACATCACAGACATCAAAAGAGGAGACAAGTAAGTTACAGTTATTCTTGGGGAAACTAGAAAAATACATTAAAAGCTGAGGGGGCAGAGAGGGAGCCAGGGATGGGTTTGGGGGTGGATGGCGTATCCTCAAAGATGCTGGAGAGATAGGACCTCTAGTCTTCAGGTGGGACATGGCAATCAATCTTCGAAATTTTCGCATTTGAGAAATAGGAGTGATTTATCACATCCCAAAAGGCTTTAGAATCCCTGCGTTTTGCAGCCGCAAGTAAATCCTCCTAAGCTTTCTCGTTTTTCCCTCCTCCTTGCTTAGAGAGTCGTCTTGTAGGACCTCCAGTTTTAGGTTCTTGGAGGCAACAAGCAGGCATGATAAACCATCGACGGATGGAGGGATCAATGAGGGTTTTCTTGGAGATCATCATTGATTTACACAGATCATTGAAACAGCCCAGAACTAATGCGGCTCAGCTAGCTCAGAAAGGCAACAAATCACATCCTCTCTCCAATCATTTACAAAGCCAGTGAAAAACTTTTCCTGGTCCAAATTTTTACATTTAATGTGTATCTCCTTGACACAATCAGATCACAATAAAACATGGATAAACTTTATATTAAAAGAGGACCCGACGTCCTACTTCAGAAGAGCATGGACTTTCTCACATGAGGGGCATTTTTTACAAAGCAACATGCACTATAGCGTACGTTAAACCTGGCATCCTTGGGATGGTTTTCCCTGACTTTTTGCCTTCTGACCTCCTGGTTTGCTGACTAAATAAAGTGCATATGCTCTGTACTCAAAACATGGTAACTTTGTCTTATTCACAATTGGCATATTTAATGTACTTATAAGTCCCTAGTAAAGGGCAATATATGTCCCCAGGACCTCTAAATTAAATGCTAATAATGGGCCTGCAGCAACGATTGTGTTACCCACGTCAGTAGCCATTGCAGAACCTGTGTGTGCAGTTTTAAACTGCCATTTTGACCTGGCAAGTTAGCCTACTTGCCAGGCCCAAACCTTCCCTTTTATTACATATAAGTCACCCCTAAGGTAGGCCCTGGGCAGCCCTATGGGCAAGGTGTGGTGTATTTAAAAGGTAGGATATGTACTTTTGAGTTTTACATGTCCTGGTAGTGAAAAACTGAAAAATTTATTTTTCACTACTGCAAGGCCTATTTCTCAAATATGTTAACATTGGGATTGCCTTAAAACATCTCTTAAGTGTAATTTCCATTTGGGAAAAGATAGAGATTTGGAATTTGGTGTCTCTGGGATCCCAATTTAAAATCACAACTTATGGTGAAGTCGGATTTTAAATTGCAAGTCTGAAAATGCCACTTTTAGAAAGGTAAAAGGACACTTGATGGACGGAATGCTGAGCAATGCAAACATTCATCCCCAGTCACAAATATCTCGGGATAATCCATCGGTTTTTTTCTCACCACGCCACCCCAGTTTGGACCCAGCCATATGCAAATCAGTCTTGACCCTGCTCATCATGGAAACGGTCCAGTCGGAACTGCCAAGCCAGGTCCTCCCTGGTCTAGAAACAAGCATCCTGGGACTGGTTTCGGATTATCACCCCTAATTAGCCAGGCTAGCTTAAATCTAGTGGTGCAGTGAGCATGGGACCCACGTCTGGGCATACCCTTCCCACTTAGGGCAACAAAAGCAAAAAGAACAATTGATAGAAGGAATGTTGAACAATGCAAACATTAACCACCAGTCACAAAGATCTGGGTTTAATCCATTGTTTTTTGCTCACCAGGCCACCCCAGTTTGGACCCAGCCATATGCAATTCAGTCTTGACCCTGCTCCTCATGGGTAAAGTCAAGCCAAACTGCCAAACCAGGTCCTCCCTGGAGAAAAACAAGCATCCTGGGACCGGTTTCAGGGTATCACTCCTCATCAGCCAGGCTAGCTTGAATCTAGTGGCGCAGTGAGCACGGGACCCCTCGCGTGCTCACTATGCCAGCATGCAGCACATCCTCCATGCACGCACAGCTTCAGTACAAACAGCGCCAGCACTCCATGGTGACCGCCAGCCTATCCTTTACTGACGGGCACACAGCGCAAGCAAATTTGTAGTACCACCTCCATGTCAAAGGGCAACAGTAAGTAGTTAGCAGAACCTCCAGACATGCTTACCTACAGTGTCACCCTCCAACGGCTGCTGTTTCTGTGGCGGGGTTCCTGATTTGTCAGGGTGTGTTGCTTAAAACTCCTGCAATAAGCAATATTGAATAATGAAGATTGGAAGTAGGTTCCCATTATCGTTCTTCAGGACCAACGCCTTCCAATTCTGCTGGCAATCTTAGCTATTCGCCAGCCTGCTGCCATGCAGCACATCCTCCATGCACACACAAGCTTCAGTTCTACTATTCCAGCCTGGCAAAATAAACCTTTTGCCAGGTGTAAACCATCATTTTTAATACATATATGTCATCCCTAGGGTAGGCTCTAATAAGTGCAGGGTGAAGTGTTTTAAAAAAAAATTGGACATGTACTTTTAAGTTTTACATGCTCTGGTAGTGAACAAATTTGTTTTTCACCACTGCCAGGCCTACCTCTGTCATAGGAAAATATTAGGTTAACTTATTACATATATAACTTTCAATTGGTAGCTGGTACCTTCTTACAATTCTTGTATCCAAAATCCTATGCACCATATTCATTTGTGAATTCACCTCAACTGCATAGGATGTGAAGCAAGAAATGTAGTTGCAGAATAGGTTTTTAATAAAGATACATGATAACCTGGGTGAAATCTCATGGACTGAAGCGCCTTCAATCTAGCAGCTGGATACACAACCTGTTCGATCAAAAAACGTGCCCACAAACTTAGGTTTCAATTTAGAACACATTTTCACTGCAGTTTTTTTGTAAATAGCCACACTTTCTTCCCCACAACAAATGGGCAAATGGTGGCACTACTACAGACTATCAGACAATGCTGACCATGTGGTACCTGTGAAGGATGACCTGTAGAAGTCTGCTTGGTGGTAGAGGGAAAAGAGAGGTGGTCAATTGGTGGGAACATGGATGTGCAATGCCATGTTTGATGAAAATAAACATTTGGTTATAAAAGAACATTTGTTATTTTTAATACCTAATAAATAAATATAAACATTTTTCTTTAGATAGAATTTTTAAAAATATAACTTTAAAAATGATTTTAATTTAATGTAACATTTATATTAACTAAATACTAAGTTAATAGTCCTACAGACGCCTTTTGTTCTACATGTAAAATAGATATATCTAGAAAATGTACATTAATATTTAACTTTAAAATATTTTTACATTTAAAAAAAAAGTTTAATACACTTTTTAAAGTGTCCCTATACTTTACCATAGGGAGATATCTGCACTGGTGGTGTAAAACCCCTCCTATATATGAAAAGTTACAAGTAGTAACTTTACAACCATAAATGTTGCTTCACCCAGACATGTAAGTCTCCACATCTTGTAGTAAGTTTACACTCAGTAATTATATATAGTCAATAGAAGTACATTTACTACAAAGTGTAAGTGTTACTCACATGTAAATTTACCTTTGCAAATAGGCCACATTGTCTCCGCTTCTCAAAAGATCTCAAAATTTCCAAAGGTTTGTGATCAGTGATAGTATAACTTAACTCTGGGAGTGAATTTGTTTTGGAAAAGCAAGCACCGGATGAACTTGGCCAGCGTCTGGATTTCTCTCAGACAAAACATGCATGATAATACGCATCCACCTCACCAAATTAGGGGTTCTCCACATTAGAATGTTGCAAAATTGTGACACTAGAAAATAAATCCTTCCGTAATAACTTGGCAAATGGTCTTACAATTTCAGAAAACTGATGAATGAACCACCTATAAAAATTGGCAGAGCCCAACAAAAACTCTGAATTACCTTAAGGGAATGGTTGTGGGCCAATGTTCTATTGTTGCTACCTTCTTTTCATCCATTTGAATGCCTTCAGGTGTAATAATGTACCCCATGAACTAGTTTGTAAGTGTATGAAAAAGGCATTGATTAATATTTTTGAAAGGATGGTGCTCTCTTCAGCGTTGCTTTAATAAGTGTCAAAAAGATCATCTAGATATAATCTGGATACTGCCTGAGATATTCTGCTTCTGATTCAGCAAGCGCAAGCACTCCGCTACTAGGAATTGATGCACCTATTTGTAAATCAAGATTAAAATCTTAACTTCTGTGCAAGGTTAACATATTTGTCTTTTTCCTTTCAAAAACATAATTGAATTCTTGACAAGAAGATGATAATGAGATAACACACCGAAGATCTGGCACACTATCTACCCATGCAAGTATCTTAAAAGGATGATTTTTCTTGAAGGGATAGGAAAGAATACAACTATTCTGACAGTAGTCAGAATATAATTGAACCGTCTGATGACCCAATCAATACACAGATTATGTAAAGTCAGCCAAGGAATATACCCAGAATGCTTTTAAACTCAGCTGGCTAAAGAACTTCATGAAGTGAAGGACACTCTCTGTACAACTTGATTCTTATATATCCCGCACCATACCCATTGACAAGGGAGTTCCCCAGGGTTTGGCGCTGAGCCCCATTGTTTTCAATGTATACGTCGCACCGCTGGCAAAAGTCATAAAATCACATGGATTTGATGTCAACTCATATGCAGATGAGACACAGCTGGTCATAACCATGGGACCCAAGCCTGCAGACACCAAAACAAGATTTAGAAACTGCATTAATCATATTGCCAACTGGATGAAGACGAACTGCCTACAACTTAACACAAGTAAAACGTAGGTGGTACTGTTCGGGAAAGCACACAAATTCTGGTTGGACGACTGGTGGCCTACAAGTCTCGGTCCAAACCCCATCCCAAAAGCAATAGTAAGGAATCTGGGAATAATAGTAAACAACAAACTGTCCATGAAGGACCATGTAAACTACACATCAGGCACCTGCTATGGCTTCATGCGCACCCTATGAAAAATATTCCAATGGATTCCACTGGGATCAAGGAAATCCCTAGTCCAGGCATTTGTAATCGGCTGCCTGGACTATGGAAATGCCTTATCCCTGAATGAAGAACTATATACCAGGCTCCAGGTGGTACAAAACACCGCAGCACGGTTGGTACTTCATCTTCCTCCCCGTTCACCATCCGACCCCACCCTAAAATACCAATAAGGAAACGAACACGCTTCAAATTCATTTGCCTAACACACAAATCTCTACATGGAAATGGGCCACAGTACTTATAAAGAAAACTTATTCGATATGCGCCAATAAGGATCTTCGGTCTGGTGAAAAACATTTGTTGCTTCCCCATAGGGCTCGCACTCCCAGAAATGGCTGCAGATCCTTTTCATACCTAGCCCCTCAATATAGGAACCAGCTCCCTACACACCTCTGGGCTTGTACCGACCACAGTCTATTCAAAAAAGGGCTAAAAACATGGATATTCTCATCACTCTCAACACCACTGTCAATATCTGTTGGAATTCTCGCAGCAGCGCCATGAGACCTTTATAGGGTGAGATGTTCGCGCTTATCAAGACCCAATTAACAATAACAATAAACTGAGGAACATCTTTCAAATCAAAATTAATTTTCTCCTGATATTTTCGAAAATAACCCGGCAACATCATCTGTGTATGAAATTTCACTAAACCTGAAGATAAGTTAGAACCATCCATTACCTTAACATCCTCGGAAATCTAAAAGTCCTGACATTACTTTTTCTTGGCTTTGTAACAAAACCATCTTCATAGCAATCATCTTTGAGCCACAGTTGACTGTATAGTAATCACAACCCATCTGAGAACTGACTTAATCACCGACTCCTGACTTTTAAAAATCTTTGAAATACTTTTGTGACAAAGTATAGAACAGTGCTACCACTAACCTCTTGTGATGTGTCAAATATCTTGAAGGGCCGATGTAGACCCCAACTCTACATTTCCAACCTAAACTCACAGTGACAATATGAGGTCAAGATGAGAGAAGGGGGAGATATAAGGGAATGTGAAGTACCAAAGAAATGCACAGTTGTGTTTTATCTTTTTGATCTGATTTGGAGATAATACAAGATACAAAAGTAACTTGCAATTGATTTCTAGGAGAAACTAAGTTATCTACTTTTCAGGTAGGTATAGATGTGACCAACTGATATGGTTTCCTGCCATGAGTTGCCTTGGAGCTCTCTCTTTCTGCAGCTTATGGCACCCTCCGATGTTGTATTTTCTAGTACACTCTGAACAGTTGTTGGTTGTTCTTTTTGTAGTATCTTATAGATAACGTTTTCAGTGGACAATTCTAAAACAAATCATACACATAATGGTTAGTGCAGTCAGTTAGTTTCTTGTAGACACCTTTTCATCCGGAAACACTACCCCAACAAGTACATTAGTCATTCAGTATTCTTACTTGGAAATATTCTGTGTTGCGATCACTTCTTCCTTCACAAGAGTTTCTTTACATTATTTCATAGTACTCCACACAAAGGGAGGACATGTGGTTTAAAGTTTTATATGTTCTGGTAGTGTGCCAACTGCTATATTCCAGCATTTGAGTTTACTATTTAATGTGTTTTGATAACTCAACTGTTTCTGAATGCAGGCTTCAATTAGCAGAAAATGGGTTTTAGACCTGGCATTTTCTGGCGTGTTTTCTCCTGTCTTTTTGCCTCTGACCTCCTGTAGTTAATGTTATGTTATGTTATCTGAGTTTATATAGCGCACAGCTGCCCCAGCAAAGAGGCGTCCCGGCGCTGCCAGCGTCAGAAGGAACAGGGCTAAGAACAGAACAGGTAGGCGTAAGGAATATGCAGACCTTCGACCTTCGATTTTGCTGGTTTTAGGACTCTGGTCTCTTTACCACTGCTGATCAGTGCTAAAGTGCAAGTGCTCTAAAATATAATGGTATTTGGTTTCTGTTAGACCTGTCAGCCCTAGGGTGGTCTTTCCCTGCATTTTTTTCCTTTCTGCCTCAGTTTTACCGCCATCTTGTTTGTTGGACATAGGACTCTGGGCGCCTTACCGCTGCTAAACAGTGCTGAGGTGCAGGTGCTCTCTCCTAACAATATGGATGCCACAGGCCCCTGCTACTGCGGAGTGGCCACTGTCCTATCTGCGCGCTAGTAGTTGGGATCAGAGTGGGACATAATGCTACTGTAACCCTGAGCGTCCCGCCCCTTGTCACCAGAGAAGCCACCACAGAGTTCCCAGATTCTTCTAGAACCTTCCAACCCCCCAGGTTGGCGCCAGAACTTGCCGCCTTTTAGAAGGGTCACCTGACCTAGAGGTATAAAAGGAAAGGAGGGAAATCTGAGAGTGAGTTGTTGCACTACTGGACCTGGGGACCCTCCGCCGGAGTTTAGGCTGCTGCGCCAGGGGGAAGCTACACTACTGAGGCTGACTGAGCTTAGGCCCTGCTGTCCCCAAGTTAGCTGAGTGATCCTACCAGCCTGCTGACCTTGCCCAGTGTGAGGGGAGCCCGGGGTACCAACTCCAGTGTGCCTGCCTGAGACTACCAACTCCTACATTCAATTCCTGCAAATAATACCTGTCATCTATTGCCAGCGCCAAGACTGGGAAGCGCTAGGAACCTGGCACCTGAAACTCCCCAACTAGCGCTGTAATCCCTGAGTGCTGAGGAACCTGCGAGCGCTACTGCTGCTGGGAACCGCAAGGTAAAGCGCCGTGTCCCCCACGCGCTATCTCGCCAGAACCTACCACTTTCAGCTAGCGCTGTGCCAATTAAGCGCTAGATCTTAAGCCCCTGTCTCCTGCTGCTGGCGTTGGGCTGGCACGCTGCTGTGAGCCCAGAAACGGAGCGCGCTGCTGCCCAAGATCACCGCCGCCGGCCGGGTACCTGTGCGTGGGCGCTCTGCCCTGAAGAAGCGCCGTATGCTCCAGATCGCCGCCGCTGCCCAGGCGCCGCTGAGGGAAGAGGCGCTGCTGCCCAAAATCACCGCCGCCGCCCGGGCGCTGCCGCGGGAGAAGACTGCGTGGGGACGAGGCCGCGGCCCCCGAAGCCAAGGGAGGGCCGCCGCAGCTGCCGCCAAGGCCGCGCTCGGCCTGGAGAGCGCCAGAGGAGCGTTGCCAAGTAACCGGGGCGCCGGCCGCGTCATCGGCCGCGCCCCCAGGAAGCCGCGACCGGATTGGTTGCCGAGCCGGGAGCTCGCCCGGAGGCCCCGACTCGCTCCAGGCTCGTGTGAGGGGATCGCAGGAAAGGAGGGAGGCGTCCGGCGCCTACCAGAACCGGCACAGCTTTGGAACTCCAACTTCCCCCGCTGGGGCAGAGTGGTGAGTGAGGGGGGGGACCGGGGGACTGCGCACCTGACCAACACAGTCCACCGGCATAATCACCGCCGGGGCAACGCCCCCCCCGCGGCGAAAGCGTCTCCTTTGGCTGCTCTGGAACTCTATAGAGGACCGATAGCCGGCATTGACGAACCCCCGAGGAGTAGTCACCTAGGTTGTACCTCTACTTAGAGAGGCTCACTAATGTGAATAAGGTGCAGGAGACATGCTGCTTCTATTGATACCACACGTGATAAAGGAGGTTGCCTTTATTGAACATGTGCCGAAGATATGTTACCTTTATTGAATTGACCATAAGACATGTTGCTCATGTTGTCCGCTGACCTGCCTCAGAGTTGTACCTCGTGCTGCATTTTTGAATGAGCTGTATTACAGGTACTGCATAAAAAAGTTACGTGTATTGACCTGAGATCACCAGCCAATGACCCTGCATACTGTGGGAACTGTATGTTATCTGCGTTAACCAGAAAAAGATAAAGATACTTGTGTTTTGTAAATGAACCTGGAGTGGTGTCACTTTATTGCGTGTGCTTCACCAGGTCAGTGTGAGTGTGTGCTGCACAACTACTTAACACTTAGCTTCCGGCGAGCCTTCCCGCCTCGTGCCAAGCTACCGCGTCGGAGTCGGGGGGTCCCTGGGACCTTCCGGGTCTAACAGTTTCTCTATGATTGGCCTATATGATTTACTAATAAGTCTCTAGTACAGTGCACTGTGGTGTGTGCCCAGGGCCGGTAAATCAGATGCTACTAGAGGGCCTGCAGTGCTGATTGTGCCACATACATGAGTAGCCCTTCAAAAGTGCCTCAGGCCTGCAGCCACAGAGCCCGTGTGCGCAGTTTTTAACTGCCATGTCGACCTGATAAGTACCCCTACTTGCCAGGCCCAAACCTTCCCTTTTAGTACATGTAAGGCACCCCTAAGGTAGGACCTAGGTATCCCTATGGGCAGGATGCAGTGTATTTAAAAGAGAGAACATGTGGCTTTAAGTTTTACATGTTCTGGTAGTGAAAAACTGTTAAACTCGTTTTTCACTACAGCAAGGCCTATCTCTCCCATAGTTTTGCCTTTGAGCAGCCTCGTAACATTTTACAAGTGTATCTTCCAATTGGGAGCTGATAGAAAATTGGAGTTTGGTGTCTCTGGACTCACAATTTAAAAGCACATCTTTTAGTGAAGTTGGTTTTTAACTTACAGGTCTGAAAATGCCACTTTGGCATTTTCTTGCTTAACCATTCTGTGCCTCTGCCTGTCTCTAGCGTACACATCTGGGTTGATGATAGCTGGGCTTTGTGAATTCACTCTAGACAGTCACACACAAAGGGAGCTGAGGTGTGCTGTGCATATCCTGATGGCTCATCACCAGGCTGATGGGTCTTCCTGAGGCAGAGTGGTGGGAGGAGTTGACATTTGCACCTGAATAGAGCTGTGCCTGTCCCCTCACAAAGCAGTCTCTACCCCCTGTAGTGTATCTGGAGCCAGCGTCAGGGAGGTCAGTGTTAAATGCACTACAAAGACCTTTCTTTGAGGCTTGCCTACTTCAAAGGCTGAAATGGGTATAATTACTGGACCTCTGACACCATATACACGGAACACTTCTGGATTGAGGACATTCTGCCAGGAAGAAGAGCTGCGCTTTCAGGAGGGACTGCCACTTTGCTGTTTTCTTTGCTGTGCTGGCCTGCTGCTGCTGCTTCTGTCCTGTGAGTGAAAGGACTGGACTTTGCTTTCCACATCCTGCTTTCAAAGTTTCTCCAATGGCTTGAGTTGAGCTTGCCTCCTGTTGGAAGTCTCAGGGCCATCAAAGACGTCACCTGCAGCATCTGGGCTTTTTTGCTGAGAGCCCTACTCTGCCAAGTTGTGCCAAATCCAGTTCCTGGGCCCTTGGAAATGAGTTTGCTGTTTTCACCAAGAAGAAACCAGCACATTGACTTCGAGTGTGACTTCAGAGTCAGTGCCGCTCTTCGACACCGCGCCGCTGCCTGCACTGGAGCCATTGTTCCTGCTCAACGTAATGACCGGAACTTGCAACGCAGTCCCTGATGCCACTGCAGCGCCGCTGAAGACACGCCAAAGAGGAAGTCCCGAGTACTGCGTCACCGAAGTCCCTGGCGCCCAACTCCGACTCCACACAGGTGACCCCAAGGTGTGATATCGACACTGCGAAATCAATGCCACATGGCTTGACTCTCGACACTTCATCGACCCTGCAGCAGAACCGATGCCTTGCCGCCAACACTACATCACCTCCCATGTGCCTTGCAACGTCCTGACCACTGACGACCAACGACCTGCATCAAGGAACTAATGCCGCACTGGTTCCAGTGACGCCTCATCTCCCTGGCGTCTCAGAACGTCTTTGTTTGGTCATCATCTCCAAGGTACTGTAAGCGGGATCTGTACGAGTCTATAACAAGCCTGCGCACCATCGCAGTCAGTCCGAAACTTGGAGATACAACACCATCAAGCATGTCGTTACAGGCCCAGTTGGAGCTATTTTGTTTCTAAGCCCTATAACTGCATGTAATGTTTGAGAATTCGTATTTTGATTTGTGCATGTTGGATTTTTGTTGGTTTGGTCTTGTTATTCAATAAATATATATATATATATATATATATATATATATATATATATATATATATACACATATATATACATTACAGCTGAGATTAAGCCTGACTGCCCTTGTCAAGCTACCAAGGGGGTAAGCACGGGTTATTCTGAGGGTGTAACTTACTTACCCTTACTAGAATGAGGGTCCCTGCTTGGACAGTGTGCAAATCACTGCCAACCAGAGACCCCATTTCTAACAATGGGTAATAAAATTCAGAGTTGTTACAAAGAACAGGCCCCAAAATATGTCTCACCCAGGGCTCTAAAAATCCTTAAGATGACACTGGATTTGAGAAAGAAAATGGAGAACCCAAATCTTGTTTAATTTTTAGCATGGATTTGTCAAGCAGTCAAGTGTGACACTAGAAATAGTATAACAGTCTCCACAATCACAATAAAAATGAGATGAAAAATAACAGAAATTTATCAACAGTTTAAAATTGTGCATACAGTCTAACATAAATCTATACAAAACTACACAATATGTAAAACAGAAAGAGTCAGCACTCAACAACCGAGTAATACTCAAACATTACTGTTCATAATCATAGTAATGATCTCTACGATTGTTCAGCTTCTAAAGAACTTTTCACAAAGTATAAAGATTGCAGCCCTCGCTCATTGGAAACCGTGAATCTATGTTTTCCTATGGGAGGGGACTGAGCTACCAGATCCCCTGCCAAAACCAGTGACTGCAAGTGTTCTGTTAGCAGTCGTAAAGTTATTTGCAAACAACTGTTCATAAAGGTAGGGGTCAGCATCCTTTCTTATAGCAATAAAATGTACCTCTGTGTTCCCGTAAGACAGGATCAACATACGAATCTGCCTGCCAAGACAGAAGGCCCTCGGTGTGTGGGTTGCAGCCACTGGATGATCACAATTTGTTTGGGTATCAGGTTTCCACCTCTGTTACCACCAACTTGCAGGACAACACATAACTGGGAACTGTATCACACAGTGTCACACCAAAGGAGAAAAAAAAACAGTGGACTGTAAAGGTGGTTCGTTGTCACCGCATTACCAGGCAACCACTGGTATAGAGCCAAGAACTACTGTAACAGTTGAGCATCGTACTTATTATTTACTATAATGTTCCTTAAATTACATTCCTTTGCCCCTACCTTCCTTAAAGCACTGTGCAGACTTCTTTCCAGCAAGCACTGTTTATCGAGAAAAGCTAGGTACTATCATTAGCTTGATGAGGTCTTGCAGCCATCGTTGCAGTTCAGGTTTAAATGCCACGCTCATGCTGCCGGCTATTCTACGCAAAGGAAGAAGTCAGAAGCAGCACTGCACTGCCAGACGACATCAACCAAAAAGAGCACCGGAGATGTCATCTGACTTCGCGCAATAACTACACTCCACGCTGTTACTTGAAGCATAAAAGGCCATTTTTATTAGGACAAGGTTGCAATCATTTAGACTTTATTAACAGTACATAAATGCAAGAATATACTTTTTCCATCCCATACCTACTCATAATCCCTTCAGCCTTCTCAAACCATCTCACCTGTTTGACTCTTCCCCATTCACTCAGTGACCTCCTTCCCTTCCCCATTCTCACCTTCACTTGCCCTCCAAGCATCCTCTGTTGAATTTCCTTCGATGCTCATTGCCTCCCGCGCCCCGCTATCAGTCACCTGTGTACCGTTCTCCCCCCGAGGGGTGGATCCGCCCGTATGTGACTCACCACCCCTCCAAAGTACTGTAATGCCACTACTCTGCAACCTGCCCTAAACTGGCACGCCAAGACCAATCCAAAAACCCCAAATCCCTTTCCTACAACTTGTAGGGTGGGTGGGTGGACTAATTTTCCTTCTGCCCTCCCGGTGGTGCTGAGGTGTCAGGAAGAGGCTGGATCCTCCTCTCCTGACACCTTTATACCCTCCCAACTCCCGCCCCTTCCCCTACTCTTTAATCCCTCCCCACCTTGTCATTCCGGCCATTGCGCGAATTGCCCTGGGGGAAGAGTGGTCTGCGACCTTCACTTCCCCCGGGGGCCGTCATTGCACAATAACTCCACTCCACGCTGTTACTTGAAGCGTAAAAGGCCATTTTTATTAGGACATGGTTGCGATCATTTAGACTTTATTAACAGTACATAAATGTAAGAATATACTTTTTCCATCCCATACAGACTCATAATCCCTTCAGCCTTCTCAAACCATCTCACCTGTTTGACTCTTCCCCATTCACTCGGTGACCTCCTTCCTCTCCCCATTCTCACCTTCACTTGCCCTCCAAGCATACTCTGTTGAATTTCCATCATTGCTCATTGCCTCCCGCGCCCCACTATCAGTCACCTGTGTACCGTTCTCCCCCCCCGAGCGGTGGATCCACACGTATGTGACTCACCACCCCTCCAAAGTACCGCCAACCAGGGAACCCCCGTAGGGTGGTTACCTGCCCCCCCCTAGTTCCTGTGCACCTTTCGCCTCCCTTCAGCCGACCCTGCGGCACCATGTGGATTTCCTTCCACCACTTAATAATCGTGTCCCGTGTTCCAATAATATCCTGTGCCATTCCCCAACCGTGAAAGGTGCACCCCATCTGTTGAACAAGACCCCTTGAACCGCCTTAATTCTATCCCGTTTCCTGCGGGCCTTTCCCCTTGATGCATGTTTGCCAGTCCCCCATTCCATCCTATGTGAGGCATAATACATTCGCCGTAACCAAATACCGGCAAATTCCTGTTTATTGAACCAGATCCCCTTGCATGAATCTTTGCGTAGTGTCAGTCCTGACAGACTCATGAAAACGTTATCTCCCACATGTATCCACATATCCGGGCAGTTCCTTTTTCAACCCTGTTTCGCCCATACTGGCAACAACGCCCCCGTTGCATTCCACTTTTTCCCCACCATGTCACATCTTGGTGGTTGTTTTCCAGCCTGGTTACGTCCGTACACCGGCTAGTCCGCATCCTTTGCCGCCCCAACGCACGAGAGAATGGCCACTTATCCAGGTAACCGTCTTGGTTCCTGATCTACCCCCACATCCTGTAGTAGAAAAAGAGAATGATTAGTTCTGCAATAAATTCTTCCCCTTTCCCATAGCCCCCTTCACCATTTGTTCCAAACCCAATCCTAAAACCCCCTTTTTAGTACCTATATCTTCACAGAACAAATTTGTGTACTCCCATCTTCCCCATCCTTCAACTTCCTTCCCCCCCCATGGTCCATCCTGACACCGCCGCTGCTACAGCTCCTATGCGTAGGAATTGTATGTCTCCATAGGCTGGTCCCCACCCATTCTACGTGGCCCATGTGTGAGACCTATAATGGCCGGCAAAACTGTCACTCTACCTTCCAACTATCGGAAAAACAAATTCCCCCAGCCAGAGGCCTTCCCTTTCTTGACACCAATCGCCACTGCATCAGTCCCTCTCCTTGCTTCCCCCTTTCCTATGACACACGCTCCACTTTCCCTGGCCGATGCATCCAAAATAAACAACTCAACCATCCCCAAATCGCCCTTGCCCCAGGCACACCTCCCCATCCTCACCTACGCCTCAAATGAGCCTACCCCGCTCTCTATCAGAGAACCTTTTGCCTCATTTGCCACCTCAAACACGCTAGGCTCACTCAAATATCCCTTTCATATCAGCCAATGCCCCCTTGACCTGCTCTCCATAGTGAACCATACAGTCCTGTCTCCAAGTTTCGCACCCCCAGACACCCAGTTCCACCAACCCTAGGAAAATTACCATACTGCCATATTTCCTTTTGATTCGACAAATGTGTGATGGCCCCACACTCCATACATCCTCGACCGTCCCCGCACATACCCTACTTCACAAATTCTTGTTGCTTCCACCATTTTTTGCACCTGCCAAACCACATCCCCCTCCGCAACATCTTATGGCACCCTTGCACTCCGCCTCACTTTTCCCACACCCCAAAACTGCTCTCCCCCACAAGAACCTCACCCTATGGTACAGCAAACCTGCCCCCTGCCCTGGCCATGCCTGGGCGTCAGCACTCTGTTTCCCTGTTACCTCCTCCCCGCTTACCCTTTGTGTAACTCCCGCAGCCCCTTATACACTGCCTTATACACTCCCTTACATACTGCCCTTGGCTCAAGTGTCCTCTCGCCCCCAAAGAGAAACTTGTGCAACCTCCCCTTTCTTTCACGCAACCACGCTCCCCCTTTTAAATCGTCAACTTCAAATAACCAATCAGACTGCCCTGGACCCAACCGTTTCTTGCGGCACCAAGGCCCCTCCACCTGTTTAATTCTCCGAAGCATTGTCCTGTCCCTTCACCTACCTCGTAGGCTCCCTGTCTTTCGCACCGTTTTGTGCCCAGTTACTGCGACGTCCCCAGAGCCCCACTGCTCCCTATGACACAAAACCCCCACTGAGTATGCTACCCGGTTTCCAACAAGGTGCCCCATATTTGCCCGGCCTATATATATATCTGCCCCCATCACGTTGCACCACGCTTGTGCCCAGTTACTGTGACCCCCCCGGAGCCCCACAGCTCTTTGTGACACAAACCCCACGAGTGTGCTAAACTTTTCAGTCAAGGGGCCCCAATACTTGCCCGACCCCCAGGCAAGTCCTTGCCCATCTATATATGCCCTCCTCAATTGCGTACCAAGCGAGAACCCGTGCGTGTTTAAGCATTGTTGAAAGAGCCATCTTGACGCTGTACAACACCATTGATCCTCGATCCGCACATTCGCCCTCTTCGACAGATGTCCTCGTCCACCGAGGCCCACCGCCCCGGGGACTTCCACTGCTCCCAATCTTTAACTGCCCCTTTTTTCTTCCAAATGGGTTGTGGCTCCTATTAAGTCCCCCGACTCCATTTTTGGCGCCGTCCTTGCAGATGAAATTGACCAAGTCCTCCCTTAAGGGGGGACCGTCCGTACCGGACCAGCAACACCCCTCTCATTGACATCTTTCCCCCATAATCTGCCAGCCCTTGCAGTAGTTGATCTATTTCAGATCATCTGCGTTAGAAATGGGGGTCTCTAGTTGGCAGTGGAAGGTACCTTTGACCCAGTAGGGACCCTTACTTCTAGTCAGGGTAAGGGGGCTACACTCCTAAATAACCCCTGCTTACCCCCTTGGTAGCTTGGCACGAGCAGGCAGGCTTATCTCAGAGGCAGTGTGTAAAGCATTTGTGAACACATACAGTAATACAGTGAAAACACTACAAATGGACACCACACCAGTTTAGAAAAATAAGTAATCTTTATCTAGATTTAACACAAGACCAAACGACAAAAATCCACAATACAGTATTCAAAGATATGACTTTAAAATGGCAGAAATAGCTTAGTTCAATTTAGATGGTAAATGCGACACTTTACTCTCAAAGTACCTTGGATGCGTCACGCAATACAAACAAAAGGGTCGCAGGGAAGTTGATGCGCCGTTCCTTACACTCAGGGGAGTGGAGGCATCTGTTCCTTACTGCAGCACAGGGGAGGTGATGCGACGCTTCCTTACAGTGTGGGGAGTTGATGCGTCTTTTCTTACTGCGTCCCAGTTACGATGCGACAAGATGGCGCCTCGATGCGATGCGACGATCCGGTGCGATGCGACAAGATGGTGTCTTTGATGTGATGCGAGAACGTGGAGGCGATACGTGCACGCCCGACGGCCATGCGGCGATATCAGTAACTTCTGAGCCGCGACAGGCCCTGCGACGTGCTTCTCTGGTGATGCGACGACAACCTCTGCGGCAGCGACACGCTTCTCCGGTGATGCGACACGCTCCTCTCGGCGATGCGATGACAACCAGCTGCGGCGGCACGCTTCTTCGGCCATGCGACGGCGGCAGCGGCGACACGCTTCTTCCTCGTTGAGTCGCGCTTCCAGCTCCCAGCGACACGCAGTCTCTTAGAGGGCCCAAACAACAGCAGGCACCTCCCTGGCAGGTAGAATTCCCAGCAAGGGAGTTCAGGGGAGCTGGTGGTGAAGTCTTGTATCCCTGAGACTTCAGGCAGGAGGCAAGCACACTTCAAGCCCTTGGAGATTCTTGTTCAAGATGATGAAAATTCACAAAGTTCCTTTTCTCCTTTCCTTGGCAAATAAGTAACCACTGCAGGCCAACCCCAGAAATAGCACAACAGCACAGGGGCAGTCACCTCCTTCAGCTTTCTTGGTTCCTCTCCTTGTTAAAGGTTCGTCTTGATTCCCAGAAGTGATCTACAGTTCTGGGGTCTGGGCCCCAATATTTATACTGCAAAATCCTTTGTTCTCTGAAGGCAGAGAGTGTCTGTGCCCAGCCAAAACCAGTTCTGTCCTCCCTGGTGCAGCTTCCTGGCAGGAGGTGGAGACAGCATTGTTGAAAGCAGACCTGGCCCAGGTAGCTGAAAGGAAATCTCCTCCCCCTACTCTCTATTCTATGAGGGCTCAGGTCAGTGAAAGGAAATCTATGCCCCCTACTCTCTATTCTATGTAGGCTCTGGCAACTGAAAGGAAATCTCCTCCCCCTACTCTCTATTCAATGTGGGCTCTATTCAGCCCAGCCCTGACCCATCAGACTGCTGGAGCCAAGGCCCTCTCCAGCCCCCTGTCACTCACAAACCAGACATGGAATACTCAAATCTAGCAGAGGCATGCTGGATGGTTAGGCAAGAAAATACCTACTTTCTAAAAGTGGTATTTCCAAACACAGAATATAAAAATCACCCACACTAAAAGATGTATTTTAACATTCTGAGTTCAGACATACTAAACTTTATCCTCCTATCTTGTTCCCTGGGTCAGTTAGTATTATAAGATGTTATAATCAAACTGCCCATTCTGGCCTATGGGAACAGATAGCCTTGCAATAGTGAAAAACGAAATTGGCTGTAATTCACTTTTAGGACATGCTACACACATCAGGGCATGTCCTACCTTTACTATACAATGCACCCTGCCCTTGGGCCTACCTTAGGGGTGACTAATGTGTAGAAAAGGGAAGGTTTAGGGACTGGCAAGTGGGTGCACTTGCCAAGTCGACATGGCAGTCCCAGACTGCACACAGGCTCTGCAATGGCAGGCCTGAGCCATACTTTACAAGCTGCTTCTGTGGGTGGCACAATTAGTGCTGCAAGCCCAGCAGCAGCATTTGACTTACAGGCCCTAGGCACACATGGTGCACTGTACTAGGGTCTGACAAATAAATCAAATAAGCCAATCATGGAGTCACTAATCCATTACACAATTTACAATAGGGAGCACTTGCACTTTGGCACTGAATAGCAGTGGCAAAGTGCCCAAAGCATCTAGACCAGCAAAAACATAGCAAAAACACAGAAGGTAATAGCAAAAAAATGGAAGGGAGACCAACGCCAATGGTGCCAGGTCTAACACGTGTCCCCTCCAGCTGAAATGTGGGGAGAACTACCCTATCTCTTGGGAGTTCTCTTCACCAAGGTGGAAAAATCTGGCCAGACCATCAGCATTGGCGTGTTCTGTATCAGGGCGGTGTTCCACCGTGAAGTCCATCCCCTCTAGGGAAATGGACCGCCTCAACAGATTTGTGTTCTCACCCCTCATCTGCATCAACCATCTGAGGGGCCTGTGGTCTGTATGAACCCGGAAGTGAGTCCCCAACAAGTATGGTCTCAACTTCTTCAGTGCCCAGACCACAGCAAATGCCTCTCACTCAATTGCACTCCACCTTTGTTCCTGTGGAAGTAACCTTCTGCTAATAAAGGCTACGGGTTGGTCTAGGCCCTCCTCATTCATCTGTGAAAGAACAGCCCCCACACCATGCTCTGAAGCATCTGTCTGTACAATGAATTCTTTAGAGAAGTTGGGCACCTGAAGCACGGGCGCCGTGCACATGACAGTCTTCAGGGCATCAAAAGCTTTCTGACAGGTGTCAGTCCAGTTCACTTTCTTGGGCTGCTTCCTGGAAGTCAGCTCAGTCAAGGGTGCAACAATGCTGCCATACCCCTTGACAAACCTCCTGTAGTACCCAGTGAGTCCTAAAAGGCTCTCACCTCTGTCTGGGTTTTGGGGGTTCCCAAGCCAGGATGGTATCAATCTTGGGCTGTAGGGCGCCACCTGGCCGCTCCCAACCTGGTGTCCCAAGTACACCACAGAACCCTGCCCGATCTGGCACTTACTCGCCTTGATCGTGAGGCCTGCCCTCCGCAGCGCCATCAACACTTCCCAGAGGTGGCGCAGATGTTCTTCCCAACTGGCGCTGAACACTGCAATGTCATCCAGGTAGGCGGCACTGAAATCCTCCAGTCCAGCCAACACCTGGTTGACCAACCTCTGAAAGGTGGCAGGGGCATTCTTCATCCCAAAGGGCATGACCTGGAATTGGTAGTGCCCATCTGGTGTGGAGAATGCTGACCTCTCTTTTGCCCCATCAGTTAAGGCGATCTGCCAGTACCCAGACGTTAAATCAAACGTACTGAGGTACCGGGCAGCCCCTAACCGATCAATGAGCTCATCAGCTCTAGGGATGGGGTGCGCGTCAGTCCTGGTGACTGAATTGAGTCCTCGGTAGTCCACACAGAACCGGAGTTCGGGTGTGGCACCAGGCGCGGCAGCCTTTGGGACCAAGACCACTGGGCTGGCCCAAGGGCTGTTAGAGGACTCAATCACCCCCAATGCAATCATCTTGGAGACCTCCTCCTTGATGCAAGCTCTCACCCTGTCAGTCACTCTGTAAGTTTTGTGCTTAACAGGAGGACTGTCCCCAGTGTCCACATCATGGACGCACCACTCAGTGACACCGGGAGTCAGGGAGAACAGATCAGGAAACTGTCCCAACAGTTGGTGACAGTCATCTTGCTGCTCAGGGGTCAGGGTGGAAGAGAGGTTTACACCCTCCACTGACCCATCTTGCTCTGTTGCAGACAGGAAGTCAGGAAGAGGCTCAGTCTCCTCCTCCATTCCATCATCTATCGCTAGGAGCATGCCCACTTCGGACCTCTCCAAGTGGGGCTTCAGGCAGTTGACATGCAGGACCCTCAAAGGGTTCCTAGGAGACCGCAAGTCCACCAAGTAGGTGACATTACTCTTGCGCTCCACCACCTCAAATGGTTCGGGCCACTTATCCTGGAGCGCACAAGGCTCCACGGGGGCCTTGACCCACACTTTCTGTCCAGGCTGAAACTCGATCAGTGGCATTCTGATCATACCACCGTTTCATCTCTTCCTGGCTGGCTTCCAGATTCGCCTGAGCGAGTTGTCTGAAACGCTGGGTTTGGTTTCTGAAGGCCAGCATGTAGCTATATACATCCTGGGGAGGTTTACTGGGAGCTTTCTCCCAGCCTTCTTTTACCAAACTCAGAGGTCCTCTTACAGGGTGACCATACAGCAGTTCAAAGGAACTGAACCCTAAGGACTTCTGTGGCACCTCTCTGTAAGCAAACAAAAGGCATGGCAAGAGGACGTCCCACTTAAGCCTCACGGGTTCTTCAAGACCCATAATCATGCCCTTCAGGGTCCGGTTGAATCTCTCAACCAGCCCATTACCTTGGGGGTGGTAAGGAGTGGTGAACTTGTAGGTTACACCACGCTCCTGCCACAGGGACTTCATATACTTGGATATGAAGTTGGTACCACGGTCTGACACCACCTCTCTCGGGAACCCCACACGGGAGCAAATCCCCAACAATGCACGTCCTACCACGGGGGCCGTCACAGTCCGGAGAGGGATGGCTTCCGGGTACCGGGTGGCATGGTCCACCAAGACCAGGATGAACCTGTTGCCCATGGCTGTCTTGTGATCCAGATGCCCCACAATGTCAATGCCCACCCGTTCAAAGGGGGTACTGACCACAGGGAAAGGCTGGAGAGGAGCCTTTTGCTTCCTCCCACTCTTACCACTTGCCTGGCAAGTCTGACAGGTCCTGCAATGAGAATCTGAACTCTTGCACATTTGGGGCCAAT
Source organism: Calotriton arnoldi (assembly GCA_963921515.1). NCBI lineage: Eukaryota > Metazoa > Chordata > Amphibia > Caudata > Salamandridae > Calotriton > Calotriton arnoldi. The sequence goes on along the minus strand of CAWUFW010012968.1, from coordinate 273,097 downwards.
AAAAGTGGGTGACAAGCCGTTCAAAAGTCTTGTCTTGCCCCAAATGTCCTGCTAAAGGCACATCATGAGCCAGACCCAGTAGGAAGGCTCTGAAGCGCTGGGGTACCACCAGCACAAGGGCTGACCCAGGTTCAGCAACCTTAGGCTCACTATACAGGAGACCATTCTCCCAGTAGATCCAGTGTGATCCAGACTGATCACCTGCTGCCTGGTTTGTGGCCTGTTGCCGCAAACCCACAAGAGAAGGGCACTTTTTCTGCTCCTCACAGAACTCTTCCCTGGAGGGGCCTCCTTCCTGCTGCCAATGGGTCAGCTCAGGCAGGTCCCCCAGTTCAGCTACTTGTTCCCCTGTAGGTTCCAGGGCATCCCCCTCAAGGTCTGCCTCCTCCTGGACTGTGGGAACTTCAGGGGCCGGTTTCCCATGCCCCCTGCCTCTTCTCTTTAAGGCAGGCACCTGGGCCACTTTTTCAGGCTCCAGGTCCTCTTGAACACCCTTACTGGCTGCCATGGACCGGGTGGTCACACACGCCCACTCAGGCAGACCCAACATCTCCAAATGAGCTCTTCGCTCCACCTTAGCCCAAGGGGAGCTTTCTAGACCATTGCCTAACAGACAATCAGCAGGCATGGCTAGCCTCACAGCTACTTGAAAGGTACCTGAGATCCCCCCCCCCACTCAAAGGGAACCTGGGCCACCTTACAGTGGCTCTCCGAGTTGTCAGCGGCAACTACAGGGTAAAATGCATGGGGGGTCACCTGCTCTTCAGACACTAGCCGACAACTGACAGCTGTCACACTGGCTCCAGTGTCTCTCAGAGCCTCCACCCTATGGCCATTGATGGTCACCCACTGCCTGTACTTCTTAGTGTTATCAGGCAGCTGGGTCCTAGGCACCATCTCACTGTCTCCTAAAGAGACTAGGGACATCTCTGCGGGACCCCACCCACCTTGGGCACCCAACTCCTCCCCCAGGGCTACACTAGCCATCTGCCGGGGCGGTGCACTCGTGGGTGCTGCATTTGCTTTCAGGGGACACTTAGGATCATAAAAGCAGTGGCCCACCTGACCAAACATTTTGGGGGTCCCTTGTGGACAGGCTTATCTGTCGGGGCACCTGACTTCTTCTCTGGGGAGGCTGGGAACCCTTCCCTTGGTTCCCTTGGGGATTACTTTGGAGCCCTTTCTGGAACTCCCTCTGTTTACCCTTGTCCCCCCCACTCTTCTGCTGGGGACCCTGCCCACCTTTGGTGAAGCCTCCCACATGACCCTTGTGGACCCGGGTACTAACCCAGCGGTCCGCCTCCTCAGCAAGCTTCCTAGGGATAGTCAGCTTGCTATCAATAAGGTGCTGGCGTAGCTCTGGAAAACAATTATTGGACAAGTGCTCCCATGTAATCAAATTATAGAGCGCTTCAAAATCATTCACTTTGCTACCCTTCACCCAACCATCCAATGCTCAGCAAAGAAAGAAACATATTCTACCCATGTGCTTGACTCCAGTTTCTTACAATTCCTAAACCTTTGTCTATAAAGCTCTGGGGTCAACCCATACCTGGACATTAAGGCTTCCTTCATGTGGGCATAGGAATTCGGGTCCTCAGAGGGCAAGTCTAACAAAGTATCCCGCCCATCACTGAGGAACCGCCCCCACAACCCCGCTCCCCAATCCTTCTCAGGGACCCGGTGGGAGGTCATGGCCACTTCATAGGCCTTAAACCATTGCCCAATATCTTCATGCCTATGGAACTCCTTAATCACATCCTTGGGAATAAACACTCTTGTTTCTACAGGCACGGATGGTGCGTGCCACCAGAGGGAGTAATTTCTAAGCTCTTAGCCTTGAGCTCCAATTCCCTCAACATTCTCTCATGCTCTAAATGCATCCTTTTTTCCTCCAGGGCCAACTTCTTATTTTCTAACTCCATTTGCCCACCCAGTTTGAGCTTGGCTAACTCCATCTGATGCACCCTATCTATTTCCCTGTCCTCTAGCTCTATTGGGGACAGGCCCTTGGAAGAAACACTGCTACCTGGCCTGGAAGGTACTTTCACCCCGGTCAGGCCCAATGGCCCATCTAGCTGCCCATCTGTATTCTCTGCCTCTTCTCCAGGCTCTTCAGTATGCTCAGTGGCTTTTCTAGCTTCCAACCAGGCCCTCATCACCTTTTGGAATTCCTCCTTCCTGTAGAGGCCTTTCATAGAGATATTGCATTTTTTACAGATGGTCTTCAGCTGTGGCACAGTGTAAACATCAACCTTTTCTTCCTCAAAATGAAAATCTTCAGGTGCAATGGATGCTGCTTTACTCATGGTGAAAGGAAATTGGCAGTTCTCAACAAAAATAGAAGTCCCAAAAAAAAAGTTCTCCCAAAAATGTATGTGGTCGCGTATTGGTCTGCACTCACTAGTAATGTATACCAATCAATGTATATGAATCACAAATGCAAGTCCAGAATCCTCACCGCTAGAAATGGGGGTCTCTAGTTGGCAGAGGTAGGTACCTTTGACCAAGTAGGGACCCTTGCTTCTAGTCAGGGTAAGGGGGCTACACTCCTAAATAACCCCTGCTCAATCCCTTGGTAGCTTGGCACGAGCAGGCAGGCTTATCTCAGAGGCAGTGTGTAAAGCATTTGTGAACACATACAGTAATACAGTGAAAACACTACAAATGGACACCACACCAGTTTAGAAAAATAAGTAATCTTTATCTAGATTTAACACAAGACCAAACAACAAAAATCCACAATACAGTATTCAAAGATGTGACTTTAAAATGGCAGAAATAGCTTAGTTCAATTTAGATGGTAAATGCGACACTTTACTCTCAAAGTACCTTGGATGCGTCACGCAATACAAACAAAAGGGTCGCAGGGAAGTTGATGGCCGTTCCGTTCACTCAGGGGAGTGGAGGCATCTGTTCCTTACTGCAGCGCAGGGGAGGTGATGCGACGCTTCCTTACTGTGTGGGGAGTTGATGCGTCTTTTCTTACTGCGTCCCGGTTACGATGCGACAAGATGGTGCCTCGATGCGACGATCCGGTGCGATGCGACATGATGGCGTCTTTGATGTGATGCGACAACGTGGAGGCGATGCGTGCACGCCCGACGGCCGTGCGGCGAACTCGGTAACTTCTGAGCCGCGACAGGCCCTGCGATGCGCTTCTCCGGTGATGCAACGACAACCTCTGCGGCAGCGACACGCTTCTCCGGTGATGCGGCACGCTCCTCTCGGCGATGCGATGACAACCAGCTGCGGCGGCACGCTTCTTCGGCAATGCGACTTCGGCGACACGCTTCATCCTCGTTGAGTTGCGCTTCCAGCTCCCAGCGACACGCAGTCTCTTAGAGGGCCCAAACAACAGCAGGCACCTCCCTGGCAGGTAGAATTCCCAGCAAGGGAATTCAGGGGAGCTGGTGGTGAAGTCTTGTATCCCTGAGACTTCAGGCAGGAGGCAAGCACACTTCAAGCCCTTGGAGATTCTTGTTCAAGATGATGAAAATTCACAAAGTTCCTTTTCTCCTTTCCTTGGCAAATAAGTAACCACTGCAGGCCAACCCCAGAAATAGCACAACAGCACAGGGGCAGTCACCTCCTTCAGCTTTCTTGGTTCCTCTCCTTGGTAAAGGTTCGTCTTGATTCCCAGAAGTGATCTACAGTTCTGGGGTCTGGGCCCCAATATTTATACTGTAAAATCCTTTGTTCTCTGAAGGCAGAGAGTGTCTGTGCCCAGCCAAAACCAGTTCTGTCCTCCCTGGTGCAGCTTCCTGGCAGGAGGTGGAGACAGCATTGTTGAAAGCAGACCTGACCAAGGTAGCTGAAAGGAAATCTCCTCCCCCTACTCTCTATTCTATGAGGGCTCAGGTCAATGAAAGGAAATCTTCGCCCCTACTCTCTATTCTATGTAGGCTCTGGCAACTGAAAGAAAATCTCCCCCCCAACTCTGTATTCAATGTGGGCTCTATTCAGCCCAGCCCTGACCCATCAGACTGCTGGAGCCAAGGCCCTCTCCAGCCCCCTGTCGCTTACAAACCAGACATGGAATACACAAACCTAGCAGAGGCATGCTGGATGGTTTGGCAAGAAAATACCTACTTTCTAAAAGTGGTATTTTCAAACACAGAATGTAAAAATCACCCACACTAAAAGATGCATTTTAACATTCTGAGTTCAGGCATACTAAACTTTATTTTCCTATCTTGTTCCCTGGGTCAGTTAGGATTATAAGATGTTATAATCAAACTGCCCATTCTGGCCTATGGGAACAGATAGCCTTGCAATAGTGATCAACGAAATTGGCTGTAATTCACTATTAGGACATGCTACACACATCAGGGCATGTCCTACCTTTTACATACAATGCACCCTGCCCTTGGGCCTACCTTAGGGGTGACTAATATGTAGAAAAGGGAAGGTTTAGGGACTGGCAAGTGGGTGCACTTGCCAAGTCGACATGGCAGTCCCAGACTGCACACAGGCTCTGCAATGGCAGGCCTGAGCCATACTTTACAAGCTGCTTCTGTGGGTGGCACAATCAGTGCTGCAAGCCCACCAGCAGCATTTGACTTATCAGCCCTGGGCGCACATGGTGCACTGTACTAGGGTCTGATAAGTAAATCAAATAAGCCAATCATGGAGTCACTAATCCATTACACAATTTACAATAGGGAGCACTTGCACTTTGGCACTGAATAGCAGTGGCAAAGTGCCCAAAGCATCTAGACCAGCAAAAACATAGCAAAAACACAGAAGGCAACAGCAAAAAAATGGAAGGGAGACCCACGCCAATGGTGCCAGGTCTAACAGTCTGCCTCTCTAGGCCCTCGTGGACTCATTGTTGTACCCGACCCGCTTCCGATAACACCCCCCCTTCCTTGCCTTAGCACTGGCTTCCTGTCGGGAGACGTCGAGCGCCATGGGCCCATGGCCTCAAGCTAACCGGGTAAGGACCTCTTGGCCCGGACTACTCCCCTCCCTTCAATGGCCTTCCCCTGTTCTTCCAGGGTGACCCAACTTGACCCCGTATGAGTGGATGACTCCTTTCCTGTGTACCCTTCATTCCTAACTTTTTTGGTTATCTGACTCAGGAACCTTCACCAGTCTCCCCTGTCCCCGTGGTGAAATCGGTCTGTTTTGTTAATGTTCCAAGGAAACCCGCTCCCCCTCCCCCCAATTCAGACCTTTCCGCTCCTTGTTAAATGATCCCTTTGTAAGGGCCGATAAAATCACTAGCACGCCCCAGCTTTTCGCGTGGAGGCTGAGTATTGCGTCGATGCCCTCCAGTGCGTACCTTGGTCCTGCTCCACTTCCCTTCTGGTTTAGCCAAGTTTGGACTGACCCTAGCCCTTCTCCCACATTTTCTCCGCCAGGCGAAGACCCTCCGCCATCCCTCGTGCCATTCAGCTGCTATCCATGGCTTTCCGCAGGGCAATTGCCCTGCCCCCAAGCCCCACACCGTAAGATGCTGGCCCAACTTCGAAACCGATGTCCTCTTTTGTGTTAACGGGCACCCTCGGCCCCTTTGTCACTCTCCTCCAACATGGCAACTAGTGATGCTTGACCCATTGTTTGATCTCTTCCTTTCAGGCGTTACCACATTGTCCGTCTGGACCCATCCCTACCAATCGCTTAGCCCCAACTTTCCCCCTTTGTCCCCAAGCATGCCGCAGCTGCACCTGTAGCTCTGCCAAATCTCTCACAGCCCCCTACACACCCCCACCGACCAGCCGAATTTTCTTTTTACCCTGTGTTCCCTCGTCCCATGTCATCTGCCTTATTCCTTTACCTGAGGGTCTGTCTGGGACCTCCTCGTCCTTGACCGGAGCTGCTGTTCCCTTTTGCTCCTTGCCCTCAGTTCCGTCTTTGGCCGCACTTGCCTCCTGCAAAAACACCAACCGTTCTGGTTACCTTAACCCTCCCCCTCCGAAACCCCACTCAGCCTCATCCCTTCATCGATAACCTTTACCTCGCACCGCAGCTTCTTGAAATACCAGGACTTGAAACCCATAACCAGTGTAGTAGGAGTCAGAGCCTTACCACTAAGCCCCCCGTGACTCCTCACACTTCACCTTACCTTCAACACTCCCATCCCCATCGCACACTGTCACACTCTCCCGTCCTTATCCACTTAACATCCATGCCATCCTTCTCAAAATGCATTCATAACGTGGTAGGATTCGCTGCGCGATCCCTCGTTGGAGGGTAGGCCGCCGCGCATCCCCCTACTGCTTCTGGCCAGCGTCCCGGGGCCATTGTGCACCCGCTGCCATTGCCCCCTTTCCTGCCGGCCTCAACCGCCGGTCCTGGTTCCCCTCCCGCCAGGACGTTATGACCTGGTGGGTCCTGAGCACCAATGGGCCTCAATGCTGTGCTGGCAGTCCCTCTCACCTTCCCTGGGACCAGGCTATCTGCAGAAAAAACCCAGGGCCCCCTGCAGTCCCCCTCCCCCCCACCCACCCCAGTCCCCCTTCATTTCCCCGCTGGCTGATGGGGAAGGGGCCACCACCCCTTCCCCCGGGCAACTACCACCTGCTGCTCCCGCCACGTGCCCCCCCTCCCTGAGCAGAAAACTTCTGCTCCTGGCACCTGCCTCACCCACGTCTGCTCAGCCTCCCCATTCTGGGCCCCTCTGGGCTTCTTAAATACGGGGCCAGTCTGACCGCTGGACACCCATCACGCCATGCACCCCTATGGCGTCTCCGAGGAGGCTCGCGGCCCGCCATCCTAAGAGGCACCATACCAGCTGGGGGCACACCGGCACCCACGATGTGGCGCCGCCTCCTCCCCTCTAATCGTCGCGGCTATGACTTCCTATGCGAAGCCGTGCGGGCAGGCTCATTACACCACCTCCGCTCGGAGCGTCCAGCCACCAGCCCCCCCAGGCCTACCGACCTCCAATAATCGCTCGGCAGCTCACATAATCATGCCGCTACCGCAGCCCCACCGGGTGCCCATAGCGGCTCGGAATACAAAACACGCAGCCGATGCGGGCAGGCTCTTACCCCACCTCCGCACGCAGCTCGGGAGCGTCCTGCCTCTGCCCCCCCCAGCCTCCAGACATTCAGTGCAGCGCAGAAACAGCATTGGGGAAATAAACAATAATCGTAATCTGAATAGCAGTAATTCTGGCTGAAGTAACATACACTGAATGTAAGGAGTATCTGGCTTTTCCTGCACATTAAAAGAAAGGTAAGGAAAGAGAAGAATAAGTTACTTACCTTCAGTAGCGTCTTAGCTGATAATCTGTCTAGCCACAGATTCCTTACCTTAGAATATTCCCAAGGCATCAGACTGGATCCAGAAAATGTTGAGCAATATTTCTGTGCACCGGTAGGTGGCATCGATCGGCTCTGCGTCATCGGCGCTGGATGTGATGTGCACGGTGCCTATATTGGCACCTCCCCAGCACGCTGACTTTGGTACTTTTCTTTCCGGGCAATCAGGGCAGATCTGGAGAAAGCTACCTCAGTCCATTTTTTTGACTATTTTTTGATGTTTTATCGAATCCTTTCAAGCTTTTGCTCCCAGTGTGGAAATTTAAAAAACCTGTGGGTTTTAAACCCTGTGGTTCCTATCACAGGCAGATATCTGGGATAGAAGTATGTGTTAAACCCCCACCTGGTTTACCTCCGGTGCCTGGACTCCAAGACCTGCCCTGACTGTCAAGTCATGAACCCTAAGGTGGTTCAGGAGCGCTCCTTGAATCTAGTTGACTCTGCAATGCTCCAGGTCCTGGTCGCACAGAAGGCTCCCGACCTGCTTGCGGAGCCGTTCCTGGTGCTCATCGTCGTGCTAGAAGTCGGCGTCGGGTAAGTCACATAAGAAATCCCAAAAGTCTAAGCGGTCGAAGCGCTCTTTACTTCGCCACGTCGGTTCAAGTCTTCAGATGAGGCGCAGGAAAGAGACACAAACCTAGGCCCGCTCCCATGTGTCAGCCGTAGAGCCCGAGTCTGGGTTCGCTCCACGCCTCCTAGAGTTTCCCAGAGCCAGACCTACCCCCACCTAGTCAAAGGAGAATTAGGAGGCCATGCACCTCATATTTAGGTGGGACAGGTTTCAGGGTATTACCCCTCATCAGCCAGGCTAACTTGAATCCAGTGGCTCAGTGAGCAAGGGACACAAGTTTGGGCATACCCAATGCACTGAAGGTGAAAAATGCTACGCTAACAAATGATGGACGGAATGCTGAATAAATCATACATTCACCCCCAGTCAAGAGATCCAAATTATATCTATTGTTCTTTTGCTCACCATGCCACCCCAGTTTAGACCCAGCCATTTGCAAATCAGTCCTGACCCTGCTCCTCATGGGAACAGACCAGCCTGAACTGCCAAGCCAGGTCCTCCCTGACATAAAACAAGTATCCTGGCACCGGTTTCAGGGTATTACCCCTCATCAGCCACGCTAGCTTGAATCTAGTGGCACAGTGAGCAAGGGACCCACGTCTGGGCATACCCATCCCAATGAGGGTGAAAAGTGCTAGGCAAACAAATTATGGTTGCCTCTTGTTTTCTGAAGTCTCAGGGTCACAAAAGACTTTCTGAAATCCTGCTGGTGCTGCTGGACTCTCCCATCTGTGAGTCCTACCCTTGCCTGAGGTGCTACCTCCGTTCTTGATACTCAGAAGTGGGTTCTGCAGCTGTTTTGCTACAAATCTGATGCATCGTCACCACTGCACCGGTTGGAACCGACGCATCGCCCTTCGGTGCAGACGCAGAGGCTGTTAGACGACAGCGGTACCACAGCCAGCGCAGTCTGTCACTGATGCTCTGCACGGCTCAACGACAACGCATTGCCTACATTTCAACTAAGCTCGACGACTACGCAGTGACCCGACTGTATGGAAAAGATCGACACATCGTGCCCAGTGTGTCGACGCTGTGCTCCATCCAGGGTACTTTTTTAGCGAGACCTGCATGAGTCTCATAGCCGGCCTGCCATCCATCGCAGTCAGCCTGAACTTTGAATTAACCCCGTCCCTCGCTACCTCAAGTAACCTTTTAGCGCTATTGACTTCTAAGCACTGTTTTTGCATTTATTCTTTAAAAATTCATATCTTGACTTTTACTGATTAGATTTTTGTCGTTTTAGCCTTGTTTTACTCAGATAAATATTCTCTAGTTTTCTAACCCTCTGTGGAGTCTTTTTGTAGTGTTTTCATTGTGTTACTGTGTGTGTATATGTGTGTGTGTTGCACAAATACTTTACACAGTACCTCTTAATTTAAGCCTGACTGCTCTGTGCCAGCTACCAGAGGGTGAGCACAGGTTATCTTTTAGTGTGTATCTAGCTTACCCGGACTAGGATTGTGGTCCCTAGTTGGACAGGTTGCAATCTTCTGCCAACTAGAGACCCAAATTCTAGTCGTCTGCTTCCAGTGCTAGCAGAACCTGAGCTACTGACAGCATTTTGAACTTTTCAAAAGACTGAAGTCTAAGATCTGGTGGAGACTGCCATCCTTTTTGGGGATTAGCAAGCACTGAGAGTAGCACAACTGCCCCCGTTCCTGCTCTGGAACCGACTCCACTGAGCGTCCTCCTGTTCTGGTCTTCTTGATGTGTGGTACCGTCGCGAGAGAGAGCTGGGCTGAGCGGAGGGATCTTTGGGGTGCGTGGAAAGAGAGGTGGTGGTTCATGTAGGCGGGTCCGGTGTTGTGGACGGCTTTGTGGGTGTGGGTGAGAAGCTTGAAGGTGATTCTCTTCTCGACGGGGAGCCAGTGTAGTGACCGTAGGTGTTGGCTGATGTGGCAGTGGCACGGTAGGTTGAGGACTAGTCCGGCAGCGGCTTTGTGGACGTTCTGGAGTTTGCGGGTGAGGTTCTTGTTGATCCCGGTATAGAGTGCGTTGCCGTAGTCCAGTCTGCTGCTGATGAGGGTGTGGGTGATGGTTTTCCTGTGTTTGAGGGGAATCCAGTTGAAAGTCTTTCGGAGTAGGAGAGGGTGTGGTAGCAGGAAGAGGTGACAGCGTTGATCTGGCGGTCCATTTTGAGTTCAGAGTCCAGGATGATTCAGAGGTTGCGTGCATGGTTCGTGGGGGAGGGAGGGTTCCAGAGGGCGGGTGGCCACCAGGTATCGTTCCAGGCGGCAGGGTGTGGGCCCATGATGAGTAGTTCGGTTTTGTCCGTGTTGAGTTGTAGGCAGTTGTTCTTCATCCACCTGGCGACTGCTTCCATTCCTTCTTGAAAGTTGTGTTTGGAGATGTTGGGGGCGTTAGATAGGGAGAGGATGAGTTGGGTGTCGTCTGCGTACGATACGATGTTGAGTCTGTGTGATCTGGCGATGGATGCGAGCGGGGCCATGAAGACGTTGAACAGGGTGGGGCTGATGGAGGATCCTTGAGGGACTCCGCAGGTGGTCAGTGTGGTTTATGAGAGGAAAGGAGGGAGTCTGACCCGCTGCGTTCTGTCGGCAAGGAATGAGCGGATCCAGTTGAGGGCCTTGTTCCAGATTCCTGCGTCGTGGAGTCTGCGGGCAGGGTGCGGTGTGAGACTGTGTCGAAGGCAGCGGAGAGGTCCAGCAGGATGAGGGCTACAGTCTCTCCTCTGTCAAGGAGGGAGCGGATGTCGTCTGTCACGCAGAGAAGGGCGGTTTCGGTGCTGTGATTCTTCCTGAAGCCTAATTGGGAGGAGTCAAGGATGTTGTTTTCTTCTATGAAGGAGGCGAGTTGACTGTTGACGGCTTTTTCCATGACTTTCGCTGGATGCGGGACTAAGGAGATCGGTCTGAAGTTCTTGAGGTCAGTGGGGTCTGCCGAGGGTTTTTTCAGGAGAGGGTTGATCTTGGCGTGGTTCCAGTCATCAGGGAAGGAGGCGTCTTGAAGGAGCGGTTGATGATTCGTTGAAGCTCGGAAGCGATGATGTCTGCGGCTCTGTGGTAAATGTGATGGGGGCAGGGGTCCGTAGGGGCCCCAGAGTGGGTTGTCTTCATAATCCTTAGGGTGTCTTCGATGCTGAGGGGGGTCCAACTGTCCAGTGTCAGCTGCGTGGTGTAGGGAACGGAGGGTGTGGGGTCCTCATGAAGGTTGTTGTCGTCAAAGTGGTCATAGATGGTCTTGATTTTGTGATGGAAGAAGGCGCTGAGTCTGTCGCAGAGGTCCTGGGAGGGTGGGATGTCGGTAGTCTCATTGTTGGGTTGTGCGAACTCTTTGATGATGCCTAAGAGTTCCTTGCTGTTGTGTGCGTGGGTGGAGATTCTGTCCTGGAGTGCTTTCTTCGTTGAGTATCTGATGAATTTGTGGTGGGCTGCTTTGAGGTTGTCAAGGTCTGCTGGGGTTTTGGAGTTCCTCCATAGCTTTTCGAGGCGTCCGCAGGTTTGTCTAGATTCTCTGAGTTCGGTGGAGAACCAGCTGGTTTTTTTGGCGTGTGAGTTGGAAGTTTTCTTGAGGGGGTGATGGTGTTGGCGCAGTCGGTGATCCAGTTGTGTAGGGTACGGGTGGCGGTGGTAGGGTCATCGTCTGTGGCGGTGGGCGCCGAGCTGCTGAGGGAGGCGGCGAGCTGGTCGTCGGAGATTTTGTTCCAATTCCTGCGCTGGAGCTGGTGTGGATGTCTGCGGGAGATGTTTGTTTTGAAGGTGAAGTGGACGCAGCGGTGGTCCGTCCATGGGAGTTCGGAGGTGTGGCTGAAGATGATGGAGTTTCCTGCTGTGAAGATGGGTTGAGGGTGTGTCCAGCTGAGTGCATTAGTTCTGGAACGATCTGTTTGAGTCCGATGTTGTGGTGGTTGTCCAGGAGGGAGGTGGAGTTGGGGTCTTGGCTTGTTGAGGTGGAAGTTGAGGTCTCCCAGCAAGCTGTAGTTGGTGGCTAAGAACAAACTAAAGCGGTTTGGAGACTGATGTCGCGGGGGAATGAGTGCTGTCCCTGTTGACCTGCACAATGTCTGCTTGATCCCTGGCCACGAAAGGGCTGGGGTGACTACTGTGGTGGTGGGGCCTGGTGGTGCTTATACGCCTGCCCTCTTTAGTAACCATGAAAGGATCAGAACTGCTGAGGAAATGAATGGGCAGGGATTGAAAGGCTAAGCTGACGGAAGAGAACATCCACTTCCCAAACCCTTCAATTCTTTCATGGGAAACGCATTAGGGTTGACTTTGCTGGTAGAATCTTGGACCACCAAACTCTTAGTAGGCGAGTGCTGCGTAAAAAAGTCCAGGTTGCGTGATGCCAGTCTGTGGTATCTGGCCACCTGCCTGTCCACTGATGGACAGAGCAACACTTCTCAAAGTACCCATGAGGTTGTTAGTGAGGGCATCATTAATTGGAAAAAAGGGCTCAGATGAGGCTAATCTAGCTGGCAAAACCTCAGTGAAGATATTTGTCTTGACTTCAGTTGCAGGCAGCTGTAGGTCGAGGAACCCCAGCTGCTTGTCTAATCATTACAGCTAATGATGTACTTTCTTCTGTTGGGGAAACAAACACTGTGTCAAGGGAGGGGTACCCAACCATTGGCCTCCTGCAAGTCTATATAGATGACATTGTCATAAAAGAATAGGGGTAAATCATCCGCATCATCACAATCGTCACTATGAGGTTGGTCAGAATCCAAGCCAAAAAGGTAATAAAGCCCGTGAGAAAGGCCTTGTGAAAAAGGAAGTTTTTAATCTGAATCGGAGCATAAGGGCACTGGGTGCATTGGAGTAGAGTCAAGGCATGACATTAAGGGGGAGCAGATTTGGGTCAAGGTTAGTCACTGGAGTTGACAAAGGCACAACCTCTGGAACCAGCCATGTCAGGATCGGCTTCAGTAGAGAAGGAAGCCGTGTAGATCTTGGATCCTGAATGGAAGTTGGCATTGGGATGTGTGCGGAACTTAAGGGGGGTTTAGAGGGCACAAATGGAGCTGAGGACAGATCTGCCAGCGGTAACCAGACTGAAGGCCCCTGCACATCTTTGGGGCCCAAAGGTGCACCAGAGGGAGCCAGAAATACACAGCATGGCCTCCTCAGACGCCTCGACTTGGTGCAATGCCTTAGGAAAATCATGGCAAAACGTGATCCGCTGATTAATCAGCTCTGCAATTGGGTTTCAGAAGCGAGTTTGAATAGCTCCAGGAAGCCCTCCAGATTTCTCTTTGGGCAGAGAGTGGCGGAATGGGGCCAAGTTCTGCCTTGACTTCTTATGCTTATTTTTAGATTTTAATTTGGACTTACAGGACGATCTCAACCACAAAGTGGCCCCATTGCTAAAGTGGCATCGTGAGCTGGAATGAGTTTGCGTCTTCGATTTGGAGCAGGACTTTTACGCAAGGTTTGTCACTTCTTTTGGTGTTAAGTGAGATAGAGCTTTGTTTGATGGTCCCAGATCTCCTTTAAGTGCATCAGAGCCCATTCTTTGCATGATATGGAGTCTTGTTTTGAGCCCTAACACCAGAGGCAAATCTCTTGCCAGTCTCTCACCAACATTTGTTTCAGGCTGTCATGGTACGTGTTGAACCCTGTAGACTTCGGTGGGGACATTGTTTCCGTGCACACTAGAAAAGATTTTGGAAGGAATTTTTCAACTAATGAAAAGGGAGAAGAGCTCCAGATCTGTGTTGAAAGCCATGGAATGAAAGGAACAAATGGCCATGTGCAGGGGTGGTGCCTATATGAGGCTTTGCTTTATAACTTCCGGGGCAGAACGAGGTTTACGTGAAGCCACATGACGCCACCTAGCAGCGCACGGAAGAACTGCTGTAAAAATGTCCGGATCATCTTACATGTGGGAAATATTTCAAAGTTGAAGAATCTGTGGTTAGAAGTATTCATTAGAAATATAGTTTTTCCATGATACAAAAATCCATCTCTAACTTTATGTACATACTTTTGTCAAACATGATTCCACATTAATTAAGGCAATAGAATGACCATTCAAAATCTTAGGGGACAAAATTTAGGAAGTTCATCCGTCAACTGACTCCCGCTTTAAGTGTGTTTCTGTCGTGATAGCGCATTAGCTTAAACATTATTAGGATCTAGTCTGTAATTTGTCACATAATCACAGCTGCTTAGGAGTGTGGGCTCTGGCTGATTTTAGCCCCTGCATATTTCTTTGTGATCAGTATATACTTCTACAGTGTTTAAGCCCCAACCACTAATGTTTCCATTGCACAAAAATCTCTTAATAGTTAGGAGTCCCTTGTGAATGATGTGTAATTTAACTCTGCTGGCGGACATTGTTTTAAAAAAATAGCTACCTGATGAATCCTTGCAGTGTTTGGATTTCCCTGAGGTAAAACTCCCTTCATGGCATGATGGGAAATTTCTGTTTTGAAAATAAAAGGATATTTTACATTAGTATGCTTCAAAATAGGAGAACAAGAACAATGCGTCTTTAGGAACCAAAAAGCATAACTAGCCTATTTTAACCAAATAAAAACTGCTCCTGTTTTTAGTAACTTGGTGATATCAGAAAACTGATAATTGAACCTCCTATAAAAGACCAAAAACTTTAAATAGCCTTAACTGAAGTTAGTGTGAGACACTGAACAATTGCCGAAACTTTCTTTTCAACCATCTAAATGCCCTAAGGCATACGCTTGTATCCCAGAACCTTATCAGTAGAAGTGGGGAAAATATTGTTATCCATCTTAGCAAAAAGATGATGAGCTCTAAATGATTGTAAAACTACCCAAATATGATATGATTTTACAAGGAGCCTGAATAAATCAAAATGTCATCAGAACAGACAAAACACACCCACAAATCTTATCAATACTTAATCAATAAAATACTGAAATGCTGCAGGAGAGTTGCAGAATTCAAAATGCCTGGCATGGTATTTGGTAAATGGTAAATCATGGTAAATCACTCAAATGGCTTCCCTACGAAGCTCAAATTCATTTAAAGATTGCTGTTCTTACGCACAAAGCCCTTCACTTAAACACGCCTACTTACCTGGGGAAAAAACTTAATCTCTCCTGCGGGGCAAGAGACTCAAGAAGCGCATCTACCTTCCTCCTGAAACCGCTCATCCTTAACAAAAAGAGAAGTTGTCACCAAGCCTTCTACGGCGCTGCCCCTGATATGGAACTCTCTTCCACCAGAAGTACGCAGAATCTCCTCATCGACGAAGTTCAAAACCGAAGCCAAAAGATTCCTAATGATCAAATTCCTGCTCTAACAGGGATGGACTCTCATGTCCTGTGGATATATATCCTTATACCATTGCTCTTTCATATTGTCATGGCTCCCCGTTACTGCATTCTGTGTCTTCCCTATTGGCCCGCCTCCTCACTATCTTGGTTGAAACTGTAGTGTAATATGTGACATTTTTTTTCTCGCCCTCCCCCCCCCCCTCTTATTTGCTATGATTATTGCTTTTGTCCGTTCGCCCTTCTTATTGTAAAGCGCTCTGATATCCCTCGGGATCTTGTTCGCGCTATATAAAACTTTATAAATAAATAAAATAAGAAATAAATTTGAACAACTCATATTTAGTACACAATTCCATTGTCCATTCATCACCCTCTAGGACTCTATGCAAACTTCCTTTAAGATCAAATTTTGTGAATATCTTTGCATTTCAGATCTGATCAAACCACATACATTAATTTGCAAGTACAATAATTATTTACTGTGATTCTATTGAGGACTCTACAGTCAACACACATTCTCAATTTATCCCTGATTTTGTGAACAAAAAATAACAGTGGATGCAACAGACTGTGAGGCCTTAATCAACCCATTAGCCAGATTTTCATCTAAGTACGGGCTAACATATTCTGTTTCTGATTCAGTGAGCACATACACTCGATTACAAGGTATTTGTGCACCTGGTTCCAAATCGATCTTACAATCAAATTCTATGTGGGGCAACATATTTACTTTTTCTTATTGAATACATTGCTAAAATATTCCTAAAAAGAGGGTACAAAATTGTACAACCAATAACTGGTGATATGCCAGTTTCTATAAGCACTTTAGAATGATGAATCTCTCCAGATTTACATGTAATCAAACAACTAATCTGATAATAATCAGAATTCAATTGTACTGTTCTAGCAGCCCAAGCAATAGAAGGCTTATATAAAGTAAACTAAAGAATTTCCAAGATTACACTGAATTGAGAGACATCTATCAAAGTAAATATTTTCATGATGGTGCACAAAAGAGACTGTTGGACTTGGCCCTTTTTGCAGGGTTAGCCCCAACCTTTTGCTCCTTCCTCCTATTTTTCCTGACCTGTGGTTCTTGGCTATAGGACTATGAGCAGTTTACCACTGCTAATCAGTGCTAAAGTGCATATGCTCTCTGTGTAAATTATTGTTGCAATTGGTTCTCCCTGATTGGCATATTTGATTTACTGGTATGTCCCTAGTAAATCAATCAAATCAAATCAAATCATGGGATATTTATTTAGCGCACATATCACTCGAAAGTCTCATGGCGCTAGCGGACAACTCAAAAGGTCATGTTGGTTTGATGCAATTAGATGTCATACAGCCATGTCTTTAACTTCCTGCGAAAACAATTATGATCATCGATGACGCGTAGGTATAGGGGCAGTTTGTTCCAAAAAGCCGGAGCAAGGAAGGAGAAGGATCTCCCTCCGTTTTTGGTGGTGCGAATTTTGATAGATGCGAGAAGTGATTCGTTACTAGATCTCAAAGTTCTGCAGGGTTGGTACCAACTTAACTTTTTGGCCCAATAGCCCGGACCTCTTCCGTACATATTTTTGTGCGTTAAGCAGAGAATCTTAAAACGTATTCGTTTTCTGACAGGCAACCAATGTAAGAGTTTCAAGTTGGGTGCCGACGGGGATCTTGGCGGAAGATTAAGTACTAACCTGGCTGCAGTATTTTGCAGAACCTGCAGCCTTGAAAGAAGGTCTTCATTTATTGATGCCAACAAGGCATTTCCGTAGTCCATGCGGTTGATGATCAGTCCCTGGACTAAAGGTTTTGTGGCCTCCATCGGAATCCATTTAAAAACTTTGCGTAGATTGCGCATGATGCCAAAATAGGAGCTAATTATCGAATTGATCTGATTTTTCATTGATAATTTATTGTCCATTTGAAATCCTAAATTCCGTACCGTCTGTGTAGGAGTTGGGCAGGGGCCGAGACTTGGAGGCCACCAATCATGTGACCAATGCTCATGAGCCTTGCCATAGAGCATGATCTCAGTTTTACCTCCATTTAATTGAAGGTGATTTGTGCTCATCCACCTGTCAATGTGGGACATGCAATCTTTAAAACGTGACTTTGTTTCAATTGGATCTGGGCCAAGAGTGATCAAGATCTGAGTGTCATCGGCATACGATACAACATCAAAGCCGTAGGATCTGATCACCTTGGCCAGGGGGGTCACGTATTGATTAAAAAGTGTCGGGCTCAAAATAGAGCCCTGCGGCACTCCCATCCTGACTGATCTACTACAGGACACGGTGTTTCCCACCTGTACTATCGTAGCTCGGTCTGTTGAATAGCTCCTGAGCCACTGTAGGGCCTTCCCCCTGACACCAATCTCCCAGAGCCGACGTTCCAGAATGCTGTGGGAGATGGTGTCAAAAGCTGCTGATAGATCCAGCAGGACGAGAATAGATGACTGCCCTCTGTCCAATGCCAACCTGATGTTATCAGTTACTTCCACCAGAGCTATTTCGGTGCTATGGGCGGCCCTGAAACCCGATTGTGAGGGGTCTAATAATCCCTGGCTCTCAAGGTGGACAACGAGCTGTTGATTAACCAGCGACTCGAGCATCTTCCCAAAATAAGGGAGCAGCGAGATTGGACGATAATTAGAAGGGAGTTTAGGGTCTGCGGTGGATTTTGTTTTTTAGTATTGGCCTAACTCTGGCAGTTTTCCATATCTTTGGAACCTCGGATTGTGACAGTGACCTATTAAATAGGTCGGTGAGGGTATCTAACAACGCCGGAGCTATGATTGGAAGGAATCTCGGTGGCACGGGGTCTGTAGGTGAACCAGATTTTATTTTTAGCATGACTTTGGTCACTAAAGTGCACTGAAGTGTGCCAGGGGCTGTAAATTAAATGCTACTAGTGGGCCTGCAGCACTGATTGTGCCACTCACACGAGTAGCTCTGAAAAGGTAACTCAGACCTGCCACTGCAGTGTCTGTGCGCAGTTGTTAACTGCCATGCCGACTTGGCAAGTGCACCCACTTGCCAGGCCCTAACCTTCCCTTTTTCTACATGCAAGGCACCCCTATAGTAGGCCCAAGGTACCCCCTTGGGCAGGGTGCAGTGTATGTGAAAGGTAGGACATGTACTGGTGTGTGTGACATGTCCTGATAGTGAAATACTGCCAATTTCGTTTTTCACTATTGAAAGGCTATCTTGCCCCTTAGGATAGAATGGGAGTTTATTTTTAACATCTTATAAATATAACTTCCCATTGGAACAAGATGGAGAAATAAAGTTTAGGCTCTCTGAACTCAGAATTTAATATTACATCTTTTAGAAAAGATGGTTTTTAAATCGTGTGTTTGAAATCGCCACTTTTAGAAAGTAGGCATTTTCTTGTTTAACCATTCTGTGTGCCTCTGCCTGTTTGTGTATTGGCTGTCTGGTTTTGGAGTGACAGGGGCTGGGGAGTTGCATTCTCTCAGACAGCCACCGGGGGGGGGGTGAGGGGGGTTGAGGTATGTCCTGCCTTTCCTTAATGAGTCAGGGCTGGAATGAATAGACCTGGGCTGCATTCAGAGTAGGGGGAGGAGTTCTCACTAGCATCTGAATAGGCCCGGTCTGCATTTGGAGTGGTGAGAGGAGATTTCCCTTGCACCTGAATAGGGCCTGTCTGCCTTACACAATGCTGTCTCTACCTCCTGCCGGGAAGCTGCACAAGAGAGGACAGAACTGGTTTGGACTGAGCTCAGAAGACACTTGCACAAAGAGAACAAAGACATTTTGGGGTATAAGTATTAGACCTAAAACCCCTGAACTTTACACTACTTCTGGAATCAAGAGGAACCTTTGCCAAGGAGAAGAGCTGGAGAAACTGAGAAGTACTGCCCCTTTGCTGTGTGTCTGGGGTTGGCCTGCAGCAGCTGTTTCTGCCAAAAAAAGGAGAAGGAATTTGCTGTGTCCCCTGCTTGAAGAAGATCTCTAAGGGCTTGAGTAGAGCTTGCCTCCCGTTTTGAAATCTCAGTGACACAAATACTTCATCTCCAGCTCCCCTGTACTTCCTTGCTGGCAGTTCTGACCTGCCAGTAGGTGCCTGTGACTGTCTTGGACCTCTGGAGGTAATTTCTGCTGTTGGGAGCTGGAAAAGCAACGTAACCACAAGAAAATCGACGCATCGCTCTTCTTGCGGCAGTTTTCCCGATGCAGCACCGCGGAGCGAGAAGAATTTCCACGCAACGCTGCGCCACTGCCGAAACCGACGCAGCGCCTGTCGCTGCTGCAAGAACTAACGCATCCAGGGGTTGCAACTGAAGAAACCCACGCAGCGCCGCCGCATCGATCTTCGACGCATCCTGGATTTCCATGCATCGTACCTGTGCAGCAAGTTTTCCCGACGCACCACCTGCGGATCGGAGTCGCCTCAGAATCAACGCATCGCTTTCCCCCTACAGACCGTACCCGACACACCACTCTCCTGCGTGCAGCAGAACTGTCACATCGCATCGTCAATGTCTCAGAAAACTACGCATCTCTTTCTTTTTCAATGCCTCCCATCGCTGCGGCTGTTTGGCCATGTGAATTTCGTCGCAACAACAGGTACTTTGAGAGAAATCAGGCATCCATAGCTTTCTATGGACCCAGTTGCTTAAAACCTTTTTAAAGTCATTTTATTAATACTTGTATGTTGGATTTTTGTCGATTTGGTCTTGGTGAGTGTAGATAAAGATACTTTATTTTCCTAAACTGGTGTGGTGTCCATTTGTGGTTTTATCACTGTATTACTGTGTGTTTTGAGTACAAATACTTTACACATTGCCTTTGGGATAAGTCTGTCTGCTCGTGCCAAGCTACCCAGGGGGTGAGCAAGGGTTATCTAAAGTGTGCATCCCCCTTACCCTGACTAGAAGCAAGGGTCCCTATTTGGACAAAGGTATCTACCTCTGCCAACTAGAGACCCCCATTTCTAACAGAGACCAAATAAATTATGTTAATATGAAACCGAACTGGAGCTGAGGACAGAATAGAACCATCTACTGCCTATCTACTCAGGAATATTTTTCTTAGTTACATGAATTTGTAGATATTGAAAAAACATCTAGACCATGTGGTTTCCTGAGGCTCCTAAGTCTAAAAGCTCCAAAACACCTTCTCCTGACCTTCTGACAAAATAATTTTCATTATGAGCCACAATTGACTACATAGTATTCGCCACCCATTTTAGAACTTACTCAATTTCTTCACTTAGCAAGGCAGTCCTTTCATTGCTGACGAATATAGTCTTCTGCGGCTGCTGCCTCCCAGTGGATAACATTACCAATGCTCGATTCTTAAATGATCTAGGTTTACTTCGATCGCACTTTAAAAAACGACGTGATCCGCCAAAATAGAAACAAACTCTGGGCATGTCTTCATTCTCTCCATTCTTTAGACTTCGGTCTGGTTTTACTGACTAACTGCATAGGCTCGGTCATTCAATGACTCTATTCTTCTGTAACTTAGGCCGCCCTATTTACACAATTTTTTTTCTGAATGACAGTCATATAAGTGATGATCTAATTGAACTACTAAATCTATGCACTCAGGCAGGATATACCACTTTTGCCAAGCCATCCTTCAATTCATTTCCCTGGAGCCACACTGTTTAGTAATGGATGTGGATGGTAGGACTATGCTCTATGCCCACACATGACATTTAACTTCCAATCAACTGGTGCAATCGTTAAACCATATGGGTGCAAACAATTTTACAGTACATGTTTAGAAAGAGGAGTGTCCCCGTGCAGAGTCAAAATACCAGAAAAAATAAATCATTAATAGGTGAAAAATGCAGGGAGACCAAACAGAAAAAGGAAATGTACTACAACAATTCACCTTAAAAATAATCTGGTCCTTTTCCAATACCCTTAACAACAGTGCAGTCTAATAAATATAAATTGCTTAGTCATGGTGTAAAGCACACCCACAATGTGTAAGGAACTCCGGGGCCGATTCACAGAACTAATCTGAGACAAAATCCTAAACTTACTACTTTTGGTATTCACAGAAGGCATTTAGTAGTAGTAAAGTTAGGACTACTAACTTACTACTACTAACTTGAGACAAAATCCTAAACTTACTACTTTTGGTATTCACAGAAGGCATTTAGTAGTAGTAAAGTTAGGACTACTAACTTTACTACTACTAACTTGAGACAAAATCCTAAACTTACTACTTTTGATATTCACAGAAGGCATTTAGTAGTAGTAAAGTTAGTAGTCCTAACTTTACTACTTCTAAATGCCTTCTGTGAATACCAAAAGTAGTAAGTTTAGGATTTTATCTCAGATTAGTTCTGTGAATTGGCCCCTCCGTCTTTTGTTTCCCCACCTCCTCCAATAGACTAGACTCCTGTTATTTGACTGTTGAAGTAGCTGTTGCCTATCGATCAGGCTTTTGCTACATATACCTTACCCTAAAAATGAAAAAAAAAATGATAAAGCAACTGTAAGTGTGCAAAAATGTTTTCCTTAGTTGCACAAATTAAGGAATAAAAAAGTGAATAAAGTAACTTTACCATGTGAATCTGAAAATGATAATGGGTTTTGTAAAGCAATGCTTCCTACGGGAGGATGCAAGTGTCACATGGAAGAAAAATAAATACTGACTTCTAATATACAAATGCTGCAAACTTCAAATTTTCAAGATATACATCAATAAGTATGGCAAGACCAATCAATTTTTCTTTTATAACTATTTAATCATATATTGAAATGTGTAATATTGTCTGCTTGAAACTTAGCATCAATGTTTAGCAAAAGGCTATTAACTTTCTTCTGCCTGATCTCCTATGGTCCATGTGCCTGTCGAAACTCCCTTCAGAGGGCCATGGGGCACACGGGGGTTACTGGGCCCAATTGTGGGGTTGAGCCCTTTTACACCTGATGTCCCACGGCCCGACCTGCTATGGATCCTGAGCAATTGGGCCAAGAACCCCTTCAGCACTTGACTCTCAGTAATAGTATGGTCAGAGTAGTCCAAGGCTCTTTCTGGAGAAAGAGGTTACAGGGGAGTGAACACAGTCTCACAACTCAACATGCAAACAGCAGCAGCAATAAATGGTCACTTTTATGAAAAAAAGAGAAGTAATTTATTTCTACATCTATCAACACAAAGGAGAAATACGACATTCACAAACAAATAGACAATCCCCCTGAGGTCAGGGGTCTAGTGTTACTTTGGCAGCTTTCTGTCCCACTTCCTCCTCACTCTAGTGATAGCAGTTATTTCCCATTCACTATTGACAACATCTAGGTTATGCCCCACTAGTATCCAAGTCTCAAGAGTCCACTCTGACTCTGTTCTAAAGTCAAATGTTTTTCAGCACTAATGTGCTATCTAGCCAACAAGTTCCCCCAATGCCAACTGGCCCAAATTCAGCCTTACCCGCACCTGCAGGCTCGGATGGTCTGTAGTTCCTGAACACAGCCCCTCTGGGGGCGTCGGAGCTGCAGCGGCTGGTCTAGGTGAGTTCACTGCACACAGCCCTAACAAGCTACTCTCGCTGATCTCCCATCTCCTCACACGTGGTCAAACTCCTGGGGTAACCGGAGGTTCCTTGTGGCTCCTTGTTGCAGGTAAGACTTCTGGTCTCTCCCACGATGGGGGAAGAGGAGGAGAAGTTCCTACTGCTGATCCTTCATCTGGGGGTAGATGTGTTGGGGCGTCCCATGGAAGCTTCGCTCCTCCACAAATGCTCTAGGACAGTACACACTGCTGACCTCATCTGGCATTCTAGGTCAATGTGTCCCTACTGTACCGGGCACTGACCCGCTCAGCACAGCAGGTGTCTGCAAGGCAGCCTCTCCTGGCATACGTGGTTGCCGATCCTTAGCTGCTCATGGCTCCGGCTCGATCGGCACGGTGTTTAGCACAGCTCACTTCACCGCAGCCCTCCCGTGGCATACGGGGGTCTCTGACTTTGTCCTGCACATGGGGCACGACCCGATCAGTGCAGAAGACGTTTCCTCACACCTCGCAACAGAAGTTCACTCAACCAGATTTCCCACTGGACCTTGCTCTCTCCAACGCTTTCCTCTTCCTCACATGGCACACTGGTCTTGGCAAGCAGGCAGTAGATGGCGCACCAGGCTACAGGGCAGGTAGTCTTGGACTCCCTGGGTGGTGTTACCTCACCCAGCAGGGAGTCTAGCAAGCCTTGGCCCCCAGTCCTGGTCAAGGCCAGAAGACTTGCAGAGCTTCCCTTCGCGCCACAGCCCGTCCAGCTCCTTGGACAATTGTTGAGGTCTTAAACTCCCCTTCTTATAGTCCATTTCTAGATACCAAATGTGATTTATAGTGTGAGTGCCCACTCCTCTGCTCTCTCTTCCTCTTGAAAGCAGTCTGTCACAGCAAAAGTGACTCCAAAGCTGATAGCCCCACAACACAGGCTATGAGAGTGACAAGAGTTCACACCTGGATATAAACCACAGTAATGTGCATTAAAAGGTTAGACAAGAGTATCGGCCCTACTCTATGTGATTCTCTTATCACCCCCATCTCCTTCCAGAGGTGCCCATGCCCCTTCTCTGTGACCTCCTAATGAATCAAAGAGCACCCTTTGAAGTGCATGAGGAAAGCCTGGCTCTCCCCTCTCCAGTGTGTGTCCCACCCAGCTCACAGGAATGCAGCCATACACAAATCTGTCTGGGAGGATTCCTCTACCTCCTCTCATTATGTTTCACTGTACAGGACTGGGTCTCCGAAAATGAAACCCAGGGTCCTCTATGTATTGTACCGTTGAACAAGTTACTTACCTTTGGTAACGATATATATCTGTAAGAAACATTAGTTAGTTATAGATTCCTTACCTTAGAATTACCCCCAGGCGTCAGACTAGATCCGGAAAGTTTTTTCGTCAGCAGTACCCCTGCGCGTCGGTAGGCGTCGTCGGTCGACTCCGCATCCGTCGTTGGCGTTGTGGTCGCCGTGATGACGTCGCGGAAGATACCTAGACGCCGCCCTCGCGCCTGACGTCAGTTCTGTACACGACATTCCGCGCCAGGGACGCAGAGCCATGCAAGTCACTGACCACTGGTGCACAAAACTAGGGCCCTGAAAGGATATCCTTAACCCTAGAAATCAGTTCGCAGAACGGGGAGGATGGGTGGGGCGGTAAGGAATCTATAACTAACTAATGTTTCTTACAGATATATCGTTACCGAAGGTAAGTAACTTGTTCATCTGAAAGAAACACGTTAGTTATAGATTCCTTATATTAGAATAGATACCCCAGCAATACCAACCCCGGTGGTGGGTCTGCGAACCAAGATCACACCAGAAAGTCCTGGAGAACAGAACGGCCAAAGAAGCCGTCTCTCCGGACTTGGCTGTCCAAACAGCAGTGTTTCGTAAACGTGTGCAGTGATGCCCACGTAGCTGCCTGACAGATGTCATGTAGAGGAACTCCTTGTCCTAAGGCAGTAGTGGCTGCCGTCGCCCTGGTGGAATGGGCGCGTAGCCCCACAGGAGGCTCCTTTTTAGCCAGAGAATAGCATGCTTTGATACACAAAACGATCCATCGAGAAATGGTTCGCTTGTGTACGGCCCGACCTTTCTTGGCGCACACGTAGCCAACAAAGAGTTGGTCATCCACCCGGAACTGTTTTGTGCGATCCAGATAGAATGAAAGCGTACGTTTTGGGTCCAGACGGTGGAGCCTCTCTTCCTCTTTCGAAGGATGCAGAGGCGGAAAGAAGGTGGGCAAAGTGATGGTCTGCCCGATGTGAAAGGCAGTGACAACCTTAGGAAGGAAGGATGGACGAGGCCTGAGAACTACCGTGTCCGGATGGACAGACATGAAAGGAGGCTTGGAGGAAAGAGCCTGGAGCTCACTCACTCGTCTGGCAGATGTGATGGCTACCAGGAAAGCAGTTTTAAGCGTCGGAAGCCTCAAAGGAAGGTTGTGAAGCGGCTCAAAGGGAGCGCACATTAAATAGGTTAAGACTAGATTCAAGTCCCACTGAGGCATAACAAAGGGAATAGGAGGAAAGAGATGCGTTATGCCTTTCAAGAAACGATTAACCACCGGGGACTTGAAAAGAGAAGGCTAATCTGGAAGCCGAAGGAAGGCAGAGATGGCCGAAATATAGCGCTTGATAGTGCCCAGAGCAGAGCACTGCTGGGCTAAAGAAAGAAGAAACAAGAGAACCTCAGAAAGAGGGGCAGAAAGGGGATCCACAGCCTTTGCTGTGCACCATGCCACAAACTCGTTCCACCTGCAGGCGTATACCGTCTTAGTGGAGGGACGCCTGGCTGCCAAGATTACATCGCAAACTTCGGGAGGCAGGTCAAAAGACGTCAGCTGCCGCCGCTCAATCTCCACGAAAGGAGGTGGAGGCTGGACAGGTTCGGGTGGAGGACCGTCCCCTGTTGCTGCGACAGAAGAACCTCCCGAAGAGGCAGACGGGTCGGAGGATCGATGGCCATGTTGATCAGCTCGGGATACCAGACTCTTCGTGCCCAATCCGGAGCCACAAGGATGACTTGGGCCCGGTCGCGCCTGATCTTCAGCACTCTGGGCAGAAGTGGTATAGGCGGAAAGGCGTACAACAGACCGCAACTCCACTCGCGACGAAAAGCGTCGCCTAGCGAGTGCCGCCTTGGAAATTCCAATGCGCAGAATTGCTGACATTGCGCGTTCTCTGATGCTGCGCCCCACTGGAACTTCAGGTCCCACTGCAGAGCCCGCATATGCCACCTGGCATGATCGACCAGCAGGATGCAGGAGGCCATGAGGCCCAGCAGCCTCAGGGTCATTCTGACCGAAACCCGGGATAGAGGCTGAAAGATCGGAATCATAGCCCGAATATCCCGGACTCGCTGTTCGGGAGGATAGACCCGAAACCGCGTCGTATCCAGAACCGCTCCGATGAAAAGGAGCTTCTGAGAGGGAATCAGGTGTGACTTCGGCACACTGATGGAGAACCCCAGCGAATGCAGGAGGTCAGCCGTAGTCTGGAGGTGGGAGATGACTGCCTGGGACGAGGACGCCTTCAACAACCAGTCGTCGAGATAGGGGAGGACTGGAACCCCTGATCTGCGCAGTTGAGCTGCGACCACCGCCATCACTTTCGTGAACACCCGAGGGACGCAGGTAAGGCCAAAGGGGAGCACGGTGAACTGAAAATGCTCATGACCTACCGTGAACCGCAGGTAACGCCGGTGGGCCGGCAGGACAGGGATGTGGAAATACGCGTCCTGCAAGTCGAACGCTACCATCCAGTCTCCAGGGTCGAGGGCAGACAAGACCTGAGCCAGGGTCAACATTTTGAACTTCTCCTTCCGAAGGAAGCGGTTGACATCCCTGAGATCCAAGATAGGACGCAGGCCATTGTCCTTCTTGGGCACCAGAAAGTAGTGGGAATAGCAACTACGACCTACTTCTGGGACAGGAACGCGCTCGATGGCACCCTTGTCCAAGAGTGCAGTAACTTCCTGTTGGAGAAGGGTCAGATGACCCTCCGACATGCGATGGTACTGGGGTGGCATGGCTGGAGGGATAGTCTTGAAGGGGAGGGAGTAGCCCCTTCGGACTATTTGCAAAACCCACCTGTCCGACGTGATGGTGCGCCAGTGGGGGAGGTGATGGCGAATCCTGCCGCCCACTGGCATGTGATGGGCCTGAAAGGTTAGACTAGAAGGGTTTGGAGGCTGCGGCGGAGGGGGTGGAGGTGGATTGGCCTACCCGCTGGCCCCCAGAACCACGTCGTTGGTTCCCACGTCCTCAGCCGCGCTGAGATGGAACAGCTTGTGCTGGCCTGTGGCTCTGGAATGAACGTGTTGGGGCACCCCTTCCATGACCACGAAAGGGGCGAAAAGCAGACCGTGCAGGGCGCATGGTGGAGAGGCTCAAGGATTTGGCCGTAGCCCGAGAGTCCTTGAAGCGCTCTAGCGCACTGTCTGCTTTGTCGCCGAACAGGCGACGGCCATCAAAGGGCATGTTCATCAAGGTGTTCTGGACATCCCCTGAAAAGCCAGTCATCCTCAACCAGGCGTGGCGGCGAAGCGCCACTGACGTTGAAATAGTCCTACCCAGTGAGTCGGCAGTGTCCAATCCACAACGTATGGCGAACTTTGCTGCGTCTCTCCCCTTGGCAACAGCACGGGAGAGCACGGCCCGGGCCTCCTCCGGGCACTGAGGCAGCACCTGCGCGACCGTATCCCACACGGACTGGGAATAACAGCCCAAGAGGCATGCAGTGTTCACCGACCGCAGCCCTAAACTGGAGGAAGAAAACAACTTCTTCCCAAGTTGATCCAGTTTCTTGGATTCCCTGTCCGGTGGTGCGGTAGGGAATGCGCTCTAGGATGTTGAGGCTTGGACGACCAAGCTCTCGGGGGAGGGGTGTTGGAAGAGGAAAGTGGGGTCACCCGGAGCCGGGCGGTGGCGTCGGGCAACCATCCTATCCACAGGAGCCCCTGTGGTGGGCCTGGACCAGGTGCCCAAAAGGATGTCTGTTAGGGCCTCATTAAACGGCAGCAGGGGCTCCGAAGAGCTCGCTGCACCATTGAAACACCTCTGTCAGGAGGTTAGTCCTGACTGCCACCGTAGGAAGCTCGAGGTTGAGAGCCTCGGCCGCCCTACGCAACACCACTGCGTAAGACGCTCCCTCCTCCGTAGCCACAGTAGGAGGAGACAACATGCCAAGGTCTGGCGTGGTATCCAAACCACTGGCATCCCCCAGGTCCTCTCTCCAGTCCTGGTCATACTCTATCTGCGCAGTGAGAGGGTCCTCAGACCCCTCCCAGTCTTCCTCACACTCCTCTGGCTGCCAAACTGGCTGAAAACGGCCAGGGTGGAAAGTAGGCACAGAAGTACCCATCAACGTCCGGTCCGGCGTCAGCCGACGCCGGTCCGACTCCGTTTCCACATGGAGGGGGAAGCCGGGGTCGATGTCGGCTGGGGGTCCAGCCGATGTCGTCTGCGGACATGGTGCCGGTGGAGTCAGCGCCGGTGGAGATGTCACAAGGTTGACCGGCACCGATCCGGATCCAGGCCTGGATCCAAGGGGGCTCTGCGGTGCCGAGGCCGAAGCCGTTGGCGTCGAAGGCCTAAGGCCCCCAGCCGAGTCTGCGGGGCCCGAGGGCGCACCGGCGGAGTCGGACTGCCCAAATATAGCGTGCATGGCTTTGTAGAACTGACGAAGCTGGGCAGGGGTCGCTGCCGGTCCCGGAAAGGGTGGGAAGGCCAGGGTCGACCCTGAAGACTCTGCACGCGGAGCCGCGGGAGTGGCACCACCTGCACCCAGGTCGCGTCAGCCGACGGACGAGGGGAAGTTGAAGAGCGATGACGCTTCTTCGAATTCTTCTTATGCTTCGACTTACCCGACCCCGAGTGCGAAGACTTCGTCGAAGAGGAGTGATGATGGCTCCGCGATCGGTCCCTCGACCTCCCACGCGACCGGGACCTTGCGCGACGCGGAGCCGACTGCCGGGCCTCGAGGAGCTTTCGGGACCTCTCCCGCAAAGACTTCGGGCCATGGTTCGGCAGTCGGAGCACGACTTGGGGTTGTGGTCGCACTCCAAGCAGAAGAGATACACGCGGTGTGGATCCGTCACCGACATTATGCGGGAACAGGAACCGCAGGACTTAAAACAGGGCATCCCTCGTGCTACTAGGAGTCGAACGACTCGAAAAGATGTCGACAAAAGTCGCAAAAAACTCAGTCAAAAAATGACTGAGGGTACCGCTCTTCCCAGATCTGCGCTTGCTGGCGCGGAAAGAGAAAGAACTGACGTCAGGCGCGAGGGCGGCGTCTAGGTATCTTCCGCGACGTCATCACGGCGACCACCACGCCAATGACGGACGCGGAGTCGACCGACGATGCCTACCGACGCGCAGGGGTACTGCTGACGAAAAGACTTTCCGGATCCAGTCTGATGCCTGGGGGTAATTCTAAGGTAAGGAATCTATAACTAACGTGTTTCTTTCAGATCACAGGCACACAAGCACCCAGTGCATGTATACAGCATACACACACTGCACAACACATAAACCTTCCTGTACTGTACCACTCCTAGGCACACAAACATCCAGCACATGCGTTTAATATGAACGCACTATACACCACTACATCCTTCATGCACTGCAGCATGCGCAGGCACACACGCAGTTAGCACATGTATTCAACATACACATACTGCAAAGCACTACACCCGTCACATATTGTATGTTATGTAGTTTAGTATGGCGCAGCTTATCACACTGGGGGTATCCAGGCGCTGGAGCAGTAGCGTAGGTCCGGTGGTGCTCCTAGTTGAACAGCCAGGTCTTCAGGGTCTTGCAGAAGTTGAGGAGCGCAGTGGTGGTCCTGATGTGGTGCAGGAGCTTGTTCCAACTTATGGCGGCAATGGAGGAGGATGTGCGTTCTCCTGTCTTGCTTCTGTGGATGCGGGGGATTCGTGCGATGGAGAGAGAGGTGGCGCATAGCTGTCTAGAGGGTTGGAAGAGTTGGAGTCGTTCCTTGAGGTGGGCTGATCCTGCATTATGGAGGTCTTTGTAGGCGTGGATGAGAAGCTAGAATTTGCAGCATTTCTGGATGATTAGCCAGTGCCGTTCTGCAAGGTAGGGGTGATGTGTGCACTACTAGGGATGTCTAGGGGGAGTCTGGGGGCAGTGTTCTGGATGGTTTGAAGTCTTTGTGTGAGTTGGTTGGAGATGCCGATGTAGAGTGCGTTGCCATAGTCGAGTCTGCTGGTGATGAAGGCCTGGGTGACCGTGCGTCTTGTGTGCCTGGGTAGCTATTTGAAGATTTTGCAAAGCATTCTGAGGATGTGGCAGCAGGATGCGTTCACGGAATTGATCTGTTTGTTCAAGTCAAGTCAATAGAACTTTATTCGGCCACATTATGACCATAAAAGTAGATATACACAAGTAGTAGCCAGTACAAATACGGAGTAAAAAGCAGGAAACATAAAAAGCTGTTAGTTAGCCCTTAAGTACATATGACATAATGTAATACAACCTGTACAGCCAACCTATTCAATATTAAAAATAAAAGCATAATAACACTACCAGAATTAAAAGGTCATCAAATTCCTTCCTTCTCGATCAATTTCCCTCCTTCTCGATCAATTTCCCGCCTAACCTCTCACCCAAAGCGAAAAAGAACTTTAAGCAAAAACTGATCAGACAACATCCTGAATCACTATTCGCGGACACCTACCACTGCTCATCCAAAGGACAGGTAAAAATGGACCTCATTTTCTACACCGAAAGGCCCGAAATTTGGAACTCCATCCTCAGATCGCAACTCAATATCTCCAAAACTACCAACACTTCACATAGCTCCAAACTGACACGATCAGCTCATAGCCGCACTAGACGTACTGGTAACACCACTGTGACCATCTACTCCAACGGCACAGTCCTGATACAAGCCAACAACGACAATCTAGAGTCCTTCGTCGCCCTCTTCCCATCCCTCCGGACTGCCCCCTCTCACGCCCTCCTCCCCTTCCTGCCCCCGAAGAACCAGACCCGCCACCAGAACTCACCCACCACCCCAGTGCTCCCTAGTAACTACACCCGCCCTTCGCCACGTGACCTCACCCTCACCACTTCCAGAGAGAACAAGTCCCCACGACTCTCCCCCCCCCCCGGCATTCACCCCCTCCCACCACCTGGCCTCCACCCCCCTCAACCCACCTCGAGCGACTTCAACTCGCAATCTCTGACTCCCAACCACCTCCCCAATTCCACATGCAATAAAACACTGACACCCCTACACGGGTGGGGGTCCCTGCACCCAAGGCCCCGCCCAAAACCCACACGGCTAACTCACCCACAAAAAAGCAACCCAACAACGTAAGTCTCTCCCTCCTCAGGTCTAACGTACCCGCCCAGAACACCCACACCGACTTAGAGACTGGGCAGCGACTCACCATGCTTGAAACCCAGATAGCAACTATAATCCAGGGTTTTAGCGAAATCCTTGCCGCGCTCCATAAACCTCCCCATATCCCCGCCCTCCCCACCTATACTCAACAAAGTCCCTCAAAGGACTCCCACCAGAGATGGATCTCTACCCCCCTCTCCAAGCAGACACAGAGGCCCAAAAGAACCAGAGATGCAATGTCGGAGAGTGAATTGGCAGACCTCGCCTCCCCGTACGACAACCCCATTACTGTCACCCTCCAATCCAAAATCCAGGTGATCACTGGACGAGGCAGAGACCAAACCCGTCCGAAATCCCCCAGACCCCCGGCCGCCCGCACTATCATACCCACGGCCCCCAGTGAGAAGAAACCCAAAACAGAGACGACCCCCAACTGCATGCTCATAAACTGCAGATCAGCCACCAAGCACGCCACAGAGCTAGCGGAATTCATCCTCACTCACGACATAGACATAGCATTCATCACTGAAACCTGGCTAAATGATTCCTCCCTACCTCTTCTGGATACTCTTGTCCCCCAGGCTTTACAATCACCAACAAAGATAGAAAAGACCAAAGAGGAGGAGGCATAGCAATCATCCACAAAAACACTATTTCCGTGACGGAAATAGACTCCTTCAACTACAACACCTTTGAATGCCTAACCGTCAACATTAACACCAGCAACAACAAAACACTAATCTGCCACCTTATCTACCACCCCCAGGCAACACCACCACATTCGCTGAACACCTGTCTGACCTGATTGCCCACTGCTCTCTCCGAGATGCAAACAATTTAATTCTGGGCGACCTCAACCTACACTGGAATGAAGAAAACAACATGCTAATCCAGAACCTGAACGAGCTGATACACAACAACAACCTTACCCAACACTGCATAGAGGAAACTCACAACAAAGGAGCAATCCTAGATGCCATTATCGCCAAACGCGACACAATCACGATAAACCACACCCTACCCGTGGATTGGTCAGATCACCACTTAATCCTCTTCCACCTCACTCATCCGACCACTCTCCAACCCCCCATCCAAGACCCTCCCAAATGGACCAGAAACCTCACTCAGATCAACATCAATGACCTTGAAAAAAGGGTTAATTCTCTCCTCACCTCCTCCGCGGATGATCTATCCACCACTGATCTCACTGCCCATTACAACACAACCTTGACATCCATTCTAGATCAAGTAGCCCCACTGAAACTAAAAAAAAACAGGAACATCCATCTAGATCCTGGTTCAACACGGATATTAATAACGAAAGGAGACAACTTAGAGCTACAGAAAGACTATAGAGGAGCAACCCCTCAGCAGGCCTACTCGAACAACTCAAAGCAGCCCGAAGGAAGTACAAAAAACACATCAGCAGTGAGAAATCCTCCTTTTTCTGCTCTGCCCTCGACAACGCAAAAAATAGACCCAACGAACTGTTTAAAATCATCAAGCAACAAACCTCCAAGCCCCTCGAATCCTCAACACAGGCCTCCAAAGATCTGTGCGAAAACTTCGTCTTCTTAGAAGAAAAAATCACCAAGATTGAGCTCTCACTAGACATCAATGCCAACCCCGCCTGCAAAAGCTTGCCCCCAGTGACAACAGACTGCACGTGCATGCACCCCATGAAAACTTGGAAGTCCTTCGACCCCATCACGGAAGCTGAGATCCTCAAGCTGATATCCACCTCCAAACCCGCCTCCCACATCCTTGACCCGATACCCACCCAACTGACCAAAAAACTGAAACTCTCTATAGCCCCTTTCTGGTGCAGAATCATAAACAGCTCCCTGGAAACCGGCATCATACCTAAATGCCTCATAGTTGGCCAAGTCACGCCACTACTAAAAAAAAACAGGCCTCGACTCCAAGGACCTCAATAACTTCAGACACGTCTCCAATCTCCCCCTCCTATCCAAAATCCTCGAAAAATGCGTCCTCTTGCAACTGACTCAGCACATGGACAACATCAACCTTCTGAACCCCCACCAATCGGGGTTCAGAAAAGGCTATAGCACTGAGACCGCGATCCTCAACATCACAGACGATATCCACAAATCCCTCGATACCGATCAATGCTGCCTACTCATTCTCCTGGACCTATCGGCAGCCTTTGACACGGTTGATCACCAACTTCTCAT
Source organism: Calotriton arnoldi (assembly GCA_963921515.1). Taxonomy (NCBI): domain Eukaryota; kingdom Metazoa; phylum Chordata; class Amphibia; order Caudata; family Salamandridae; genus Calotriton; species Calotriton arnoldi. The sequence goes on along the minus strand of CAWUFW010012968.1, from coordinate 239,973 downwards.
CAAGGCTCTACAAGAGAGGGTAGGTGCTGATGAGGTGGTCCTACGCTGGTTCTCCTCCTTCTTACACAACCGCTCGCAAAGGATAAAAATCAAAAACTTCACTTCCGACCTGCACCCCGTCAGCAGAGGCGTCCCACAAGGCTCAGTGCTCTCACCACAACTGTTCAACATATACATGGAACCCCTCACCACCATTCTTAAAAATGCCAACATCCCTTTCCACCTATATGCGGATGACACCCAGATCTATCTAGAAACCTCCTCCTTAGATGACATCCACAGACTAAATGTCACTCTAAAAGAGATCCAACATTGGCTGTCTCTAAATCACTTAAAACTCAATCAAGACAAAACTGAGATACTCCTCATCTCCAACAAAGAAGAGAACCCTCAAATTGCAGAATGGCTAAAAGGGATGGATGCTCTCAACGGGAATCTCACTGTGGCAAACTCAGTAAAATCACTAGGAATCACCCTAGACCCAAAACTCGACATGGCCAAACACATCAACGACTCCGCCAAGAGTGCCTTCCTCAATCTGAAGCTACTCAACAAAATTAAACCATTCATCCCTACCAAAGATCTCAAACAAGCCACCCAAGCACTGGTACTATCCAGACTTGACTATGGGAATGCAACCCTCACTGGTACAACAAAATCCCACGTGGCTCCCCTCAAAACTACACTCAATGCAGCAGCCAGAATGATCACTGGAATTAAGAAATACGATCACATTTCGCCAGCACTGAGAGAACTAAAGTGGCTTCCAGTCGAACTGCGTGCCAGCTTCAGAACTGCCTGCCTCACGCACAAAGCCGTACACACAGGAAAACCCGACTACCTGGCCGCGAAACTCAAGAGGGCTGGTCAGACTAGAAACCTCAGGAGCTCAAACACCCTACTTCTCATCCCTATGAAAACACGCAAACAAAAAACCGCTGCACGATCCTTCGCCGGAAACGCGCCTAAAATCTGGAACTCAATCCCAGCAGATATCAGAACTATCGCGTCCGTCACAAAATTAAAAAAACACCGAAAAGTCCTCTTCCTCAACCGCCCCCTCCCGAAGGGATAACCGCCGCCTCAACGCAAATCTATACTCATCGTGGCTCCCTGACATCTCATCACAAAGACCTACCTTCTACCTGCTCCCTGACCACCTCCTGATCCTCACCCCCCCCCTTAGGGCCCATCCCAAGACAAAGTGCACTAATTCGAGGTTATCTCAGGTCACACGTACTACCTCAATACTGCACAGCAAACTTGGACTTCCCTATCCTATATCTATAACTCTGCTCTCTAACCCCCCCCAGTTCCTCCGCCTCACCCTTAAAGGTTCACCCCAAGACAAAGTGCACCAATCGAGGTTACCTCAGGACTCAAGAACTACCTCAATACTGCATAGTACTCTTGGACCTCCGAACCTATATGTATTACGCTGCTCTACTTTATGACTCTTGCGAAAAATTGCTGTGGTTCAACCCAAGACAACGTGCACTAATTGAGACTAATCTCAGGACTCACGTACTACCTCAATACTGCACAGCACACTTGGACTCCCGAACCAATATTTATAACAAGACAACAGGCTCTATTATATGACTCTTGCGAAAAAATCTGCTGTAAAGCGCTCCGATGCCCTCGGGTCCGGCCAGGGCTATATAAAACTCCTCAAATAAAAAAGAAAAAAAAAATCAAATAGGTTAGAGGACATTTCAACATTCAACTCCGAAATGCCCAGGTCATTTCTACTTGCGGTCCATTTTGTTCCTTCTACGTACAGCGCCCGCTAAACAGCTGGCAACCCCATAACATATTAGAGGAGATGAAAGCATTTGCAAGTATATCAGGGCTGGTCTTACTTGTGCAAATTGGCAGCCTTTAAAAAGAGGTAAAATGTACTTAGACCGTAGATCATTATAAAAATCACAAAAAAACAAAGTGCATCAAATCTTGGTCCGAGAAGTCGTCACAAGAACAGGGTTTTAAAGATCCTCCCTTAAAAAAAACCCTGTGGTACTGTAAGGAACCAGTGAATGTAAATGAACCTGAATCTTGATAAAAGAAAATGATGATGCAAATTATTGATAAAAGCCCAAAAGGTTCGTCTAAAATCCCAGGGCTTATTATCATGTAAAGCCTAACTGTGGGTTTGGTGAGTTCAGTTGTTTCCCTTTCCAGCCTTCTCTTGGTTAAAAATGGACTTTTAATGGCTTTCACCTCCCCGAGGTGCAGCTGTCTTGGTTGGTTAAAAAGCTCCGGGCACCCCATTGCCGTGAGCTGTTGTAAAACATAACTTAGCCAGGGAATGTCTGCGAACCTGTCTAACTTCATGCAGTCCTCTAAAATAGTTTGATTTAAGCAGGGCTAGGGCCTAGACCAGTTTTTTAGCCACCATATTAACGGACCACTGCAATACAATCTGTAATATAACCCTGCTTTAAATCTTCGTGCACCATAAATGCAGACATACTCGGGGGGCAGCTAAAAGTTTGCTTGAAAATTTATTTTCGGCCCCTTGAGATCCTTTACCTCCTTATAGCCCCAAACCTCACTGCCGTATGTTGTCATGAGGATACATTTCTCATTGTAAACTTTCAATAATGGCAATAAGGGTTTGTTCCCTAATCTTCTAGCAAAGTCCAGTGTTGCCCCTGCTGCTCTCGCTAGAGTGTTTTTCTTCAATGCTTGCTGAGCCATCCAGGATCCCTTTTCATCAAATAATACACCCAAATATGGATATGTAGCAATGTTGGACAACTCCCCACTTTTGCATAAAAGTGCCCGCTTCTCACGCCTGGTCTTACCCGAGGACATTATATGAGAATTTATAAATTAGTAGAAAGGTCCAATGAGACCATAAAATCGATAAAAGTATTTACAAGACGTTTTAACCCAATTGGTGTCCTGGCAAGTAACACTGGATTGTCAGCATATAAAAGGGCAGGGATAGACTTTAAACCAACGCTCGGAGTGTCCTTGCTTGCATCGGATAATCTGGCACCTAGGTTATTGCTATAAAGTTTATATAAAACCGCAGCCAGGATACAACCCTGCCTCACTCCCCTCCTAACCTTCCATGGTTTGGTTAGGGACTCATTTTCATTATATCTAGCTGAGGCAGTTGCATTTAAATGAGACCAGTGCAAGGACACCAAATCTACATCCATGCCTATCTCTAGCAATTAAGGCCATAGTTTTGATCTGTTCACTCTGTCGAAGGCTGACGTTAAGTCCATAAATGCCATGAACATGCGACCTTTCTTGGCAAGGGTGTATTTACTAGTCAACATAAGTAGATTCATGCATTGGTCCACTGTTCCCATGCCTTTCCTAAAACCAAATTGCAAATCCAATAGCACGTTCTTTTCTACCAACCAATTGTTTAAACTATCTAAGATTACCTTACCCATTATTTTTGCTGCTGAATCTAATAACGAGATCGGGCGGTAGCATGCTGGGTCGTCTCTGGCGCCCTTTTTAAAGATAGGTAAAATCACTGCCGTGGACTATGAGTAAGGCGGACCAGCCACTGTAGCAGCATTAAAAATCCTTGTTAAAATCTTTTCCCAAGGGCCTGGGTCTGATTTATAAAGATCCCCCGGTATCCCATCGGGCCCTGGGGCTTTACGCGCTGAGGCAGCCGCTATAGCTTTCTGTACTTCATCCATCTTAAAGCATAGAGAAAGCGGTACAGTATTAGGTTCCCAAGGGATATCCGTATGTACTACGGCCACCTCAGTATAAGTCTGCTCAAAATGGCTGACCCATCTATTGGCAGGAATAACGCACTCTGTTTTTGGCATATCGTTATTTCTATTAAAAAAAAGGGATATTTACAATCTTCCAGAATTTGGAACTATTTGTCATAGTACTAGCCTGATTTAGATCCTCCCAAGCCTGTTCCCTCATTTCATCTTTTCTTGCTTTCAAGGCCATATTGTACGCTTTCCTACGGACTTTAATCAATTTGTAATCCCTGGGCTTGTTTTTTAGTGCGACAATTAGGCGTTTATGGGTTTTGGAGCAATCTGAGTTAAACCATTTAACCTCCATGTTGTCACCTGGTCTTCCTTTATCAGTTAAATCTATTGCAATCCGCTTAGCCAAGTTATTGAATGCCTCTAGTACAGCATCCGGTTCAGTATGAGTATCGAGGTATTGCTCAATGTCTTCCCTACCTTCAGTGTACAGCTGGTTTAAAAAATCCTCCGGTATAATCTTCTCCCACCTAATTTTACGGGCCTGGTCTGTTGGATAGAATTCACTATTCGCGTAGGCTCTGTTCCTCGAAAGACCATCAAACTCAACAATGATTGGGTTGTGGTCACTATAACCTGTCCAAGATGAGCTCACTTTCATTATGTTTTGAGACAACGGGGCGGACACCGCAATGTAATCTATGGTTGAACAGCTCCCACTCCCATGGAAGGAGGGCACTGCCACTGAATCGCTCGTGTGCAATAAACAATGTAGATTGTTGTCGGCTAATATACTCTCTAACAGGATGCCTTGGGGAGAGTCTTCAAAATGAGCCACAGGAGCCATACTATCCGATGTTCCCCTCTCCAGGATACAGTTTAAAGAGCAACGATGTACATTAAAGTCCCCCATTATGATAAATTCACGGGGGGTACGACTATCCTGTGCAGCGTGCTCTATAAAGCTTTCAAGAAAAGCTAAATGTTCACTATCATGGTTCCTGCAAAAGGAGTTATAAAAATTAATAACTACCAAAGTTGGGCTCCTGGGGAAAGTTAATTCCACTGCTAACAGGTGTGGGGATGAGTTAGCCATACTCTTAATAGTACATGATAGTTTCAGCGAGATTAAAGTAAGCAGGCCTCCTTTTGCTAGTCCTGTAGCAGAAGGAGAAGCGGCCTTTGAAAAAGAAGCAAAACCATCCAAGAAAAAAGAGTCTGAGGTGTCCCAAGTTTCTTGCAATGCAAAAATGTGGCCAATTTTTATTATGGCTAACCAGTGCTTATCATCTTTTTTTGCCCTCAGCCTTGTGATGTTCCAAGACAAGAATTTGCTGAAGGATGAACCATTCTCTGCAGGAACCAAGTTCAACGTAATCTTATTGACCATACTAACTGGTAAGTAGTGACTGATACCTGACATACCATCACTTGGGGCTAATGGTCAGTCAACACTATCTAAGTCCCTCAATGGGGCTTATCTATTTACAAGGGGATTAAGCCTTGACGTATTTGGACACACTTTTGGACCTTGCATCAACTTACCCTGCGACAGACTACGGGCTTTCCCCTCTGTGCTCCAACATTGGACCCCTTCTGGATAAAAGAAAGAGAGTGGAAGGGCCTGTATTCCTGTGTGGGAATCCGATTTATACTGGCTACAGGTCATAGCTCTAGCCCACCTGTCTTTGTTTGTGGCTTCCCCCACCCACCCCACTCTTCTGGCCATAATGACGTAGGTTGCTATGGTGCGGCCATTTACCAATGATCTGTCCAGCCAGTGGGTCACCTTGTGAATCAGATCTATTGTTGCCTCCTTAGCATCCCACTTAATTGGAGGCACACCCACTAAAATGGCTACTAGAGGAACTGACTCAAATGGTAGATTTAAGGTGTCAGTTCTCTCTTCTAGTTGACCAGGGTTGTTAGTGGATCTAAGATCCTGTGATTCAGCCCCCTGGGTAACCCGAGAATCTATAGGATCAGTTACTAAAGGTCTGTACGGGGCCGCCCCTGGGTCTTGATGTTCCTCCCTGTTGTCTTTTGAGGCTCTTACACTACCTTGTGGGCCCATATAGCCTTGGGGTTGCTTGTTATGCCCTAGTACTGACCGAGGGCTCTCCCTATATGCTAAGAGCGTACCACTACTTGCCTGCTGACCCTTACTGATTGTGGGGGCTATGGGATCAGAGTTACCCTGCGCAGATCCCAACCCTCCCCTCAAACCCACCGATTCTGTCACCATGCCACCCGATACAGGGCTGTGATGGGGCTCTTTCCACTTACAAAGTAATGCTTCCATCTTTTCTAACCGGACAATAACAGGTGCAAGTTGTGACCTTAAAATGTCTTCCATTTTTTGGAAAGGTTTAGTCAATATCTGGCTGGGTCTATGTCAACAATGTATGATTCCACTTTTTTTGGAGCCTGGGTTAGTTTTTTAACACCGCCTCTTTTCTTTTTAACTGGAGGTTCCAGCATAGAGGCACCTTCCCCTTGGGTGCCCTCTGTTTCTACTGGCGAAGTGGTAACAACTGTTGAAGTAGGCACAGTGTTGCTGTGCCCCTCCATTGGGGCCGAGCCATTTGGAGATGGTGAACTCTGCTAGGATTAGTTAGTTCCAGTGAAAGTCTCCTTTCCGTCAGGGCAATTTCATTAGACAGGACGTTTGCTGCCCTGGCCAGGAATGAATCAAGAGTTGTTACAGCCGCCTCTGCCCCCGGCCCTGGCATGGTTTGCTTTCTCTTACCCATTGTCTTTTTGCCTGGCCTATAGTAGGAGACTCCACCAGTCAATTCGCAGAAAATGCGGTTTCAATGGTGTAACCCCGAGATGCAGAAGTTAGGGGGGTAGCCCGGCCTCCTCTGGGCTCTGCCGGGCGCAGACAGGCCCGCCCTTCACCCGGGCTTCGCCCAGGCATGCCCACGCTCGTCCCACGCTGCGCGGCCCGGCATTGCTCTTATGCAACTCCGGGCGCAGGAAAAAGGTGGTGACGGCCGCAAAGGCTGCTGGGGCTTGTGGTCCTGGCCACTGCCCCCTCCTCGCGAAAACAGGCTCCCGCGCTGCGAGACCCGGCACTGCTCTTTTGCGCCTCCGGGCGCAGGATGAAGGCGGCAACGGCCGCAAAGGCTGCTGGGGCTTGTGGTCCTGGCTGCTGCCCCCTCCTCGCGAAAACAGGCTCCTGCACTGCGGGCCAAGCACTGCTTTTATGCGCCTCTGGGCGCAGGACGAATGCGGCGACGTCCGCAAAGGCTGCTGGGGCTTGTGGTCCTGGCTGCTGCCCCCTCCTCGCGAAAACGGGCTGTTTGTTCATCGAGAGCTTGTTGTCAAGGATGATGGCGAAGCTTCCGGCATGGTCTTTGGGTTTGGGCGTCTGGCCACCAGGAGGAATTCCATTGGCGAGGTCTTTTTTCCGAAGATCAGGATCTCCCTTTCTTCTGTGTTGAGTTTGAGGCAGTTCTCGCACATCCAGTTGGCCACGTCGGACATGCAGGCAGTGAAGTAGTTCCTGGTAGTGTTGTTCATGTCAGTAAAAGAGAGGATGAGCTGAGTGTCATCGGTGTAGGAGACAATGTTGATGTTGTGGGTTCTCATGATGCGGGTGAGAGATGCCATGTAACACTGAGCAGGTTGGACTGAGGGAGGATCCCTGGGGGACTCCGCAGAGGAGCTTCTTGTGTTCGGAGGTGAAAGTGGAGAGTCTGACTCCTTGAGTCCTGTTGGAGAGGAAGGAGGCGATCCAACTTGGGGCAGTCCCTTGGATTCCTGAGGTCTGCCGATGAGGGTGCCATGGGATAAGGTGTCAACCGACGACGAGAGGTTGAACAGGATAACTGCAGCAGTTTCTCCTCTGTCCATGATTGATCAGATGTCGTCTGTTGCTGCCAGGAGAGTGGTTTTTGTGCTGTGGTTGCTGCAGAACCCTGACTGGGTGAAGTCCAGAAGGTAGTGCTGTTCAAGATGAGTAGATAGCTGCTTGTTAATTTCTTTCTCCAGGACTTTGATCGGGAATGGCAGAAGTGAGATGCACCTGTATTTGCTGAGGTTTTTCAGGTTTGCCAAGGGTTTCTTCACCAGATCAGTGACCTCTGTGTGTTTTCAGCTACCTGGGAAGTTTCCGCTGAGAATGGAGACGTTGATGGTGTAGGTGAGGTTGGCGTTGATCAGTGTGTTTCCCAGGTTGTACTGTGAGGGCAAGGGTCAGAGGGGGACCGTGAGTGGGTGGTCTACGTTATTTTGAAGGTGTCATCTGTGGTGAGGGGGCTCCAGTTCGTTAGCAGGTGGGTGCTCCTGATGGTGGTTTGGGGTTGCATGATGATGTCCTGCATGGTGGGTTGGAGAGCGAAGTTGGAGTAGATCTTGAGAATTTTGTTGCAGAAAAAGTCTTAAATGTTGTCACAGAGGATGAGTGAAGTGAAGATGGTGTTGGCGGCGGATGTCGGGTTGGGGAATTCTTTGATGATGTTGAAGAGTTCTTTGCCGGAGTTGGTTTAGGATCAGAGTCTGATCACGAGGGCTCCTTTCCTGGCTTCTTTGATCTGTGCATGGTATCTTCTGAGTGCGGATTTTTAGGTGTCTCTCGAGGTGTTGTCTCAGCTGGTCCTCCATCTTCTTTCCAGCTGCTTGCAAAAGCTGTCTTGGAGTCTCTTAGGATCTCTGTCTACCAGAATGTTTGAATACAAGTTCTTGTGTGTCTGGTCTTTTTCATGAGGGCCAATTTGTTGGTGCAGTCTGAGATCCAATTGTTGAAGGTGGATAGGACATTCTGTAGGTTGCCTGTGAGGTTCGGTTGGTTTGATCTGAGGGCGTGTTCAGTCCGCTTCTGTTATGTTGTTCCAGTTGTGCCTTAGGTTGATAGTAGGTTTAGGTTGGTTAGTTGGGGTGCGCTGTTGTAGAAGTGTACGATGGAGCGGTGCATCCATGTGAGCGGGGAGATGTGGCTGAAGGTGGTCTAATGGCTGGCAGTGAAGATTGGGTCGAGTGTGTGTCTGGCGATGTGAGTTGGGCCTTGATTAAGCTGTGTGAGTCAGATGTTGAGGCTTTCTAGGAGGTCGGTGGCCTTGCGATTCGTAGGGTCATCAAGATGAATGTTGAGGTTGCCAAGTAGGAGGAAGTCCTTGTATCTGATGGCGATGGGGGTGATGAAGTCCGTGATGAGGTTGCTGAAGGTGGTGCGGGGTCCAGAGAGGGCCATGGAGTGGCTGAGCTGCAGTTGGAGGTGCAGGTGTTCCATGAGCACGGTGGGCTCATCTGAAGAGGAGGTGCAGGCGATGGTACCACTCATAGGCACACATACACCCAGCACATGCATTTAACCTGCATGCACTGCACAGGACTACACCTTTCAAGTACGGTACCACTAACAGGTACACATACACCCAAAACATGCATTCAACAAGCACACACTGCACAGTACTGCATTATCCCTGTATTGTACCCTTCCCAGGCACACATACACCCACCACAGATACACCACTCATGTGCTGTGCAGCACTACCCATCATAGCCAGGTCTGGTGGCTCAATGGACGAATGCCTGTGTTCGACCTAATGGTCACAGGTTCAAATCCAGGCAGGTCCACTCAGCCTTTCATCCTTCGGAGGTCGATAAAATGAGTACCACTGAGTTGGGTAACAATAAACATCTGTTATCCAGCACCAAGATACCCGTTATGTTATGTTATATTAAAGTGATGTCGGCCAAGGGTGAGTAAAGCACACAGCAGTGGAACTTTAACTAAGTGAGCCTGTAGGCCTCACTCAAGTGACATAGGCTACAAAGGACCTGTTCACTACTCCTGATCACTACACAGTATGCTGCCACTACCGCACTCGTGCTGCTTAACTCTTGTTGAAGGCAGTAGCCTTACACCACTGAGGGTAGTGCGTGGTGCGCCCCTTCTGGTCCAACTAGATGCAATCCGTGAGACAGGGCCTGAGGCAAGGCGCACACCCATGATCCTTGTTTGCCTATGACAACAAAAATCAGCATTAGGGTTCCAGCCATCAGTACAGTTGGGGCACTCAGGGCAGTGATGCCCTTCCATTACCACATGTAGGACTTTTCCTACCAGTGCCATTATCATTTTACAGGACTAAACACCCCAGGAGGCTGAGGTGGCAAGCTGACCAGTTTCAAAGGCTAGTCACACATATAATAAATAATACATAAAGGAAGGTAATGTGCTCTCCACATGACCCGGTTACATTTTAATATAAAAGGGAAAACACAACACTTGATTGCTTTGTATAAGGAGGCCTACCTCACATTAGTGGTGGAGCTTACAGTATGCGACATAAGAGCACATAGGACCTGGGAAGGACTGTCTTTGCTCGATTGATGATGGAAGTGGCCATCCACTTAGGGGGTTTGGAGGGAAGTGGTAGACATTATAGAATCAGACTTCCTCCATACTGTTTTTCTGCAGAAAAAATTACTCTGGGGTAGGTTCGGCACAAAGTTTTTTCCAAAACAGAAACACAGTCACGTTCCTAAAACTGGGTGGAGAAATTGTGATCATTTAGTCTGGTTTGCTCAGGGGTATTCATTCGCCCATCACAGGCACATTTCTTCTGTAAACACACTATGCGAGTGACTATCAGGAGAGAAATGTCTTGCACAGATGGAGATATGAATTCCTGTCTGCTCACCTGAGTAACACAGAGATATCGCTCCATGTTTGGGTTTGAATCTCTGGTATCCGGACGCTTCTACAGGCATAATGATGCTAGATGTCTGAAGAGCCCCAAAGACAAAGAGATATGTCAGGAAGAAAGTCCTCAAGGCTTTTAAAATCTGCCTTCTCATGTCCTTGTTTTCTGGACAGCCTTGTGGTTTTCCCTCTAGTGAGTGTGACAATCATGCTAACCCACTGGAAGTGCTCCAGGGAATGTTTGTTTTGGTGCTATGATATCATGCAGGCTACCCAAAGGGTTCCTCATTATGAGTGAGGTTGGCAACTATCCTCTCAAACCCAACTACACAAGGACTGATGGTGATGACAGCGTGTTTCTAGAGCAGGGACACAGCTCTTTTTATCTGTAACCCATTTGGGGAAACTGCATATAGGCTTTTCCCAGTACAATGCCGTTGCAGACCCTAGAACTGCTGTTGTTTTCCTTGATTGTGTTTTGGACATGGATGTAAGCTGTCTGTTGTTTATATGTGAGATGAAGTTGCGCAGATGGACTGGTGAATAGAAATGCCCATTAGGACATCATGTGGGTGTGCTGCACAAATTGGTGGTGTCCTCTGGGTCAAGCTGGTAAGGTTCGTATCTAAAACCAGCTTACCTGGTTGGTGGTCTATGGGAAATGTATCTAGCTCACTGTTTAATTGTAGATGATGGGTAAGCTCATTCATCTTTCATTTTCTGTGTAGTGGCCGTTGTTAGACTCAATTCTGAGGGACAGGGGGAAGCAGGGTGAGGTGATGCCTCCCAGTTGTAAAGCACAGGCAGGACACAATAAATGGTTGGAAAACAGGAACAGGTTTATTCCATCCAAATACAAGAGACCTCAGCCACCAACAGCTACAAGCAACTGACAAAAGATCAAAAAGTAACATTCTTTCCCTAGAAGATACATTCTAAACACATTCTAAATTACATCACAGCATAGCAACCTTAATAAAGGCCAGTTGCCAAGAAGAGAATATAGAGCAAGAGTTGTCAGAGGAAGAAACAGGGAAATGCAGAATACCACATCACCTTCCCCCTATAACACCCCAAAAAAAACAAAATCTTGCAAACGTCGTGGAGTAGACTTTGCACGTTCAAAGCTCCTCCTCAGCGGTTGAGAAACAAGACACAGTGCAGAAACTTCGGCATGCACCGAGCTTTGAGAAGGACACTTAGCCACTCTACCAAGATTCCAAATTTTATGATCGCTGGTGTTCACTGCATTTTTAAACAGTTTAATGATTTGTAAAGGTTTGCCAAACTTAGAAATACCACCAGATTTCTTCAGCAATTTCACTCTGACCCAATCACCAACCCCAACCAGGGTTTTCTTGGCAGACTTTCTTAGATCAAACAATTCTTTTCTTTTTTCCATACAGTTAAGTTCCCTTTCTTTTCACGCACCAGTGTTTTCAACATTGCTGTCAACAGATTTCCTAGAAGAAGCAACCCAAGAGGGAATCATGTCAGTGATAGCTGCCCTCCCTTTAAATAGCCTGAAAGGAGCAACCCACGTAGAGGAATGAGGTGTGCACCTATATTCACCAACTTTTCTTTTAACAGTAGAGACTCAATCATCACCAGAGGACACAGCCAACTGCATTGCTTCTTTCAGAACTTTAACAAATCTCTCCACAAACCATTGCACTCAGGATGATACAAAGCAGCCCTCTTGTGCCTAATGTTTCTTTCCTCCAAAAACTTCTGAAAGACCAAAGAGGTAAACTGAACCCCATTGTCAGATAATAATGAGAACGGAAATCCTTCACGCTCAAAGAGTTCCTCTAAAAATGTTATGACAACCTGAGATTCAACAGAACTGACAATCTTTACCTCAGGCCACCTGGAAAAAAGATCCACACAAACTAAGATATAGGAATCCTGAGATCTGAATTTGACCGGTCCTAAAATATCAATGGCAACATCAACCCATGGACCAGCGGACTGCTCCCTGATAATCATGGGTTGAGTCCTACAATTCAACACCTTATCATTCACAGCACATGGAGGACATTCACGAACACCCCTTTCAATATACACATCCATGCCCGGCCACCAGTAGGCCTCCCTAATTCTTTCCTTAGTTTTTGCAATACCCATATGACTCACATGGGCATTGGCAACCAGTTAATCCTTAAGAATATCAGGAACCACCAACTTGCTGCCACGCAACAACACACCATTAAACATGGTTAACTCATCCTTCACATTCCAAAAACTTTTAAAGCTTTTGGCACAATCCTTCTTGTCACCCCAACCATCACACACCTTAGAAATAACAGACTTCAATACAACATCTTGGTTGATACTTTCACACCAGACCTCCTCTGAGACGAAACCATCCGTAATGACACAAACATTAAGCTCCTCCTCAAAATCCACACCAGAAAAAACCTCAGGCTCCTCCGACCCCGCAGAAGTTCCATCAAGACTACAAAGTCTAGACAAGCAGTCTGCCAGAATGTTCTTTGAACCGGGTAAGTAAGATACACCAAATTGGAACTCCTGCAAGGCGACCACCCATTTTCTAATCCTGTGGGAAACAAAATGTACCCCTTTCTTGCAAAAAACACCCCTAAGGGGGTTTGTGGTCAGACACCACCTCAAAGGATTTGCCCCACAAAAATTTCTTAAGCTTGCGAATGGCCCAATACACAGCAAGGGCCTCCTTCTCAACATCTGAGTAATTGCACTCAGCCCCCCTTAAAGGTCTAGAAATGAAAAGGATGGTTGTTTCAGAACCAGCAGCTTTCTGTAACAACACAGCACCCAAGCCTTTGGAACTTGCGTCTGTCATTAGACAAGAAGTTAAGCAAGGATCAAAACTCGACAAAGATGGCGCATCATTCAAACACTGTTTCATAGTATTAAACTCCTCACTGCAGGCATGACTCCACTCAAAACCAGGCCCCTTCTTCAATAGCCCCCGCAAGGTCTCTGTTCTTTGAGCAAAATTAGGAACAAACTTGTTGTAAGGCATGCACCGAGCCTTTGTAAAATTCAGCCATTCCCAGGAATTTCACTAATTCATCTTTATCTTTGGCATAAGCCAAAGTAGAAATAACTTCAACCAAAGAGGGCTTTGGCTTAATACCAGCACCTGAAATCAGATGACCAAGATATTCAATTTCCCCAACACTGAATTGACACTTTTCAAATTTGAGTGTGAGCCCAGCAGCAAGCACACTTTCCAAAACTAAGGATAACCTCTCATTATGCTCATCAAGATTGATACCATGAACCAGGATGTCATCTTGATAAACCTTAATCCCAGGGACATCCTTAAGGACCTTCTCCATAACTCTCTGAAAAACAGAGGCAGCAGAGATTAGACCAAAAGGCATCCGGAGAAACTTGAAGGTCCCAAAGGGCGTTATGAAGGCAGTGAGATCTTGAGAGGATTGATGAAGTTTGACCTGATGGTACGCAGAAGAAAGGTCTAAGGTCGAAAAGTGCTTGGCTCCACCCAAGGATGACAACATTTCTGTGATATTGGGAAGAGGATAGTGGTCAACAATCACCTCTTTGTTCAACTCCCTCAAGTCAATGCAAAGTCTAGCTTCGCCATTGGCCTTGCGGGCCATGACCACTGGGGAGATCCATTCACTTGCCTCCACCTCTTGAATTATTCCATTACTAACAAGCTTGTCCAATTCGACTTTCATAGAGTCCTTTACCAAAAGAGGGACTCCTCTGACTTTTGCGACCTTGGGAATAGCACCTGGCTTCATCCTAATTTGATGAACATAGCTCTTTAGGCAATCCAGCTCCTTTTAAAAAAACTTCTGGAAACTTCGCAACCCAGATGTCAGAACCTTCATTTACCGTTTTGACATCAGGTAAATCCTTCAAACAGACAGAAGGAGTTTGATTAGGGTCTAGATATACATGAAGATCACGTTGGTGAAACCAACTAATTAAGGAGTCTCCCTTCACAGAAACATAGATTTTACCAGGAATGATTGTACCCTTGAACTCAATGGTGCCCCAAAAATACCCCAAGAGATCAATGATCTCTCCTCCATAACCTCTGGGTTTGATGTCAGGTTTCACCAATTTGACCTTGTTGACAAGACAACGGTCATAGAAGCTCTTGGGAATAATTGTGATTTTTGCACCAGAATCAAACACTATTGTTACAGATTGATCATTTATACACACATCCTCTAACGGACCATCATTTTTTGCACTAAACACTTGACAGATTTCAACAACATCAGAATCTTGATTATAAAGGTCCACTTCCCTGACTTTCTTCATGTCCTTCTTAGACTTGCAACACCGTGATAAATTACCTTTCTTGCCACAATTAGAGCAAGTGACCTTCCAACCAGGGCAATCTTTAAAGTTGGCCATATGACCAGAATTACCACACCTGTAACATTTATCCTGAAAGGAGTAGTTATTCAAAGGTTTAGATGAGAGCATTGGTTTGTCAGCAGAACTCTTGGAAGGAGGTTTAGTACTGACTTCTCTGACAGTTTCCTTCTCATTCTTCTCTACAGCGCCATTCTTTACACACTCCTTACGAATAGTATCTACACAAGCCTTTGAATGTTCATGTAACTTCAAGATAGTGATAACTTCTTGTAGAGAAGGATTGTCTTTTTGCCATAAGCTATCCTTGGCTTTATCAATAAAACAGCCAAGCATTAATTGTTAATTGATCCCTCAACCTTTCATACAAAGTTGCACCAAAGTCACAAGTGGAAGCTAACTTTCTTAAAATGCTTATGTATTGTTCTACAGATTCCTCTTGCCGCTGCATCCTCTTCCCAAAATGGTAGCGCTCCAATACCATACTCACCTTGGGAAGGTAGTGAATATCCATTTTCCTCATGCAAATCTCATATTCATTTAACGAAGCAGCCTCACTGTCTGGAAGATCGGGGAGATGTTCAAAAACTTCCTGACCCTCAGAACCGAGACAGTGCATGAATAAAGAGGCATTTCTGTCCGCACTTAGAGATGTGCCACACACTCTGGCATAATTCGCAAAACCGTTTTTCCATTTTAACCAGGGAATTGCTGGATCGCCAGGGGTGGATAAGAAAAATGGCGCAGCTGTGACGTTTTGCATGGTGAAGAAACGTTGCAAGTATACAGTGGAAAGTTAGAAGCCTTTGACAACGTTTTAGATGAAACAAGCTGAGAGTGTCAGCATACGCGTTAAGAAAAAAAACAAATGAGAGGAACAATCTTACCATTTGCCAGACAAGTTAAGGATCATCAACTTAAATTTAATGTTGAAGAGAGCTCCAGATAACCATGAACTGAGCTGTGCGTATCAGCGTGTAACTAAGCTGCTGTACGCGTGTTGAAATGAGCTGTGCGTATCAGCGTGTAACTAAGCTGTACGCACGTGGAATGAGCTGTGTGTATCAGCGTGAAATAAAGCTGTACATGATAGGTACATATGCCGGAAGAAAGAGTACTGAAAGAGGCTGTGCACATCAGCGAGAAATAAAGCTGTGCGTATTCAAAATAGAGCCGTAGGTAACAATGAAGACCGGGCAAACAAAGAAAATGGCAGCGACGCTGCGTTACGACGCAGCGTTAAAGAACAACCAAAGAAGATGAAGAGTTGAGTTGGCTCTTGTGACATCGCTCCTAGTCAGCGTAGAGCACACGTGTAATAAACAACGGGCCAGGGAGCGTCAAGCAGCCGTACTACAAGGTTCCAGGCCCAGCGTGACACGTCAGGCACCCAGCTTCAAGAGAAGGATTTCTGCAATGCGTGGAGCAATAAGCAGCCCTCACGCATAACTAAGCAACGGGCCAGGCAAGGTCAGGCAAGCCGCAGAAGAGGATCCTAGGCCCAGCGTGAAGTCAAGTTGTTATGGGCCAGGCAGGGTCAGGCAAGCCGTTGCCGAGGGTCCAAGGCCCAGCGTGACATTAAATCGTTGCCACACCGAGAGTGCAGAGACAAACCACCACAAATATCACCCTACCGTAAATGAAGAGAAGTTCAGGTAGGTGAGGACGCCGTGTACGTTGCGACTGCGGCAGACTCAAAATAGCACCTCTTGAAGAGTAGAAGAGAAGATGAGGCTGACAGCGGGTCCACAGCTGGTGCAGCTCCACGTAAGGCGACCTTCACAGAGTAAGTTCTTTTGTGTGGTGAGCTGGCATGTCATCAAAGTAGGAGTAGAAAACGTTGTGTTGAGGTCTCTTGGGGAAGTTGAAAGCAGAAGGTTCAGTCGTCGCCAAAATGAGGTGATGCCTCCCAGTAGTAAAGCAGAGGCAGGACACAATAAATGGGTTTATTCCATCCAAATACAAGAGACCTCAGCCACCAACAGGTACAAGCAACTGACAAAAGATCAAAAAGTAACATTCTTGGGGCGTGGCCTGGCAAGCCAGCATGGCGGACGTGTGCTGAGCGAGCTCCGTCCAGCCCGCCACTAATCCTTTAATTATCCTGATCCTCCGATGCTAATCTGACCTTAACAGAGAACCTGCAGCCCCGCGACATTGGTGAAGCCATCCTAAGCCGTTTTCTGGCATCCGTGGGGGCTCGTAGCAGTGCAGCGGAGCTTCGGCCGTGACGAGGCCCTCCGAGGGCGCGGCCTGGCTGCCCGACGCGTGACCGGGACATCGCGCTGGAGGCTGTCCGGATCCGCAGACCGGGAGAGTGAGGCCGCCAGGGTGCGGTATTGCTGCCGGTGTGAGGAGAGGGGCGCCTTGAGGCCGGCCCGGCGGACCAGAGCAGCTGGAGGGGAGTCAGCCACCGCTCCGTGGCGCAGATCGATGCGGAGGATGGCTGGGCGGCTGGATCGGGCCACGGAGGTGAGGAGCGGAGCTTAGGGGCGGCGGGCCTCAAGCCGCACTCTGTGCTGAGAGTGGGCCGGCGGTCCCCTGGCCCCACGAGGCGGACGCGCCTTTCTGCACATCTGACGCCCCCGTACTCAGCGGTGGAGGCCTGGAGAGCGCGCGGCCCTCTGGCCTTGCGGAGCCTAGACTGGTGTCCCTGAGTTCTCCCCTTCCCCCCCCCCCCGACACACATAGCAGCGGGGGTCCGGCGGTGCCATCGGACCGCGAGGAAAGTGGACGGGAAGGCGGTGGGGGGCTGGCGTGATCACCGGCGAGTCTCTGGGCTGGCCCGGGGCCCTTTCTGGTGCAGACTTCCTTCCCCCCCCCTGGCTACAAGGGGCACCCGCCTCGGCGGTCAGTCGGTCCGCGTGGGTGCCCCCTATGACACTGTTGCTGGCTGGGACCTGTGCAGGCCGGTGAGGGTGTGAGGCCTGGGGGTGCGTTATCTGGGGCGGCTGCAGTGAAGCAGGAGGCCCGAGTGGGAGCCGGCGGTTGAGTGCCCCCTGCCTTAGTTTCTGGGCGCCTTTGCATCGGCGGTCAGTCGGGCCACGCGAATGCCGTTGGGGGCCCCTGGCTGGCTTCCGGCGCTGTGTGGGCCTTTGGTATTACTCGCCGGCCTCAGCCCTAGGGCAGCTTTGTACGCGCTCCTGTTCGGCGGCCGATTCGGGCCGCGGGAGTCCGCTGTTAAGGGTTCCTCTTTCTGGACCCCCCCCTGCGCTCTCTGGGCTTGTGTAGGGAGCCCCGAAGACGGCCTTGACGCGAGACAAGGGTGGCGGTGGCACGTCCAAGCAAGGCCCCATCGACAAGTTTACTGGCCCGCGTGCAGCGGCTGGGGCGTCTGGAGGCCAGCAAGAGACTACGCCAGATAATGCGGCGCTCACGGCCGCCATCACTCAGTCCAGGGATATGTTAGATGCTAAAATTGGAGCAGTTGGCTCTGATGTCATGCTCCTGTGGCAGGACTTGCGCAATGCGGTATCACGTATTACTGAGGCTGAGACCCGCATCTCCGGAGTGGAAGATGATGTAACCACACTCAAGAAAAAGATGGCCGCCATGGAGACTGCTCAGTGGGGGCTTGCGCTGCGAGTGGAGGATGCCGAGGGACGGGCCCGGCGCAATAATCTTCGCTTTGTTGGGTTCCCGGAGGGATGCGAGGGAGGCAACATGGAACGCTTCCTCACGCAGTGGCTCGAGAGTTGGCTTCCTCCGGAGGCCTTGTCCCGTTGTTTTGTGGTGGAGCGGGCTCACAGGGCACTCATGCAGAAGCCCCCGCCTGGGGCTCGCCCACGGCCAGTTATAGCGAAGCTATTGAACTACCTTGATCGCGATGTGATATTGAAACAGGCCCGGATCAAGGAGCCCCTGCTCTACGACAATGTACGCATCCTCATTTTCCCTGATTACACACGGCTGGTGCAGCAACAGCGGCAATCGTTCCTGGCAGCGAAGGCCCGTCTGAGAGACCTCAAGCTTCCATACGCTCTCCTGTTTCCTGCCAGACTACGAGTTGTATATCGCTCCCGCACCCACTTCTTTGATTCACCGGAAGAGGTCTTCAAATGGACTGATGAGACAGTACGGGTACGAGCACATACGCCGCCTGGGAGGGAATCCGACTCCTCATCGGGCGAAGCGGCCTGGAAGGGACCCCGGTGGCAGCAGAAGTGTACCAGACGGTCGCGGTCCCGCTCTCAGTCCTGTGGCGCTTCCTCCCGGACGGGCTCAGTCTCTGGGCGGCAGACATCGGCGGACTGATTGATGGGTCCGCGAGGGACTTCAGGGTCCTAGACTACTTCATTCTGATCGGAGAGACTCTGACATGGGCCGGGATCTCCGCTAGGCTCTTGCTAGTGACAGTAAGGAGACATGGGCTGTAAGTTGGGGATCCATTGGTCGGGGTGGCTTACACCCCCCCCGTTGGGGGTTGTGGGTCAGTCACGCCGCGACCGATGCTTCAGTGTTATTGAGGTATAGGGTGGGGGGTTTGTTGGGTGGGGGTTGTTCATGTTTACAGATCGCACTTTCACTCATTGTCCGTTGTTCATCACACATGCACTTCCTCCTTGTTATTGTTGCTGACACAGTCCCAGATGGCCAGCATATCCACTAGAGGGCAGGCGACCCCAGGTACTCTCTGCATCATTAGTTGGAACGTGCGCGGTGCCCTGGACAAGATTAAAAGTAGGGCCGTACTCCAGCAGGCTAAACGGGCTGGGGCGGATATCCTTATGTTACAGGAAACGCACCTCATGGGAACGAAGGCCCTCTGCTTTCAGCTCTATGGGTTTCAGCAGGTATTCCACTCCGGTTTGCGAGAGGTTCACGGGGGGTGGCAATTTTGATTCACCGCAGGGTCCCCTATACACATATCAAACAGTGGACGGACACACAGGGGCGCTATTTAGTGGAGCGGCTCATGACCCTTTGGGCAGACATGCCAGATGCCCTATCCGTAGTTGGCGGGGACTGGAATGATGTTATGGACCTGGCCGGGGATCGCTGGAGGGCTGGGGGTGGTCCGGAGGGTGGTCGTCCCACGAGGCTATACTCCTTAGACAGGGCTAGACTGGATTGATGTATGGCGGCTCCTCCATAGAGTTGGCCGGGAATACACCTATCTGCGGTCCACGATTCATACTCCAGACTTGATTATCTCTTTGTTCCCCGGGTGGTGGTTGGTAGGGTGGTGTCGGCAGAGATCCTTCCACGGGGCCTGTCGGATCACTCCCCAGTAGCTCTCACGCTCCAAATAGGGCGGATGAAACAACCGTTCAGATGGCGCCTTTCGGTTTGGCACCTACAAAACGATGACTATAGGAAACACATGAGTGACGCTATCAATCAATACCTGACTGTCAATGTGGGGTCGGTCCCTAGGGCCGAGGTGTTATGGGAGGCACTGAAACCCACACTGAGGGGGGCGGACATTTCCTGGTGCACGGCAGCGCGTAGGGTGCGCAAGGAAGAGCTGCTGCAGGTGGAGGAGGGCAAAGAGGCTCTCGAACGCAGGAGTCGGGAGGCAGGAGGCAGCCAGGCTAGGAGACAACTACTGATGGCTCAACAGAACTATGCCGCCCTCTTGATGGATGAGGCCCGCCAAGCCTGGCTGGCGATGCGCAGCAGGGTATATCAGTGGGGGGACAAATCCAGCAAGATGCTGCATCGACTGTCAGGGGACGTTCCATTCTCAGGCCCTACCGGGAGTCTTGTGCCCGGTGGGTGAACCACTTACAGACCCTCTGGCCCTTGCGGAAAGCTTCGCCACATACTATGCAGAAATGTACGCCCCTAAGGAATGCTTGCATGCCACCACCATAGATAAATTCATAACTGATCTTCCGCCCAAAGTCCTATCAGATGACGTACGAGACCAGCTGGAGCTGCCCCTGACTGATGAAGAGCTAGGCACGGCCTTGGGTGAACTTAATCCCGGGAAGGCACCGGGGCCCAACGGGTTCCCTAGTGAATTTTTTAAACGTTACTTCTTGCAGCTGGGCCCTCATTATCGATCTGTGGTGGAGGAGGCATGAGAGCGGGGCTCACTCCCTCCAGACTGGAGACATGCGGAGGTGGTGGTGTTCCATAAGCCGGGCAGGCCCCCGGGGCAACATGCATCATATCGTCCCATTTCCCTCCTGAATGTGGAGGCAAAAATTTTGGCTAAGGCCTTGGCCAATCGCCTTTTGCCACACATTACCACCCTGGTCCATCCTGACCAGGCGGGCTTTATGCCCCAGAGGGCGACCAGACAACATTAGGCGGGCGCATGTGGCGGTTATTCAGCGGTTATTCAGCGGTTGGGGGAACCGGCGGCGCTCTTATTGGCCGATATGGACAGGGCGTTTGATTCCCTGAGCTGGGTGTACTTATTCGCTTTGTTACGAAGACTCAACCTTGGACCACGATTCCTTTCCTATCTAACACTCCTATACACTGATCTGACAGCGTCGGTGCGGGTGGCCGGAGCGACCTCATCCACGTTTTCTATCAGGCGGGGTACGCGGCAGGGCTGTCCCCTTATTTGTTTGCACTGGCCATGGAGCCATTGGCTTCATGGGTGCGAATTGATGCATAGTGACGGGGATTTGAATGGGCTCCGGGACTATCGGATAGGATCGCATTATATGCGGGCGATGTCCTTTTCTTTCTCACGGCCGTGGACAGGACTGGACCGCGGCTACTGCGTATTATGCAGATTTTTGGGAGACATCTGGACTCTATATGAATCCCCGTAAGTCCATGTTGTGGATTCTGGGGGATCGGACGGGCATGGGCTCGTGGGTCTCCTCGGTTCAGCTGGCGGTGGGGGGGCTGAAATACCTAGGCGGGTTCCTGTCGGAAGTGCCCGCGGTGTGGGAACGAGTACGTGAAGACCTCAAGTCCTGGTCCCGTATGCCTCTGTCAATATATGGCAGATCGGCTATATTTAAGATGGTAGCGCTTCCCCGGCCCCTCTACCAGCTACAAAACCACCCTTATCAGATCCCGCCCCGATGGTTCCGACAGGTGAATGCAGTGCTAGGGCAGTTCTTATGGGAGGGGGGGGAAGGGTGCGGGTAGCCCTGCAAACGTGCGTTTTGTCCACTTATTGTGGGGGACTAGCGTCCTCTGACATTCACTCGTACTACCAAGTCTCGCATCTGCTGGTCCTCAATGAGTGGTGGTACGGTAATAGGGCAGACCCAGCATACGCGGTCGAGCAGCACATTATGGGACATCACTCGCTACATACGATTCTCTATTCGGCACCGCTGCGGGGTTCACTGCCGTCGGCTACAAGGGTCGTATTCCAGATTTGGCGGCAGGCGCTGCGACGAATGGGGTAGTGGACCACGTTGACTCGGGAGACTCCCCTTTGGAATAATGGGCGCTTACCACAGCTGGCGGCCCTGCAGGGCTTCCGGGGGTGGGACAACATAGGTATCTCGGTCCTGGGCGATGTTATGAGGGGGCTGACGCTCAAATCCTTCCAGGACCTTCAGAAAGAATTCCTCAAGCCACATTCCCAGTTCTATCGATACCTTCAATTCAGACACGCCCTGTCCCCTAGCCTGGAGGGTTTGGAGTCCTTGCCGGAATTTAGCCCGCTGGAGGCGAAAGTTTTTATGGGGGACCTTAAGGACCGCAAAATCTCCCAAATGTATCAATCCCTAGTTACCCATTGCTCCCCCACGCTACAGAAACTCCGGGGGGATTGGGAGGGAGATGTAGGTCCGTTGGAGGAGGAGGACTGGACCGAGGCTCTAGCTGCTCCGAGGGGGGGCGGCCATAGCAGTACGACTTCGCCTCGTCCAGTTTAAGTATCTACACAGGGTTTATTTTACACGAGTGCGCCTGTGGAGGCCGGGGCTGATAGCTTCTCCTTTGTGTCTTCGGTGCAGCCGGGAGGAGGGTACACTTATCCACACTGTTTGGCATGGTCTTTCCCTGGACCGGTTCTGGAGGGGGGTATTTACCTGTCTCTCTGAGGTACTGGGGTGGGAACTCCCCCGCACACCGCGGCTGGCTCTGCTCCATGTTATGGAGGGGATAGGAGGCAATATTTATAAGCGACACCTGATGCAATTGGGCTTTACTCTAGCGAAGAGGGACATTGCCAGGGCGTGGAAGGCGCCGAGGGCCCCCTCCGTGGCTGCATGGAAGAATGGCCTGGACTTTTGTATGGGTCTGGAGCAACCCATTTTTGTTGCTAGGGGGTGCCCGCACAAACACTACAAGATTTAGAAACGATGGGCGGATTATCGGGGTCTGCTGTTAGAACCAGTGTCAGCAACAGGGGCTCACCCTCTGGGATAACTTATCTTTACATATTCGGAGTGAGGAGGTGCTGTGTGGGGGGTGCCCGGAGGGGTGGACCCTCCGCTTTATTCATAGGCGTTGGCCAGGTTATGAGGACTTAGTGTGATCTGGGGGGGGATGGTTGGGGGCGGGAGGGAGTTGGGGCAACCTTCATATTGTTACCTATGTTTTTGCTATTTCCAATTGAAAATGTCAGTCATTATTCTTTTGTGATTTGATTGTGCAGTTGCCTCTGGGGTGCAGAGCCCTGCAATATATGTGCATTTTGACAAATAAAAATTGTTTAAAAAAAAAAAGTAACATTCTTTCCCTAGAAGATACATTCTAAACACATTCTAAATTACATCACAGCATAGCAACCTTAACAAAGGCCAGTTGGCAAGAAGAGAATATGGAGCAAGAGTTGTTAGAGGAAGAAACAGGGAAATGCAGAATACCACACAGGGGCTACTGAGAATCAGCCGTGAGGGCTGGGGTCATATGCCTCTGAAGACCCGGGGCCCATACTACTATGGCTCTGGAAAATAGGACAAGCACTGTTTCAGCATTTATCTCAGTAGTAGCGATGGTGAACAGTCACAGGCTTCGCAGGGAGGTTGGTGTGGGATGTAAGAAGCTTCACACTCAACAAACACCCAACAGCGTAATAACTTGATTGTGCAGCCCAGTGCTTACACTTGTAAAAGGGAAGTATTTAATCCACTTTAAATCAGAATACAACACAATGAGAAAACTAGGGTACTCAAGGTCTCTGGTGCAGGGCCACTATCATATGGGCAAGGATTCCCCTCCACCTGCTCCTACTCGCACTCAGTATTAGGTTAACTCAGATGTAGGTTACAGGCACTGGTGCAGTGCTCCCCCTCCTCAGGCAGAGTTGTGCGCTCAGTCTCTAAGTCTTATGTTTCTCACCAAATGTGAGTTTGTACATTAGGCCTCGGTCAGACCTCAATGTATTTCAATCTGTGTCCTCCTCTGTCTGCGGGAAAGACACACCAGGCACAGGCGTGCTGGTCCTCTTCTCTGATCCCTGCAGTAGATTGGACACCACACAGCCAATCCACAGGTGGTGCATGTAGGAATGCACAAGTTACTAACTTGTGTAACGATATATCTGTAAGAGACAGTAGTTAGTGACAGATTCCTTACCTTAGAATATCCCCAGGCGTCAGGCTGGATCTGGAAAGTTTTGCGTAGCAGTACCCAGGCGCGTCGGTAGGCGGCGTCGTGCGGTTCCGCGTCCGTCGTCGGGATCGCCGGGATGACGTCGCGGGCAGTACTTAGACGCCGCCCATGCGCGCTGACGTCAGTTCTGTACACGACTTTCCGCGCCAGGAACGCAGAGCCATGCAAGAAGATGACATTGGTGTCTGAAAAAATACTAGGGCCCTGAAAGGGATGTCCTTAACCCTAGAAATCAGTTCGCAGAACGGGGAGGATGGGTGGGGCGGTAAGGAATCTGTCACTAACTACTGTCTCTTACAGATATATCATTACACAAGTTAGTAACTTGTGCATCTGAAAGAGACACGTTAGTGACAGATTCCTTACCTTAGAATAGATACCCCAGCAATACCAACCCCGGTGGTGGGTCTGCGAACAGATTCAGACAAGGAAGTCCCGGAGGACAGAGCGGCCAAAGAAGCCGTCCCTCCGGACCTGGCTGTCAAGGCAGTAATGCTTGGTAAACGTGTGCAGCAAGGCCCACGTAGCTGCCTGACATATATCCTGTAGCGGAACACCGCGGCCTAAAGCCATGGTGGCAGCTGTTGCCCTGGTAGAATGGGCACATAGCCCAACAGGGGGCTCCTTAGCCAAAGAATAGCAGGCTTTGATACACAAGATTACCCAGCTGGAGATGGTCCTCTTGTGTACCGCCCGACCTTTTTTGGCGCCCACGTAGCCAACAAAGAGCTGGTCATCCACCCGGAACTGTTGTGTGCGGTTGAGGTAAAAGGAAAGCGCACGTTTTGGGTCCAGACGGTGGAGCCTCTCTTCCTCTCTGGAAGGATGCGGAGGCGGAAAGAAGGTGGGCAAAGTGATGGTCTGCCCAATGTGGAAGGCAGTAACCACCTTTGGCAAGAAGGACGGACGCGTCCTAAGAACAACCTTGTCTGGATGGACAGACAGAAAGGGGGTTTGCACGAAAGAGCCTGGAGCTCACTCACCCGCCGAGCGGAGGTGATGGCCACCAGAAAGGCTGTCTTCAGAGTGAGAAGACGAAGAGGACAGTTATGTAGAGGCTCAAAGGGAGCGCACATTAAAAGGTAAGAACCAAGTTTAAGTCCCACTGAGGCATTATAAACGGAACAGGAGGGAAGAGGTGTGTAATGCCTTTAAGAAACCTGTTAACAACAGGGGACTTAAAAGAGAGGGCTGATCAGGAAGCCTGAGGAAGGCCGAGATTGCACAAAGATAGCCCTTGATGGTACCCAGGGCAGAACCCTGTTGGGCCAGAGAAAGAAGGAACAGAAGAACCTCAGAAAGAGGGGCAGAAAGGGGATTCACAGCCTTTGCTGTGCACCATGCCACAAACTTGTTCCACCTGCAGGCGTATACCACCTTAGTGGAGGGACGCCTGGCTGCCAGAATCACATCACAAACTTCGGGAGGCAAGTCGAAAGGAATCAACTGCCGCCGCTCAATCTCCACGCAAGCAGGTGGAGACTGGACAGGTTCGGGTGGAGGACCGTCCCCTGCTGCTGCGACAGAAGATCCTCCCAAAGAGGCAGACGGATCGGGGATCGACGCTCATACTGAGTAGCTCGGGATACCAAACTCTTCGAGCCCAGTCCGGAGCCACAAGAATGACTCGGGCCCGGTCGCGCCGAATCTTCTTCAACACTCTGGGTAGAAGTGGTATAGGCGGAAAGGCGTACAACAGACCGCAACTCCACTCGCGACGAAAGCGTCGCCGAGCGAGTGCCGCCTTGGAAATTCCAACGCGCAGAACTGAGGACATTGCGCGTTCTCTTCGGTGGCGAATAGATCTAACCAAGGCTCTCCCCACTGTAGAAAGAGTCCTTGCGCCACCTCCGAGTGAAGACGCCATTCGTGATCCATCATACACCTGCGGATGAGTTCGTCCGCCCTGGCGTTCAGGGAACCTGCCAGGTGTTGAACCATCAGGAATATGCCCTGATGTTCCAGCCATGTCCAGAGTCGCAGAGCCTCCTGACATAGGGTCCACGACCCCACCCCGCCTTGTTTGTTGCAGTACCACATGGCGGTGGTGTTGTCTGTGAACACCTGCACTACCTTCCCTTTGACAGAGAAGGAATGCCTTGAGTGCAAGTCGGATCGCCCGAAGCTCCAGAAGGTTGATATGGAGCCGGGACTCCGCCGGAGACCAGAGGCCTCTGATCTCCGCCTCTCCCATGTGACCGCCCCATCCCAGAAGGGACGCGTCCGTCACAACTGTGTGATCTGGCTGGTGAAGGGAGAGGGATCTGCCCATGACCCAGTGCCGGTTCGAGAGCCACCACTGCAACTGTTTTGCAGTCCCCTCCGAGATCTGGACGTGATCGGAAAGGTTGCCCTGATGCTGCGCCCACTGGAACTTCAGGTCCCACTGCAGAGCCCGCATATGCCATCTGGCATGATCGACCAGCAGGATGCAGGAGGCCATGAGGCCCAGCAGCCTCAGGGTCATCCGTACCGAAACCCAGGATAGAGGTCGAAAGATCGGAATCATAGCCTGAATATCCCGGACTTGCCGTTCGGGAGGATAGGCCCGAAACTGCGTTGTGTCCAGAACTGCTCCGATGAAAAGGAGCTGTGGAGAATGAATCAGGTGCGACTTCGGCACGTTGATGGAGAACCCCAGCGAGTGCAGGAGTCCGGCCGTAGTCTGGAGGTGGGAGACGACTGACTGGGACGAGCCCGCCTTCAGCAGCCAGTCGTCGAGGTAGGGGAAGACTGGAACCCCTGCCCGGCGCAGATGAGCTGCGACCACCGCCATCACACTTTCGTGAACACCCGAGGGGCGCTGGTAAGGCCAAAGGGAAGCACGGTGAACTGAAAATGCTCGAGGCCTACCGTGAACCGCAGGTAACGCCGGTGGGCCGGCAGGACGGGGATGTGGAAATATGCGTCCTGCAAGTCCAACGCTACCATCCAGTCTCCAGGGTCGAGGGCAGTCAAGACCTGAGCTAGGGTGAGCATCTTGAACTTCTCCTTCCGGAGGAAGCGATTGACGTTCCGGAGGTCCAAGATAGGACGCATGTCCTCCTTGTCCTTTTTGGGCACCAGAAAGTAGTGGGAGTAACAACCACGCCCTACTTCTGGGGTCGAAACGTGCTCGATGGCCCCCTTGGCCAAGAGGGCCGCAACTTCCTTCTGAAGAAGCACCAAGTGATCCCCTGACATGCGGTAGTATTGAGGTGGCATGGCTGGGGGGTGGTCTCGAAGGGGAGGGAGTAGCCCCTTCGGACAATGTCCAAGACCCACTTGTCCGAGGTGATGGCACGCCAGTGGTGAAGGTGATGGCGGACCCTGCCCCCTACTGGCATGCTGTGGACCTGAAAGGAAGGAATAGGAGGTCGTGGAGGCCGCGGACGGGGCGGGGGTGGTGGCCTGACCCGCACGCTGGTTACCTGACCCGCCTCGGCGGGAGCCACGTGCTCGGCCACGCGAAGACGCTTGCTGCGCGGGCCGGTGGCTGGGCAGCGGACGTGACTGGGCGCCCCTTCCATGGCCACGAAAGAGGCGAAAAGCAGACTGTTGCGGAGGGCGCACAGCAGAAAGGCCCAGGGACTTGGCTGTAGCCCGGGAGGCCTTAAAGCGCTCCAGCGCATGGCCTGCCTTGTTGCCGAAAAGGCCGACACCATCAAAGGGCATGTCCATAAGAGTGTTTTGGACATCGCCCGAGAAACCATTGGTTCTCAGCCAGGCGTGACGGCGCAGCGCAACTGTCGTCGCAAGCGATCTGCCTAGCGAGTCGGCGGTATCTAGGCCACATCTGATGGTATACTTTGCCGCATCTCTTCCTTCCGCAATGGCGCGGGAAAGCAGTGCCTGTACCTCCTCAGGACACTGGGGCAGAACGTGCTCCACCGAATCCCACAAGGAGTGGGTATATCGGCCCAAGAGGCAAGTGGTGTTGACAGACCGCAAGCCAGCACTGGAGGAAGAAAAAACCTTCTTCCCAAATTGATCCAGTCTTTTGGATTCCCTATCCGGGGGAGCGGTAGGGAAGGCGCTTTGGGAGGCAGAGGCTTGGACAACCAAGCTCTCAGGGGTGGGGTGTTGGGAAAGGAACAGGGGGTCGCCCGGAGCAGGGCGATGGCGTCGGGCTACGTTCCTATCCACAGGAGCCCCTGTGGTGGGCTTGGACCAGGTGCCCAAAAGAACGTCAGAAAGTGCCTCGTTGAACGGCAGCAGTGGCTCCGAGGAGGTAGCCGCCGGCTGAAGCACTTCTGTCAGGATGTTAGTCCTGACAGCCACTGTAGGTAACTGGAGGTGTAAGGCCTCAGCTGCCCTACGCAACACCGTAGCAAAGTTTGCTCCCTCCTCCGTTGCCACGGGAGGTGTCCAGACCACTGGCATCCCAAAGTTCCTCAGCCCAGTCCTGATCATACTCACATTGGGCAGTGAGAGGGTCCTCAGACCCCTCCCAGTTCTCTTCGTCCTCCAATTCAGGTTCAAAGTAAGGAGGAGGGACATGTGGGACCCAAGGTCTCATCGGCGCCGGAGCCGGCGTCGATCGACGTCGGTCCGGCGTCGTGTCCGGATCCGGAGAGAACCGGGGTACGACGCCGCCCGGAGCCCAAGGCGGCGTCGGGAACGGCACCGGTGAAATCGACGCCGGTGGAGGTGTCGTCAGGTCAACCGGCGTCGATTGGGGTTGCGGCAGCGCCGGGGTCGAGGCCGGAGCCGGGCCGGGACCGAGGCTGGCGTCGCCGGGACCGGAGTCGCCGGCGGCGCCGTAGGAACCCCCTCAGGGCCCGCAGGCGCACCGGGGGGACCTCGAGGCCCGAAGAGGCGGGCCATGGCCGACAGGAACTCCTGTATCTCGGCCGGAGTTGCCGCCGAACCCGGATAGGGCGGGTAATGCGGCGGCGGCTCCACAGGCACTCCCGGAGCCGCGGGGACTGTGCCGTCGGGACCCTCAGCCAAGTCGCGAGACCGGCGAGGGGAAGTCGTCGAGCGATGACGCTTCTTCGACTTCTTGTGCTTCGACTTACCGGAGGAGTGCGAAGACTTTGACCCCGAAGATCGATGAGGACTCCGCGACCGGCCCCTCGACCTCTCACGTGACCGGGGCTTGGATTGGCGCGGAGCCGACTGCCGGACCTCGAGGAGCTTTCGAGACCGCTCTCGCAAAGCCTTCGGATGCAAGGCCCGACAGTCGGGGCACGACTTGGAGTCGTGGTCGCGCCCGAGGCAGTAGAGACAGTCTCGATGCGGGTCCGTGATCGACATCATTCGATTACAGGCGTCGCATGGCTTGAAGCCGGGCATCCCTACTGACACCGTCAGAGTCCAACAACTCGAGAAAAACAGTGATAAAAATCACAAAAATTTAGTCAAAAAATGACTAGGGCACTGCTCTCTCCGGATCTGCGCTTACTGGCGCGGAAAAAGAAAGAACTGACGTTAGCGCGCATGGGTGGCGTCTAAGTACTGCCCGCGACCCTGACGACGGACGCGGAGCCGCACGACGCCGCCTACCGACGTGCAAGGGTACTGCTACGCAAAACTTTCCGGATCCAGCCTGACGCCTGGGGATATTCTAAGGTAAGGAATCTGTCACGAACGTGTCTCTTTCAGATATGGTTGTCTTCAGAAGAGGAGCCATCTTCCTTGCATACAGTGAGTCAGCTGGAGGTTGGGACCTCCAGCCGACTCACTAACAGGGTTCTCCTTGACACCGGCTTGTTGGTGAGTCAGTGGCTGACCAGGGCAGACTTCCCAAGGGTTGAGGTAGCAATGCTGCCTGCTTCTGATTTGGGTCCCTGCTGCAACGATGTATTTAGCCATGTAGAAGATTTCAAAGAAACACTGTCAAGTTAAATGCTGACTTCGGTAATACTATTTTGCCTCTTCATTTATACAAGGTTCGCTTTCTGTCACCAAAATTGAACAGTTCTGAAGAACTTAGTTTTCCCATATTATCCCTCCATATGACTATAAGCATGTTATCCACTCAATACACAATCACATTTTTAGCAGCAATGAAAACTCCATAAACATAGACCATTGCCATGGTACCAACAAGAAGGGAACATGAACACATTGTTTTAAAGTAGAATTTATTTTGATGACATTATGCTCTCAATGTTTGCGTCTTTTTTTTTTTTAATTTACAGCTGCCAATTCTGGCTATGTTCTTTATTAGTGTAGGTTATCCATTAGCTGCGCATTTGAGCTCTTTCCATGGTACTTTATTGTAAATAGTTGTGTGGGCTTTGCTGATTATGATCTGGAGATTTATATAAATACTCTTATTCAGTCATTTACAAGTGCACAATACATTCCCACATGTCCTATATTAAAATTAAAATGTTAACAAAATAATCTAAGTTCCCAAGTAACAATTTGAATATGCAGAGGTCCCAAAGGACATGTTTAGCAACACAATGTGCCACTGAAAGTTCAACTAGCCCTATCTTAAAGTCTCTCTCTCTCTCTGTGTTTTATTAATTAATTTCCTCATCCTGGTAAAGTGCTTGGACAAAAGGGGACCTTTTTAAATCCAATGCTTGGAAAGTAGATAATACATTCCAAAAGATGCTGCCAGTAGGAATGAGTTAAGACCTCTGCTGTTGCATAGTATCTTATCCCAAACTATTAAACATTACCTCAGGAGTGGATATTATCATGCAATCCTTTTCTTTGCAATACTGTTTGTTGTTTCTTGTAGTGGAATTCTTAACATCGAATATCGCACACGTTCCAATGTAAGAGTTTTGCACAGTGGGGATTAGTTCCAACGGGACAGAACAACAGACACAAGAAGGCATGAGAGTTCCAAGTGCCAAGGGGAAGTAAAATCTAACCACATACATCAGAATATCAGCCTTCTTATCTGTACAATTTCTTCTGCAAATTAAATGTACTCATTTGCCTTCACAACATAGGGTGCATTTCTAGTTTGTAAGTAAAGGGGCTGACAAAGACATTTCAGAACAATACGACACTTCAACTGTGCCTATCTCAGAGTGCCACTGAGGTGACATGACACAGTTTTTTGAAGAGTAGGAGGAACAAATGCACAAGATGGCCCTTGAAGACGACGTAAGAGCCGCGTGACGTTCTGACATCGGCGCCTTGCTCTAGGGCTCATCTTTATGGTCCACTTACAGCAATGAAAAGGAAGTTGAAGCAGTCATCTTCGCCAGTACTAGGAAAAGAAAACCAAGCACAATGTCATAGCTGTGTGAGTGCAAACTTTGAACAATTGTGATTGTAACAAATTCAAAACTGCGATCCTAGACTTGTTTAATAAACAGTGCATCGTCATTAGGAAAGAAAGGGTCACACGGAATGGCAATCACAATAATAACTGGTCGAATACACACAGCGCTGCGTGCGGAGGCTGAACTCGGTCAAAAGGTTTAGATGATGAATTGCAAAGAAAACATTTCCAACTATGTCGGCTTAAACACATAAGCTGTCTTACTTCTTCTTGGGAAATCCACAACAGTTCTTCCACCCTGCCTTGTTGGCATACAGGCCAATATTTTAGAACAGGAAAGTGGGAGATTTTTGGAGAAAATAAATTGGGGAAATGGACTTTCCCCCTTGATTTCTATTGAAACGGGGACCATTTCAGGCGGGAGACAGCTAAAATAAAGACATTATTGGCTTCAACATCGGGAGTCTCTCGCTCGAATCGGGTCCTTTGGCATGTATGTGTTAGTCTGGCCAAGGTTTCAGTCACTAATCTAAAAAATATACACACAGTAGGCTTCAGGAAGTGAACACCTCTCGCATCAGGCTATTGGCTATTTGGTATACAAGTTGTTCGGTGTACCATACAGCTTCCCGAAGTGTGATTCCAGGGTAATGCATGGGTGTATTGTTTTCAGCATGTGTTAGGGACAATTTGTTGAACACATTGTGCATTGTAATAAAATGCTTTCCTGAAATACGATCTAGATGAATATATAACTAAAGTACAATACTTGTCAAGTTTTCTTTCAAGAAGATATTTTCTTGTACATACAAAATGGTATCTCAAAAACTTTCTTGTGCACAAAAAATAAACATAATTAGAAAATATATAATTTTTTTTTTTTTAAACGAAACCGGACAAGCTTTAGCATGCGCTTACTTACTATTCTTGATCATACTTGAAGTAAACCTATTTTTATTATGTTGATGGTTTTGCTTTTAATGTTAAAAGGCACCTTTATTAACATTTTACCTATTTCTTGTCCCTACTGTTAACTAGTCTGTGGTCGAAAATAAACATGCCGGCGTTTGGCATGGATAGCTTTATGAAGCTTTTGCTTAAATTATTGTTCAAATGTCATATTCACATCTCACCCATGAGTGCAACAGCCTTAGGCAGTTCCTTAAGCATTCATTAATTTTAGGATAATTATCTTATTACTGTTCATGACCAAAGTGCAGAGAAAATTGTCAATAAGCAGCTTCTGCCATCTATGAAGGATAACAATAAGCTAGATGATTTCTAGTCAGGATTTGCGTCCTATCCCGGCACAGAAGTAGTCTTTTCTTTTCGTGATGAACAAGCAGTAGATCAGAGGTCTTCAAACTTTTTTACTCTGAGCCCCCCCTAAGCAAAATGTTTTGAGGTCGGGCCCCCCTCCAAAACTTTATGGCAGGATTGGAGGAGTGGGAGGGACATGGCTGCGTGCAGGGAGCGGTGCTTATGAGAGGATTTCAGGAATACGTTTTCTATAGCTTATGAACCGTACTAAATATGAGACTTATAAAACAGAAAATGCATCAAACAAAAACAGATATCCCAAACAAACTGCTCCCCATAATTGGGGTGTTGTGAGCCCCTCACACTCTTTGACCCCAATGCAACTATACCTGCTGCACTAATGATAACTGCAGTCCTGAGTAGCAGGCTATCTCCTCTGCATCTTTTACCTCTTCCCCACCATGACGGATCTTCAACTCTGTCCTAATGCTTGAAAGGAAAATAAGCTTCGATGCCCCTTTTTTAAAGGTAGACAGTCATAACTGTGATGCAGTGGGCCCCTCAAATCCCTGGGCCCCAGTCCTGCTGCATCTGCTCCTTAATGATAACCAGCAGTGGCCACTTACACACTTGGCAGCAGTACCAGCTTCACTAATGAATGCCCCTTTAAAAAAAAGAAAACTTATATTGTCCCCTTCTTTGGGGTATCTCTCTGAAGAAGCTGCCTCTGGCCATTTGTAAACACAAAAATGAGTCCGCATACAGTGCTCCCTATTCTGGGCCTACTCTTTGACAATATCTATGAATCTCGCTCCTGTCCTCTGTCTCTTGGACCATTACTGTGAGGCCCCAGGGATCGAGAGGATTAGGGCGCTGGATCTGAATGCAACCCTTCTGGCCTGCTACCTGCCACCCCATGGACTCAGCTTTCACAATGCCCCTGAATGGTTAATACTGACTTTGAGATGCCTCTGCCTGAAATCGAAGGGTGTGGTGGTAGTGCATAAAGTTAAAAAAGAAACCAGCCTTCTTACCAGCCAATAATTGATTGAGTCACTAAAAGCCAGGGCCACTGGAATTATGAGTTTCTGCAGCAGCAGCGTTTTCCACATAATTATCAGTTTACTGCATTTGCTACGTAATCTGCAGATTTTCAACAAAAGAAAACTAGATTCTAGCTCAAACGGAACAAAAGTTACTTAACGCGTGACAAAGTGTTCCAGAGCAGTGGAAGGCCCTTTGCAAAGATTGACTGGTAATCTTGTAGTTGCTTACTGCTGTATTTGGGTGTTAAACTGGTACTAATGGGGTGAAATATTTCCCCTGACAGGGTTACCTTGAGTTAAAATGACAAAATAATGAAGTAATGCTAACCACAAAATGTGGCGCATTATGCCGCATAATTTACCTTTTCTTGCTGCATAATTTAGTCAAACCTGCCGCATAATATTGTCCTCTTCTGCTGAATAATTCCAGTGGCTCTGCTTAAAGCTTCATGGTGGCAAAGATCTATTCTTTTTGAGATGTAATGTAAGGGTGTTATCAGCTGAGATCTGGAATAGTGGAGACACTTACAAAAATGTCTGCATTAGATACAGTTTGATTAATTATTACTAAAAAGTATATTTTGTAAGAACTTGTTTTATCTCAATCACTGCATCATTTTGCAGCAGCCTAGCTTAGAGTATGTAAATACTGTTTTAAAATAATGACTTACATATTCACAGTGCTTTCTGCCACAGGCTGGGACCTCATAGCACTATAAACAGTGCCATTGGAATTATGCGGCGGAGAAGGCCAGATTATGCAGCATGGTTGACTAAATTCAGCAGCAAGCAAAGGTGAATTATGCTGCATATTTTGTGATAGCATTGCTGCATTATTTGGCTATTTTTACACTTGTTAACACTGTCCTGGCCTTTATTGCCCCTCATAAGTATCACATTAACACCCACATATAGCAATAAGCAACAGAAAGGTGACCATTCAACCTTTAGAAAGGGCCTTCTACTGTGAGGTAACATGTGTTGCTGCATTTTTTTTTATCTGCAAATTATGCAGCAGATGATGGATTATATGGCAAATGCGGTAAATCCATAACTATGCGCTGTGAGTGCAGGGTGAGCGTGAAAGTGAAGGGTGAGAATGAGTGAGTTGTCTGAATGCAGAGTGCATTCCCAGACATTTGAAGTAAATCAGCATGTTATTGACGGGGTGTAGGGTTTCAGATATAAGTTAAACTATTGCTATTATGGTATTAATCTGGGATTGAGGGTGGAGGAAATAAATAATATGCTGATCGTGCAACAAACTTCCAGTCTTATGATTAGGATTGCCAGCTCATTATTTTGATGTCGCAGATGGTACAAAAATACACAGTCACCTAAAGCCCTATTTTCAGCACTTATCTGTGCGTACTTCGAAAAGCAAATATAAATAGAAAGCACTTTTAAATGTGTTCTAGGGCTGCCTGAATGATTCATGAATGAAAATAAAGGGAACAGACAAAGTCAGATTACAAATGAATACATACTTTTTTATTTAAAACCCCGTTTATTGTCAAAACAAGGTCTTTGCAGGCTCTTTAAACATACATGGTGGGCATTTTTCTATTGGCAACCCTTTTTTA
Source organism: Calotriton arnoldi (assembly GCA_963921515.1). Lineage (NCBI taxonomy): Eukaryota > Metazoa > Chordata > Amphibia > Caudata > Salamandridae > Calotriton > Calotriton arnoldi. The sequence continues at coordinate 204,730 of CAWUFW010012968.1, read as the reverse complement.
CATTCCTTTTCATGAAATGCATTTTCACACTACATCAGTAAATTTAAAATACAAATGTAAGGAATAGGCAGAGTCGGGGCCCAGGGGGTACTGGAAACAGAAATAAAAACTAAGCCTCCGTAACTAGTTTCTAAAGGTATGCAAATGGTCCTTAAAGACCTGTGAAAAACTCGGGCATGCCGGAGTCTTAATAAGACTCCAGACACTGCCCAGCGGAGCCCCCAGCAGCACACTCACTGACCTCCGGCCCCAGGGCACTCTGAGGGCTTCGGAGTAAATGAAGACAGCCTGGAAATGCAGCAAATAAACATCGCCGCACTTCCAGGCGTCTTCATTTACATGTGCTTACAGAGGCCTTTGCGCCCCCCTGGGAACCCATCCACGCCCCCCCAGGGGGGCGCGCCCCACACTTTGAAGACCTCTGCAGTAGATGGTCTAGAACGGGGTGGAGAGGATGTATTCCTTTTCCCGGAACTGCCTGCAGCCTTTGACACCTATTTTTTGACAATATATTATTTTTTGCTCAATGAGAGAGATGTGAAAGATTTTGTCCTAGCCTGGCTAAAATAATATCTTCAGAGCCGTAGCGAGGCAGTCTCGATATCTCCATAAACTTCTACATAGTTCTACTTGGAGTGCGGAGTTCCTCCTTAAAGAGCAAGTTACTTACCTTCGGTAACGATATATCTGTAAGAGAGATATACAAGTTATGGATTCCTCACTTTAGAATTACCCCCAGGCGTCAGACTGGATCCAGAGAATTTTTCTTCAGCAGTACACCTGCGCGTCGGTAGGTGGGATCGGTCGACCCCGCGTTCGTCGTTGGTGTCGTGGTCGCCGGAATGACGTCGCGGTATCTACTTAGACGCTGCCCATGCGCGCTGACGTCAGTTCTTTACACGACATTCCACGCCAGAAGCATAGAGGCATGCAAGACACTGACCACTGGTGCACAAAACTAGGGCCCTGAAAGGGAGTCCCTTACCCTAAAAGTCAGTTCGCAGAACGGGGAGGTTGGGTGAGGTGGTGAGGAATCCATAACTAATATATGTCTCTTACAGATATATCGTTACCGAAGGTAAGTAACTTGTTCATCTGAAAGACTATTAGTTATGGATTCCTCACCGTAGAATAGATACCCCAGCAATACCAACCCCGGAGGTGGGTCTGCGAACTAAGTTCACACCAGGAAGTCCTGGAGAATTGAACGGCCAAAGAAGCCGTCTCTCCGGACTTGGCTGTCCAGGCAGTAGTGTTTAGTTAACGTGTGCAATGAAGTCCACGTAGCAGCCTGGCAGATGTCATGAAGGGGGACTCCACGTCCCAAAGCAGTAGTGGCTGTCGTCGCCCAGGTGGAATGGGCGCGCAACCCCACTGGAGGTTCCTTTTTCGCTAAGGAATAGCAGATTTTGATGCAAAGAACGACCCATTGAGAGATAGTCCGTTTTTGCATGGCCCGACCTTTCTTGGCACCCACATAGCCAACAAAGAGCTGGTCATCCACCCGGAATTGTTTTGGGCGATCCAGATAGAATGAAAGTGCACGTTTTGGATCCAGACGGTGGAGCCTCTCTTCCTCTTTAGAAGGATGCGGGGGTGGGAAGAAGGTGGGCAAAGTGATGGTCTGTCCTATGTGGAAAGAGGTAACCACTTTGGGAAGGGAAGAAGGCCTAGTGCGAAGGACAACTTTGTCCGGATGAACAGCCAGGAAAGGAGGTTTGGAAGAAAGAGCCTGAAGCTCACTCACCCTGCGAGCAGAGTTGATGGCAACCAAAAAGGCAGTTTTAAGTGTGAGAAGTGGGAGAGAACAGTTATGTAGCGGCTCGAAAGGAGCGCACATAAGATAGGTCAGAACCAAGTTCAAGTCCCACTGAGGCATTACGAAAGGAATTGGAGGAAACAAGTGAGTAATGCACTTAAGGAAGCGATTTACAATAGGGGATAAGAAAAGAGAAGGTCAGGAAGCCGAAGAAAGACCGAAATGGGCGAAAGATAGCCTTTTAGAGTGCCCAGAGCAGAGCCCTGCTGGACCAAAGAAAGAATGAAGAGGAGAACCTCTGAAAGGGGGGCAGAAAGGGGATCCACAGCCTTTACTGCGCACCATGCCACAAACTTGTTCCATCTACAGGCGTATATCGTTTTGGTGGAGGGACGCCTGCCTGCCAAGATAACATTACAGACTTCGGTAGGAAGGTCGAAAACTGTCAACTGGCGCCGCTCAATCCCCACGCAATGAGGTGGAGGCTGGACAGGTTCAGGTGGAGGACCGTCCCCTGCTGCTGCGACAGAAGATCCTCCCAAAGAGGCAGTCTGATCGGAGGATCAATGGCCATGTGCAGAAGCTCGGGATACCAGACTCTTCGTGCCCAGTCCGGGGCCACAAGAATGACTTGGGCCCGGTCCCGCTTGATCTCTTCAGCACTCTGGGCAGAAGTGGTATAGACGGAAAGGCGTATAGAAGACCGCAACTCCACTTGCGACGAAAAGTGTCGCAAGCGAGTGCCGCCTTGGAAATTCCAACGCGCATAATTGCTGACATTGCGCGTTCTCTTCGGTGGCGAATAGATCTAACCAAGGATCTCCCCACTGCTGAAAGAGACCTTGCAACACCTCAGAGTGAAGATGCCATTTGTGATCCATCATGCACCGGCGGCTGAGTTCGTCCGCCCTGGCATTCAGAGAACCTTAATAACACAAGAAAAAACCGTTGGTCTGTAAAGACTAGGCATCCACAGCAACAGACCAGTCTTAATTGATCTAAAGGAATCCTCTTAAAGAGGAAAAAATCCCATCACCCACCAAAGTGGCATGCTTCATCATTTGGGATCTCCTTTAAGTAGCAAACCTTAGTACAACTAAGTGCTACTACCTTCTCAACAGAGGAAGGGAGACTAAACCAGGATCCCAAAATGTAGAGCCCAAAAGGTTTAAAAAAGTGATGGTTTGCAGTGCATATAAATGTGAAAAGTGATTGTATAAAATTGGCTATCAGGACACAAACAATTTTAATAAATGCTATCTTGGTGTCAAGAGTAAAACAGTGCATATGCAGTTTTTAACAAATAACTGCAAAAGTCCAAAGAAATGATAGGTCTACATGTTTCAGCCTATAGATCAACTCTGACCCAGGCTTTCATCAGGACCTAAAGATGGAGTCGCTACTGCAAATAGTGTACTTAGTGAAAAATCAAATAATATCTCAATAAAAAGTAGTTGGTCCGATACAACCTACATTCACCTGTGATGTCAATACTTGGCCAACAGTCACAGGAGTATTGGACACAATCCTGAAAGAAAGAGATACATCTTAAAAACCATTCACGAGACTGTTGCTGTCATGCTCAATATATGCATTATCTAAATTTTATCTGATACTAATAAATGTATCATATGCCTATACATATATATAATCAGCAAATGTTTTTTTAATTTGGTAATTCTGCTTACCCGTCTTTATGCGGGTGCACTCCTCACCTCACCTGGCATCCGCTCAGGAAGTGAGGCACCGCTCTGTTTTGAAGGTAAAAACATAGAAACCACACTCAAAATCAAAGTTTTCTGAATATGGCTACCTTTCCTACTAAAATCTACCACCTCTCAAAGTGACCAAAGCTGAATTATAAAAATATATAATGATATCAAGAGATTCGTACGCCATTCTGGCGTCCTGAAAACTGCTGAACGTCTTTCAAGGAATGGATACATTAACCAATATTGGTTACCTGACCAAATAGGGCAGAACAAAACAAGACCCATTCCAACTTGCTTGTATTTTCACTTATAAAAGAAGTATACATCCATCTTTAGGTGAATCCTCATGGATGGATATAATGATTCAAGAGGTCTGCCACATATCGTTCGTGAATATAAGTCACTTATTCAAAAACTAATTTAAGGACTCAGTCGACAACTCGGTCAAGCTTTCTAACACATAAGCACCTCGTAAGGACAGGGGTTTGGACACTCGCTTAGCTCCAACCCCTCGAAGTAACTGCCCTAACTCAACTGTTGTCATTAACCCAGTATGCAGGCTTCCTTCAATTCAAACCTTACCTGTCCGTCGGTACCCCTGGCCGGACATGAGCTGGAAGGGGAGGTATCCGGCGGACGGAAATATAGGTCTTAAATAGAAAGCGGCAAAGAACCGCCTCCGATGTTGTTCACGTCCGCGTTAGCGTCAACACCGGAAATCGTCATCAGTGTGTACACAGCGCATAGGAAGTACGTCATTCCGTAGGCCGAACACACCTATGCGAGTTCTGGGAGTTGTAGTTTGAGCTGCAATCTGAAGTTTACAAATGTCTATTACAAACCCATCCTGTGTATTATATACCCATGTACATCGCTTATTAAAGGGAAGGAAAAACGAGTCACTAGTGGAAGTGTCTCTCTGGTAGAAATATGATTACAGACCGCAGCCGATGTAGACATCAGGAAAGAGTTGTAAAACATCCCAGCCCCATATAATCATAATTCATCCCTCGTGAAGAAGGAACAGTTCTAATGTGCAACCCAATCTTACTTGGGATACTCCACCTAGATGTTGACATGAGTTTGTTAATCTTGGAATTAAACAAGTTTGAGATGGAATGATGTCCAAAACTAGTGAACTCCATGTGATCTATACCTGATCTTAATGTCTATAAGGTATGAAGAATTAAATACTCACAATAGGCAGAAGAGTAAACACTATAGTGTAACCCAAGGTATCTCGTCATTTAACCCCTGACTGTCACTCTTAAGCTTAAAAATCCATTTTTGTTCTTTAAAAAACAGGAACCTAGTGATATCACTCACGTGAGATGGGATAAATGGTTGCTCTAGCACCGTCCATCTTAATTCCTCTGCCTTGTGTTGATGTGTGAGGAAGTGATTCGTCAATCTGGTTGCCTGTTTGTTGCACCTAATGGTGCTCTTATGTTCATTTATTCGCAGTTTGACTTTCCGTGTAGTCATTCCTACGTACCGAAGGGAGCACGGACATGTAATCAAGTAGATTACTCTTTCAGTGTTACAATTAGTGTGTTTTTTGAGAACCCAAGGTCTCTCAGTCCCAATATCAACTGTCTTTGTCAGTTGTGTTTGAGGGCAAGCTGTGCAGGATCCGCAGGGAAAATGCCCTTGTACAGCGGGCATATCCCATAGGGTACTCACAGCACCGGGTGTTTTGCTCTTGGGTCTAGTATGTACTAAACTGTCCCGGAGATTTGTTCCCCTTTTGAATGAAAAAAGTGGAGCTGGAATGGTTTCTTGTCCTACATTCAGGAGCCGCCAATGTTTCCGCACACTTTTCTGTACCCCATTCGAGAGTGTGCTAAAAGTATTGACAAATGTTAGCCTCGACAATGGTGGTTTCTGAACCGATGGTTCCAGTAGGGCATCTCGATTGTTGTTGGAAGCTCTTTTCCAAGCCTGCTTAACCAACCTTGTCGGATAGTGTCGATCTTTCAATTGTTCAGATAGGGCCTTCGCATGATGACAGAAATTAGCACTGTCTGAACAGTTCCTTCGTATCCGTAGGAACTGTCCTACTGGTAAATTTTCACGAAGAGCCTTAGGGTGATGACTATCAAAGGTAAGTAAGGAATTTTTCGCCATCGGTTTCTTATATAATTCACTGCCCAACCTGCCCTGTGATGGACTAATCAGAATGTCAAGAAAGGGCAAGCTCACTTTGCTATACTCCACAGTGAATTTCAAAAAGTTATTGCGTGTATTGAGCCATGCATGGAACTCTAAGATCATGGCTGCTGTCCCACGCCAGACAACAAAAATGTCGTCTATATATCTTTTCCACAGCAAAATCCGATCCCGGAAAGGATTGCTGTGGTCCAGTACACATTCTTGCTCGAAAAGGTGAACATAGAGATTCGCCAGACTTGGCGCAAAAACGCTGCCCATGGATGTTCCAGAGGTTTGAAGATATAAAGTATCTTCAAACTTAAAAAAAATTTCAGTCATGGCTAGTCTGGCGCACTCCATAATGAAGTGCACTGGCGTGATGGTGTCCATAACCTTAGCTTCCAGCAGACCTCTTATCGCGTCCAGAGTTTCCTCCTGGGGGATGCAAGTGTACAAGGATACTACATCGAAAGAAACCAGAAAATCAGTGTCAGTGTCAAATCCAATGTCTGGTAATAATCTCAGAACATCCTTTGTGTCCTGTAAGTAAGTAGGCATTTCCTTGACAAGTGGTCGTAAAAAATGGTCAACAAAGGTAGATAAGGGTTCCAACAAAGACCCTATCCCAGAGATGATGGGACGTCCAGGTGGTGGCCTTTGGATCTTATGAATTTTGGGCAACACATAGAAATATGGCACTATTGGATGGCTTGTAATCAAGAAGCCCGCTTCTTGTGATGTTATCCATCCTTCTGTTTTTGCTTCTTCTACGAGGGCCCCAATCTCATTGATCAGTCTGGAAGTGGGATTTATCACAAGAGGGCGATAAGCCCCTCTGTCATTCAGCTGTCTCAAACACTCCGTGCGATATACATCTGTGTCTAGAACCACAATGGCACCGCCTTTATCTGCGGGTTTAATTGTTATAGAGGTATCACTAGCCAGTGTGCATATAGCTTGTCTCTCAGCTGCAGGTAAATTCTGATAAGAATTGTTTTTGGTAGCACAGAGTGTCACAATATCACGAGTCACTGCTTTCTCGAAAGCCAGAACTTGGTTAGGTACCAAATGTATAGGTGGAGTAAAAGTAGATGGCATCCTTAAACCGGTATTGAGTAATTCTCCCAAAGGCTCTCCATTTTCAACTTCTCTTGATTAAAAAAGAAGTGTAGACGTATTTTTCTAAAAAACTTCGCCAGTTCACATCTAGTCTGGAACGGGTCCCCCAAATTAGTCGGGACAAACCCCAAACCTCTGTTGAGAACTTTCTGTTCATCAGCAGTGAGAATCCGTGAACTCAGATTAACTACTAGTTCAGCAAGTCCGTGCTTGTCCCTGCTTGTTGAAGGCCTTTCCTGCTGCGTGTGTTCGGCAGAGATGGTTCCGTATCCCAATGTACCTGGGGTTGTCCTCTTCTCCTGCCTCGATTGCGTCCGCGGCCCTGTTCTAAAAAGACTGATTGCCAAAAAACTGTGGCTGTGGTGGAAAATGCGGCATAGTGTGTTGAAATTGGGGAAGTTGGTAACCCCATGGCACCGGAGGCCACCATGGTCCCTGTTGCTGGTAAGCGCCTTGTGCTCCTCGCCTACGGTTAAACCTGGTATATTGGCCCCTCCCTCTATTTTGTGGTGCACTAGAGGTCGTGGTATCTGAATCACTAGAGTAAGAGTCTGAGGCTGATGATGAATAGTTTGAACCATACCGCTTCCCTTTCTTATTGAACTCAGGAGGTATGTATTTCTCACTGGTATATGGGTATACTTTATCCAGTGCAAAACGGGCCAGATCTTTCTTAAACTTCTCTATTTTCGTCAAAAGAATAGTATCTTTATGTTCTTTGTTTTATTCGTTTCGTCAAGATTTCTTTTATAAAGAGTACTTGATATTGTAGTTTTTATCTGGCCCTCAAGGGTCTGAATCTCAATCAAAATGGCGTCGGCCACTCTCTTGGCCGTGCTGATGATTAGGATCAACCAATCGCATGTACACCGCCACGCGATTAGTGACCAATCCTTTAAAAAAGCTTTATCAAACAAAAAAAGCCTAGGGGCATTGGTAACAATGAGGCCTGTAGGAGCACAGTTGCCACGGAGATACTCCGTCATGATCGCGCCATGAATAAATGTGCGTGAATGTGACTTTTTTAAGGTCAGTAACGTATTCCAGTCATCTTGTGGATTAATCGTTATCTCTTGTATAGTATCTAATATGCTAGGATTTGTGGTTAAAATGGATTGTAACACTTCATCATCGAAGGACAAACCCGTAAATTCAGCCATGGTCAACAGAGAAAGGTGACAGAACAGAGCAAAAAAAGAAGATTAAACCTCCCACACTGGAGAGTATCAAAATGGACCCGCAGCCACAGCTGCTCAGAACATATCACAAAGTCATTTAAACAGGGGGTCCTAGGGAGAAAAATACTTAAAGACCAAACAGAATTTTATCCCCAATCTAGACTATTAATAACACAAGAAAAAACCGTTGGTCTGTAAAGACTAGGCATCCACAGCAACAGACCAGTCTTAATTGATCTAAAGGAGTCCTCTTAAAGAGGAAAAAATCCCATCACCCACCAAAGTGGCATGCTTCATCATTTGGGATCTCCTTTAAGTAGCAAACCTTAGTACAACTAAGTGCTACTACCTTCTCAACAGAGGAAGGGAGACTAAACCAGGATCCCAAAATGTAGAGCCCAAAAGGTTTAAAAAAGTGATGGTTTGCAGTGCCTATAAATGTGAAAAGTGATTGTATAAAATTGGCTATCAGGACACAAACAATTTTAATAAATGCTATCCTGGTGTCAAGAGTAAAACAGTGCATATGCAGTTTTTAACAAATAACTGCAAAAGTCCAAAGAAATGATAGGTCTACATGTTTCAGCCTATAGATCAACTCTGACCCAGGCTTTCATCAGGACCTAAAGATGGAGTCGCTACTGCAAATAGTGTACTTAGTGAAAAATCAAATAATATCTCAATAAAAAGTAGTTGGTCCGATACAACCTACATTCACCTGTGATGTCAATACTTGGCCAACAGTCACAGGAGTATTGGACACAATCCTGAAAGAAAGAGATACATCTTAAAAACCATTCACTAGACTGTTGCTGTCATGCTCAATATATGCATTATCTAAATTTTATCTGATACTAATAAATGTATCATATGCCTATACATATATATAATCAGCAAATGTTTTTTTAATTTGGTAATTCTGCTTACCCGTCTTTATGCGGGTGCACTCCTCACCTCACCTGGCATCCGCTCAGGAAGTGAGGCACCGCTCTGTTTTGAAGGTAAAAACATAGAAACCACACTCAAAATCAAAGTTTTCTGAATATGGCTACCTTTCCTACTAAAATCTACCAGAGAACCTGCCAGGTGTTGAACCACCAGGGACATGCCCTGATGTTCCAGCCACTTCCAGAGACGAAGTGCCTCCTGACATAGGGTCCATGACCCCACCCGCCCTGTTTGTTGCAGTACCACATGGCGGTGGTGTTGTCCGTGAACACCTGCACTACTCTCCCTTTGACAGAAGGAAGGAACGCCTTCAGTGCAAGACGGATTGAACGAAGCTCCAGAAGGTTGATGTGGAGCCCGGACTCCGCCGGAGACTTGAGGCCTCTGATCACTGCCTCTCCCATGTGGCCGCCACACCCCAGAAGTGATGCATCTGTCACCACTGTGAACTCTGGCTGGGGAAGGGAGAGGGACCTGCCGTTGACCCAATCCCGGTTCGTTAGCCACAACTGCAACTGTCGTGCAGTGCCCTCGGAGATCTGGACGCAATCGGAAAGATTCCCCTGATGCTGTGCCCACTGGAACTTCAGGTCCCACTGCAGAGCCCGTATATGCCACCTGGCATGGTCCACCAACAGGATGCAGGAGGCCATGAGGCCCAGTAGCCTCAGGGTCATCCTGACCGAAACCCGGGATAGAGGCTGAAAAATCGGTATCATAGCCCGAATATCCCGGACTCGCTGTTCGGGAGGATAGATCCGAAACTGCGTCGTGTCCAGAACCGCTCCGATGAAGAGGAGCATCTGAGAGGGAGTCAGGTGTGACTTCGGCACGTTGATGGAAAACCCAAGTGAATGCAGGAGGTCGGCCGTAGTCTGGAGGTGGGAGACGACAGCCTGGGGCGAGCCTGCCTTCAACAGCCAGTCGTCGAGATAGGGGGAAGACTGGAACCCCTGATCTGCGCAGATGAGCTGCGACCACCGCCATCACTTTCGTGAACACCCGAGGGGCGCTTGTAAGGCCAAAGGGGAGCACGGTAAACTGAAAGTGCTGGTGGCCTACCGTGAACCGCAGGTAACGCCGGTGAGCCGGCAGGACAGGGATGTGAAAATAAGCTTCCTGCAAGTCCAATGCTACCATCCAGTCTCCAGGATCGAGGGCAGACAGGACCTGAGCTAGGGTCAACATTCTGAACTTCTCTTTCCGGAGGAAGCGGTTGACGTTCCTGAGATCCAAGATAGGACGCAGGCCTTTGTCCTTCTTTGGCACCAGAAAGTAGTGGGAATAGCAACCACGACCTACTTCTGGGACAGGAACGCGCTCGATGGCACCCTTGGCCAAGAGTGCCGAAACTTCCTGATGGAGAAGGGCCAGGTGATCCTCCGACATGCGATGGTACTGAGGTGGCATGGAGGGAGGGGTAGTCTCGAAGGGTAGGGAGTAGCCCCTTCGGACTATTTGCAAAACCCACCTGTCCGACGTGATGGTGCGCCAGTGCTGGAGGTGATGGCGGATCCTGCCGCCCACTGGCGTTTGGTGGCCCTGAAAGGTCGGACTAGGAGGGCTTGGAGGCTGCTGCAGAGGGGGCTGTGGTGGCCTGGCCCGCCTGCTGGCCCCCAGAACCACGGCGGTGGTTCCCACGTCCCCAGCCGCGCTGGGGCTGAACAGCTGGCTCTGGGCGGGACATAGCGGGGCACCCCTTCCGTAGCCACGAAAGGGGCGAAAGCCAGACTGCGCAGGACGGGTGATGGAGAGGCCCAAGGACCTGGCCATAGCCCGAGAGTCCTTAAAGCGCTCTAGCGCGTTGTCTGCCTTGTCGTCGAAAAGGTGACAGCCATCAAAGGGCATGTCCATAAGGGTGGATTGGACATGCCTGGAAAAACCAGTCGAACGCAACCAGGCGTAGCGTCGAAGGGCTACTGACGTGGAAATCGTCCTGCCAAGTGCGTCGGCGGTATCCAGCCCACAGCGGATGGTAAACTTCGCTGCGTCTCTCCCCTCGGCAACTGCACGGGAGGGTACGGCCCGGGCCTCCTCCGGGCACTGGGGCAGCACCTGCGCCACCGTATCCCACACAGAGTGGGTGTAACGGCCCAACAGACATGCGGTGTTTACCGACCGCAGTCCCAAGATGGCAGAAGAAAACATTTTCTTCCCAAGGTGGTCCAGCTTTTTGGATTCCCTGTCCGGTGGTGCGGTAGGGAAGGCGCCTTTTGAAGTGGAGGCTTGGACCACCAAGCTCTCAGGGGTGGGGTGTTGGGAGAGGAAAGTGGGGTCGCCCGGGGCTGGGCGGTGGCGTCGGGCAATCATCCTGTCCACAGGAGCCCCTGTGTTGGGCCTGGACCATGTGCCCAAAAGGATCTCCATGAGCGCTTCATTAAACGGCAGCAGGGGCTCCGAAGAGGTCCTTCAACCGGCAGCGAGCTCTATCAGGAGGTTGTCCTGACTGCCACCGTAGGTAGCTCGAGGTGGAGAGCCTCGGCCGCCCTACGCAACACCACTGTGTATGACGCTATCTCCTCCGTAGCCATGGTAGGAGGAGACAACATGCCAAGGTCTGGTGAGGTATCCAGACCACTGGCTTCCCCCAGTTCCTCTCGCCAGTCCTGTTCGTACACCAACTGGTCAGTCAAAGGGTCCCCAGACCCCTCCCAGTCCTCCTCACCCTCCTCTGGCTGCCAATGTGGTCTCAAAGAGCCAGAGTAGAACAGGGGCACAAAAGTACCCGTCGGTCGACGCCGGTCCGACTCCGTGTCCACATCGAGGTGGAGGCCGGGGTCGACCTCGGCTGGGGACATAGCCGACGCCGGTGGCGGACGTGGTGCCAGTGGGATCGCATTGTACTTAAGGAACGGACACTTTTTTTGTAAAATTTGGTGCTTAGGAAACGACTATTCTTGTTTTGTGTAATTTTGTATATTTGTTTTGTGAATGTATATTATGTATATTTGTTTTATGGTTCTGTTCAAAGTTGATACATAAAATGATTAGTGGTCCCAACCAGATGAAAAAATTATTTGAATAAATTGTGGTTATGACCTGGAATGAGCGTGGGATGTGATCGGATTGAATTATATGTGGATTTGATGGGACATTGAACCAATATATAGGAGTAATTGAATGTACCCTATTTTGAATCTTTACTATATCTGTTCCTCTACATCATTCTTGTTTGTTTGCATATTTAAAGCCCAGATAGTGGAGGATTACTTGGACATACCCCGAGTATATTTGGAACTTTTGGGACACAAACTCGCTCTATGGCCCCCTTGGCCAAGAGTGCCGAAACTTCCTGTTGGAGAAGGGCCAGATGAGCCTCCGACATGCGATGGTACTGAGGTGGCATGGATAGAGGGGTAGTCTCGAAGGGGAGGGAGTAGCCCCTTCGGACTATTTGCAAAACCCACCTGTCCGACGTGATGGTGCGCCAGTGGGGGAGGTGATGGCGAATCCTGCCGCCCATTGGCGTTTGGTGGCCCTGAAAGGTCGGACTAGGAGGGTTTGGAGGCTGCTGCAGGGGGGGGGGGTGTGGTGGACTGGCCCCCCTGTTGGCCCCCAGAACCACGGCGGTGGTTCCCACGTTCCCGGCCGCGCAGGGGCTGAACAGCTTGCGCTGGCCTGTGGCTCTGGACGAGACGTGGCGGGGCACCCCTTCCGTAGCCACAAAAGTGGCGAAAAGCAGACTGCGCAGGGTGGGAGGTGGAGAGGCCCAAGGACCTGGCCGTAGCCCGAGAGTCCTTAAAGGGCTCCAGCGCATTGTCTGCCTTGTCGCCGAATAGGCGACGGCCATCAAAGGGCATGTCCATAAGTGTGGATTGGACATCCCCTGAGAAAACCAGTTGACCTCAACTAGGCGTAGCGTCGAAGGGCTACCGACGTGGAAATCTTCCTGCCTAATGAGTCGGCGGTATCCAGCCCACAACGGATGGTAAACTTTGCTGCGTCTCTCCCTTCGGCAACTGCACGGCAGAGAACTGCCCGGGCCTCCCCCAGAGCACTGAGGCAGCACTTGCGCCACCATATCCCACACGGAGTGGGTGTAACGGCCCAACAGACATGCAGTGTTTACCGACCGCAGTCCCAAGCTGGAGGAAGAAAACATCTTCTTCCCAAGATGGTCCAGGTTTTTGGATTCCCTATCAGGTGGTGCGTTATGGAATGCTCCTTTGGAGGTGGAGGCTTGGACCACCAAGCTCTCAGGGGTGGGGTGTTGGGAGAGGATAGTGGGGTCGCCCGGGGCATCGGGCAACCATCCTATCCACAGGGGTCCCAGTGTTGGGCCTGGACCAGGTGTCCAAAAGGATGTCGGTTAGGGCTTCATTAAACAGCAGCAGGGGCTCCCAAGAGCTCGCTGCCGGTTAAAGCACCTCTGTTAGGAGGTTAGTCCTGACTGCCACCGTAGGTAGCTCGAGGTTGAGAGCCTCGGCCGCCCTACGCAACACCACTGCAAAAGACGCTCCCTCCTCCTTAGCCACGGAAGGAGGAGACAACATGCCATGGTCTGGTGAGGTATCCAGACCACTGGCTTCCCCCAGTTCCTCTCTCCAGTCTGGCTCGTAACCCAACTGGTCAGTTAAAGGGTCAGCAGACCCCGCCCAGTCCTAGTCACCCTCTTCTGGCTACCAATCCGGTCTAAAAGTGCCAGGGTATAACAAGGGCAAAAAAGTACCCGTCGGCGCCGGATCCAGCGTCGGTCGACGCCGGTCCGGCTCCGTGTCTACATCGAGGTGGAGGCCGGGGTTGACGCCGGCTGGGGACACAACCGGCGTCGGCTGCGGACGTGGTGCAGGTGGATTCGGCACCGGGGGAGGTGAAGTTAGGTCGACCGGAGCCGATCCGGATCCAGGCCTGGATCCAAGGGGACCCTGCGGCACCGGAGCCGCCGGCGTCAAAACCCCAGGGACGCCAGCCGAGTCCGCGCGGCCCGAAGACGCACCGTCTGAGTCGGGCTGCCCAAAGATGGCATGCATCGCTTCGTAAAATTGGCGAAGCTGGGCAGGGGTCGCTCCGGGTCCCGGGAAGGGGGGGAAACTCGGAGTCGACCCTACGGGCTCCGCACGCGGAGGCGCTGGATGGGCACCACCCGCATCCTCGTCGCGTCGGCTGACCGACGGGGAGAAGTTGAAGAGCGACGATGCTTCTTCGACTTCTTCTTGTGCTTCGACTTACCTGACCCCGAGTGCGAAGACTTGGAAGAAGAATGGTGATGGCTCCGCGACCGGTCCGTCAACCTCCCACGCGACCGGGACCTCGAACGGTGCGGATCCGACTGCCGGGCCTCAAGAGGCTTTCGGGACTGCTCCCGCAAAGACTTCGGATTCATGGTCCGGCAGTCGGAGCACGACTTGGGGTCGTGGTCACGCTCCAGGCAAAACAGGCACACGCGGTGTGGATCCGTCACCGACATCAGTCGGCTACAAGAACCGCAGGCTTTGAAACCGGGCATCCCTCGTGGACCAGGAGTCGAAGACTCGAAAACGGTGTCAACAAAAGTCACCAAAAAGTCAGTCAAAAAGTGACTGGAGGTACCGCTGTCTCTGGATCTGCGCTGGCTGGCGCGGAAAAAGAAAGAACTGACGTCAGCGCGTGAGGGCGGCGTCTAAGGAGCTACCGCGGCGTCATCCCGGCGACCACGACGCCAACGACGAACGCGGAGCCGACCAACGCCACCTTTCGACGCGCAGGGGTACTGCTGACGAAAACATTCTTCGGATCCAGCCTCACGCCTGGGGGTAATTCTAAGGTAAGGAATCTATAACTAACTGTTTCTTTCAGATGTCGGTTGGGGACACAACCGGCGTCGGAGGGGGCGGAGATGTCGCCACTGGATTCGGCGCCAGAGGAGGTGTCACAAGGTCGACTGGCGCCGATCCGGATCCAGGCCTGGATCCCTGGGGACCCTGCGGCACCGAAGCGCCGGCATCGAAGGCCTATAGCCCCAGCCGTGTCCGCGGGGCCCGAAGGCGCGCCGTCGGAGTCGGGCTGCCCAAAAATAGAGTGGACGGCTTCGTAAGAGATACGAAGTTGGGCAGGGGTCGCCCCGGCTCCCGGAAAGGGAGGGAGGCTCAGAGCCGACCCAACAGGCTCTGCGGGTGGAGCCGGACGACTACCGTCCGCATCCCGCGTTGCGTCGGCCGACGGACGGGCAGAATGCGTAGAGTGACGGTGCTTCTTCGCCTTCTTTTTGTGCTTCGACTTACCCGAAGACGAAGACTTTGATGAGGAGTGCTGGTGATGGCTCCGCGACCGGTCCCGCGAACTCCCTCTCAACCAGGACCTTGAGCAGCGCGGAGCCGACTGCCGGACCTCCAGAAGCTTTCGGAACCGCTCCCGCAAAGACTTCGGGGCCATGGCCCGGCAGTCGGAGCACGACTTCTGGTCGTAGTCGCGCTCCAGGCACCAGAGGCACACAAGATGGGGGTCCGTCACCGACATCAGCTTGTGGCAGGAGCCACAAGGCTTGAAGCCGGTCAGTCGAGATGACATCCCTGTGCACCAGGAGTCGAAGGACTCCAAAAAAGAAGTCGACAAAAGGTGCGTCAAAAAGTGACTTGAGGTACAGCTCTCTCCGGATCTGCGCTGGCTGGTGCAGAAAAAGAAAGAACTGACGTCAGCACGCAGGGGTGGCGCCTAAGTAGATATCGCGATGTCATTCCGGTGACCACAACGCCAATGACGAACGCGGAGCCGACCGACGCGCAGGGGTACTGCTGAAGAAAAATTGACCGGATCCAGTCTGACGCCTGGGGGTAATTCTAAGGTGAGGAATCCATAACTAATAGTCTCTTCCAGATTCCAACATTATTTAATATTTATGTGGCCCCATTGGCTCATCTCATTATATCTTTCAGTTTGAATGTGATGACCTTGCGGATGATACACAAATTATCAGAATGGATGGCAATGCCTCATTGACACTTTAACTTCAATAACTACATGGCATTCTGCATGTGATATGGGAACCCCTATATCTCTACCACCTCCCTGCACTGATGTTAGTTTCTTTCTTTCTGCGCCTTCCGACGTGGATCCAGAACTTCGCAATTTTTGTAATCTCTGACAGAAATTACCGTCAAATCTTACGAGTGTACAGTCTCTCCCTAAAGCTACAGAATTTAAGTCGGTGTGGCGCTTGTCAGAGAGATATTGGGTACCGACACCCACAACATCTGTCTGTGGTGTCTTGGATCTAAACATGACTCGGTGTAGTGCAAGTGCTGTGCGAAGATGAATTGCAAGGCCATCAGCATGTGTGAAGCTACACTCAATGTACTCTGCTAGAAATTGAGAAAACAGTCTGTCAAAATCGAGAGTGAGGATGCGCTATTGCTCCCAAGGCTGCTCGTCATCAAAGTCACAAAGTTGGGTAGGTCAAAAAAGTCAAAGAAGCATAGGAAGTCCAAGCATAGGAAGTATAAGCATGGGGCTCTCGTCGTCACCCCACTCCCACAACTTGGAGCTGCGTGATGCCCTGTGTACGTCGAGGCAGAGAAGTGGTTTCAGCCATGGCAATGGAGGAGTCCGCCTCCTTTGCAACAGTAATAAGGAGAGTGGAGGAGACGCTAGACTTCACTCTTCCAACGACAGAAGTTAAGACAAACATCCTTGGACAAACCAGTCAAGAACGTCATCTACTGCCCTTTAATGAGGCTGCAATTGAAGTACTGATTGGCATCTAGTCAAAGCCAAGATGTAACCCCCTAGTGAACAGACAGGTAGCTAGGCAACATACACCTATTCCCAGGGATTCTTATTTCCTACTTCATCAGACTTAGCGCAAGTGTCCAAAAGAAGCTTGAACCCAAACGCATTCCCACCCACCCCCTTCTGGACTAGGAGCCAAACCAGATCGAGACATTTCCAAAGCGGGTGTTCTCCTCTACCATCTTTGCCCTCCGATCAGCCAACACTTGCCTCCTGCTGAGATATTCGTATGCATTGTGGGACCTGGAAGCAGACATCTTGCTAGCCGTCCCGATGATATTCCCTCAAATGTTTAATTGGAGATTGCAACGACGCAGCAAAATACTCCATTTGCTCGGGCATGACTGGCTGTCGCATGGTGCTTTGGCGCCACACCTGGATTCACTCCACAGATTTTTCCTCAGACATACAGCAGTCCTTTATGGACATGCCCTTCGGTAGCTCTAGGCTATTTGGAGTGTAGGTGGACTCGGCCCTGGAGGAAATAAAGGAGAGTAAAGCTATTGATTGCTCTCTGGGCCTTGCCCAGAGTTAACGGTCATGTGGATACATCGGCGCTGTGGTGGGAAGGCCACCTGGGAGAGGTGTAAATCAGAGGACTATGGTATCCAGCGGAAGCTCATCTCTACATCAACATGGAGTTGCAAGATATTCGCTTGGCACTGAAGTCATTCTGTTAGACCTGTCAGCTTTAGGGTGGTCTCCCCCCTAAATATTTTGCCTTACTACTCCTATTTTTGCTGAATTCATTTTTGTTGACTTTAGGACGCTGCACACAAGTGTTTGTGCTTGTCTCCTTTAAATGTGGTGAAATTGGCCAACATCCAATTGGCACCTTTAATTTACTTGTAAGTCCCTAGTAAAGCAGTACTACATGTACCTAGGGCCTGTTAATTAAATGCTACTAGCAGGCCTACATCACTTATTGTGCCACCCACTGAAGTATCCCTTCAAACATGTCTCGGGCCTGCCACTGACACCTCTGTGTGCAGTTTTAAACTATTTAGACCTGGCAAAATAAACCTTTTGCCAGGCCTAAACCTTCCTGTTTAATACATACATGTTACCCCTATTGTAGGCCCTAAACAACCCATAGGGCAGGGTGCAGTGTATTAAAACAAATCATGTATTTTTAACTTTTACATGCCTTGGTAGTGAAAAACTCTTACATTCGTTTTTCACTACTGCAAGGCCTATCTCTCCCGTAGGATAGCACTGAGTTACCGCATTAAATGTATTAAGTGATAACTTTCAATTAGAAACTTATAGGAAAGTTGAGTTAAAAAATTCTTTTAACTGTAAAGTTGGATTTTAAGTCACAATTCTGAAAATTGCACTTAAGAAAGTTGGCATTTTCTTGTCCTACCCATTTGGTGTCTGCAGCCTGTATCCTGACTCTCATGACTAGATGTAGCTGGCAGTTGGTCTTTGTATATTACTCCCAGACAGTGAGACAAAGCGGGATAGGTGTTAGCAGCATCCTGACTTGATCATCCCATTTCTGACTTGATAGGGGGTGGAGAGGTCACTTACCACACATGCACATCACAAGAACTCTGCCTAAGCACACTCACAAAGGGTTTAACACTAGTCTTTTGTGCCCCCAGACAAGCTGGGGCCAGGGCAAGGAGGCAGAAAATTCTAGGCACCTCTTTACGGGGATGACTCAAGAAACTTTTCCCACTTCAAAGTGGGCACCAGGTATAAATATTGGACCCTCAACCCCAACTATGCAGTACACCACTGGACCTGTGGAGGACTCAGAAGGACTGCTGTGCTGCTCTGCTGCTGGAATGATTGCTACGCTGCTGCCCTGCTACTCTGCTGCCTGAGAAGGACTGAACCTGCAACTTGAACACAGAACCACCAGAGTGACTCCAAAGACTAGTCGGCTGGCCGCCTTATCAGAGCCTCAAAGACAGAAAAGGCTCCAACCACCTTGAACCCTGCACCTGGCCTATGCCTGCCGTGAGTCCTGCCCCCCAAATGGCGCCACTCCAGTCCAGGACCATTGGAAGTGAACTTAAGGTCCTCTGCCACACCAGCTGTGGTCATTAGCAGAACATCCTTGCAGCTCCGCATCGGAACTGCCGCTGCGCAACACATCCCCGACGCAGGCCTTGCAGCTCCTCAGAACTGCTGCTGCACGAGGCATCCTTGACGCAGGACCTCGCATTGCAGCCCCGCAGCTCCTCAGAACCACTGCTGCGTGACATATCATCGATGCATCGCAGCCCTGCAGCTACTCAGAAATGCTGCTGCGCAGCACAATGCAACCTCAACATGGAATCTCGCAACGTTCCGAAACTAGGATTTAAGGTACTTTGCTCAGTGGGCCTATCTAGGTCCCTGTATCCGGCTAACACTCCATCGTGGTCAGTCTGAATTTCTGACTTAGTCTAGGTCCGGCACGACCAAATAAGCACAGTTGGCGCTTTGTGCTTTTAGGCACTAAGCTTACCTCAATCTTTAGAATTGCATACCTCCAGTTCTACCAATTGGATTTTGACGTTTTGGAGTCAAATAATGTAATAAAATGTTACTCTATTATTCAAAATTGGTGTGGGATTTGTCATGTACTGTGTTCTCACTTTATTGCTTGTGTGCTGCATAAATACTTTACACATTGCCTCTAAGTTAAGCTTGACTGCTTTTGTGCCAAGCTACCAGAGGGTTGAGCACAGGCTAATTTGGGGTTTGCTTGTGTTTCACCCCAACAAGATTTGTGGTTGCTGCTTGAATAGGGTTTCACCCACCTCAACAAGTAACCTAATTTCCTACACGTTCCTTCTGACCATCAAGGGTGAACTGGTACAGGTTCTCATGGACAACACAACTGCCATATGGTATTGCAACAAACAGGGCAGAGTTGGGTCGTGAGTATTGCGACAAGAGGCCCTGCATTTCTGGAAGTGGCTGAACACTCAGGGCACTTCCCCGATTGCCCACAACCTGCCGAGATCTTTAAATGCCAGGGCATACTAACTCAGCTGCTGTTGTCTAGTGGATCACAAATGGTAGTTACACTCTGAGGTGGCACAGGGCATCTTCCAGCAATGGGGTCAACCTTGGCATGATCTATTTGCCACTGCAGAGCATGTGCAGTGCCCACCCTTACCTCTCCTGCCTAGAGCAATGAAAGAGATCAAGAAAGACAGGGTCCAATTCATCCTAGTGGCCCCGGACTAGGTGAGGAGAGTGTGGTACCCAGAAATTCTAGTCATGAGCATTTGTCCTCCAATCAAGCTGCCCATTCAGGAGGACCTTCTGTTGCGGCAGGAGGGCTGGGTCCGGTATCCGAGCCTGCACAACGTACACCTCCATGCAGGGAGATTGAGCAGCGACAGTTGAAGGCTTTTCACCTTTCCTCCTGATGTAATTGGTAACATCTTGCCAACCTGGCATCCACCCACCAATACTGCCACCAGCCACCAATACTGTGTAAGCAGGACGCTGGGAAAAGCTTGTTTCCTGGTGTTCCCCTCTTGGCATCTAAACCTTGAATTCAAAGTTGTCTGACATCTTGTTAATATCACCTGTTGCGATACGTTTCTTGAAGGGACTGATCCACATGTTACTCTCAACACCTTTTGTGATCCATAATCAGACTTTAATTTGGTTCTCACATACCTCATATGCATTCCTTCTTAACCGATGCACAGCTGTCTTCTACGCCTGTTAAACATCAAAACTGTTTTCCTTATTGCTATTAACTTGGCAAGGTGAGTGACCGAACTCCTGACTATCTATCCAACAGCAGTACATATTGTTCTTCCCAGATAAATTGGTTCTCTGGTTGAAAGTGGCATTCCGGCCAAAGGTAGTAACGCCCTTCCACAATGAGCAATAGATCATCTTGCTGGCTTTCTATGCTCCATCTCACCCCTCTAAGGAGGAGAAATGCCTCCACTATGATCATAGTACATAGCACAATACATCAGCAGATGGTTTTCTTTTTCACTGCTTTTCCCTTTTTCACACCAGAGAAACCACAGTTGATCCTCTAAATAATGTGCTCTAGTACGATCAATGTAAAAACTGAGGAGAGAGAGAGACCAAAAAAGTAAAGAAAAACCACCCAAAAAAACAATTCCAACCATGGGAAGGGGGTGGGGCCTGGGAGGCCAAGATGGTGGACACTCCACTCTGAGCTCCTGATCCCTGAGCAGGAGTGTTGTGAATCCTCTGTACTGGAAGGGTACACCGGAACCTCGGAGGGTCCACCTGTAGTCAGGGTCAGGTGACTGACGACGGTGGAGGTGCCTGCCAGGCGTTCATGGGTTTCCAGCACAGCAGCTCCAAGATGGCATGTACAGCCTCTCAGAGAGAAGGAAGTGTGAATGGAGACTTATTATCCTCCAACCAGGGTCTTACCCGAAGTACCAAACCCACAGTGGCTGCTGATGCGGTGGGCTCTCACGTCCGCCCTCCCCATAACGGCATTGAACCGGGCCTGGGCAGCCGGAGACACGACACACAGCAGCGGAGGCAACCTGATCCCCATTACTAGATTTTGGACCGGTGTGAGAGTCCAGGGCTCAGCGGATCCTGGGGAGTGCTCCAGCTAAGGGATGGCCCGCCGGAAGAATTCTCTCCTTCCACTCCCCATGGTGCGGCAGTGCCTCGCACACTGTGGTCCCTGCGCACGCCTTAGGAATTCTCCAGGCGACGCTTGTTCCCCTTTTCGGAGGTGGAAGCTGGGGGCTTGGGACGTGAGTGCATTCTGTGGGGAATGCCTCTGGTGTGGTGGAGCAAGAGACCCTACTTAACTGCCCACCTGCTTGCTGTATGACCCTGAGGTCCTGAGGGGTAAGACACAGAGTCCCGACTGGCTGTGTTTCCTGCCATGTACCATTCAAGGCAAAATTAGTCTGTCTGGAGATTTTAGTAAAGAACACTGAGGGTTGTGGGCTGTGGCCAGTTGTCTTGTAGCCTGAAGGCCACAACGGACCTCAGAATTTCCCATTTAGCCTTTCCAGACAGGATGACCCTGGTGCTGCCCACGGCTGGGAAATTCGTAGTGCAAGGGGGTCACATGGTTTAGGATTCCAACTGCACAACTTTTGATGGCTACACAAAGTATAACTCTCTGGTACAGGCAGCAGAGTTTTTCCCTCCTCCCAATGACTGTTCTGTGGGACAGGTGCAAACCATCTAGATCCGGGGACACTGGATCCTGGGCCGACATCTCTAGGATGCTCTGATTCACCAGGATGAGCCCACTGTTGCAACACCTAAGGTACCATGGAATCATGAGGTGAGACAACCCAAATGAAAATTGACAAGTACACAGCCTCAGCATTGGGGCTTCATGGAGAAGCGAAGAGAAAGAACCAGTTGTCCCAACCCCCAGAACTGGGGGATATTGGTGCTATCATTCAAGCAATTCAGATCTCCCACTCAGCTCTCAAAAGTAAAATTGACGAAGTGGGTGTTGAGGTCACTTTCGTGTGGCCAACAGAGTCTCTACGGCAGAGGGACTTATTTCCAGTGGAAGATACAGCGCGGGAGCTCAACTCTGCAGACTCTCCTCGCTCTGCAATATCAAAAATCCTCAGGACCATGTAGAAGATGCCGAGAATAGGGCAAGATGTAGCAACGTTCGTTTCGTGGGGTTCTTGCAGGGAGTGGAGGCCTTGGTGCCGGAGGGATTTCTTGAGTCGTGGATCACTAATTGGATGCACGCGGATCAGCTCTCCACCCATTTTATTGTTAAACAAGCATAAACATGTTTGGCGCAGAAACCCCATGATTTTAAAAATATTGAATTACAGGGATAGGGAGGCAATCATTAGGGAAGCATGCAGACCGAGACAGCTCTCATTTCAGTCAAGTTGAATTATGCTCTCTTCCAGTTTACACGCGTAACATTCAGCAAGTGTGGAAATCCTAGAGGTAAAGCAGAAGCTCAGAGCCCTTGGCCTCCAAAAAATGCTTTTATATGTGCTGAAACTCAGGGTGATCCTTAGGTATAAATCCATCTTTTTCTAGACTCCATAGGCTGCATGAAACTGGGTGACACAGCAGAGGCCCCTTAAATGTAACCACCACCCCCATGGGGGTCGTCAGCTCGACAGGCTGGATCGGACCCCTAAGGAGGCAACCGGGAAGATGCAGGAAGTTGAGAAGGCAATGGCGTTTGACCTCGACAGCACATGCCTTATCGGAATCTGAGGAGGGCCAATTTGGCCCTGGCCACTCTTCTACTCAAGTGTCAATGCAGCGCATACCATTCCCTTTACTCGGGGAAGTAGTGGCAGAGTAGGAAATGAGGGCTACTGAATGACTGACTACTTCAACCTAGTATACTCAACCTGTCCGCACTGCCAAATCATTACAGTGATATTCCTGTAGCGGTTCAAATGGGAGACTTTCAGTAAACTTACACCTATTTCTAGTTATTGGAGGGTGACAAATGCTTCTGGGGTGGAAGTGTGAGAAAGGGGACTGTTGGGGGCAGGGATTTAATCATCGTTTGCTCAGCGTTCAGATGCTACACGTTTACACACACTGCTCATTGTGCTGCATACATTCTCCCCTATGTTGCGATACACTTTACATACATCTCATGATTAGGTTTCGGATGCCTCTTAGGCTAGCATGGTATCTGCAACTTGGGTTGCCATATGACTCTAGATTCAGCCCGCGTTGCTATGTATACTTTTACCTTCATGACATGGAATGTTAATGGTCTGAACGACCGTATAAAACGGGGGGTGGTTCTAAGATTTGCAAAACATCCCTCTCAGCCTGCCCTATTGCATGAGACCCACCTTTTAAGCACTAGATGTCCACTTCTTGCCATGATAGAGTGCACCATACTGGACTTACCCGAGGGTCCAGAGGGGTGGCGATCATCCTACAGTGGGCTTTCCCCTTGCTGCCTCCCGTGTGATGTTAGGTTCTTTGGGAAGATACATTGTGACTGAGGGATCCCTGAAAGGCCGCCATTATAACATTCCTTTGCCGGCTAAATACACCCATGAAGTACTTAGGGAGGAGGTGATGTGACTACCCCTGGGTGTTACCATCATTGGGAGCTACTTTAATGACATCATGTCTCCCGAAGCATACTCTATTGGACCCAGAGGGAGAAGAGGCGGGACTAGGGGTGGGTTGCAGGATTGGGCAGACAGTCTGGGGCTCTGTGATGCATGGCGTACCTGAAATCTGCAAGTTCTGCCTTATAAAAAAACAAAGTCTCACATCAATTTTCTCTTGCTCCCTGCCACTGGCCGCATCCACATGACCGGTTCATGTATTTTACCACGAGGCACATCAGACCACGCCCCTGAGGTGTTGCACTTTGGCCTTCATGAAGGAAGCCCCGTCCCATCTGGGGGCTCAATGACTGGTGTTTAGCAGATAAGCAATTCACACAATATATTTCCCAGGATGTGAGGGCCTAGCTAGAGCTTAACAAAGGAACAGTTGATTCGTCTTGATCGTATCTGAGAAGTAAAGAAACGTAAAAACACCACCAAATATCAGAGTTGGAAACCAGCATTATGGCCTGATAGCACAACAACCAAAGGCACCAGACTGAAAAGGGGTGGGAGAGCCTAGATATTGATAGGGCTTCTCTTAGACAGCATTCTCTTGAAGAGACGCGCCAATGTTGGATGGTCTCAACGAGAAGGGTTTACAAATGAAGGGACAAGTTGAGTAAATTGTACTGGATGGCAACAACAGACAGACGGCCTCCCGTCTGGTCTCACACCTTACAGCTGACGTTGGCAGAAAACTCGCAGTGACAGCGGATTTTGCTGCTGCATTTGCGGATTATTACTGTTCTTTTTATATGGCAAAGGTGTGCCCCATCCGGGAAGCTTCTACTCCAGTCATTGAGGATCTTTCTCTGCCGCGACTGCATCCCAGTGTTTGAGCCAGCACAGCCAACACCTCACAGAGGAAGAGATTGCAGAAGCTGTGAAAGATATTAATCCTGGTAAATTCCCTGGCTCAGATGGTTATCCCATTGACTATTATCATTGCTTTCAATCTCTCTTACTTCCACCCCTCTAAGATATGTACCAAGAAGGGACTGAGAGACACCAGTTTCCTCCTCAGCAGGACTTGGCAACCACTGTGGTGCTCCAGAAACCCGGCCGACCATGGGAACAGTGTGCATCTAATCAGCCAATCTACCTTATAAACAGAGATTAAGATCTATGCCAAGGCCTTGGCAAACAGGCAAATCAGAGTACTGCCACATCTGGTCCATCAAGACCAATGTAGTTTCATCCCTCACTGTAGCACCAGATGCTATATTAGCAGGGTCCAAACAGCCCTAGCATGTCTCCAGGATCTGAAACAACCCAGTGCCTTAATGCTCATAGATGTTGAGAAGTCCTTTGATTCGGTGGAAGTGCTACACATTATGGAATTTGGACTGACGTTTAGGTCATGTGTCTGGATCCTGATTGCTTGCCACAGGCCTAGGTACTCCTGATTTGAGACACCAGGCAATGGTGACCCTTATACCTCCTCTTTTTTGCCCTAGTCATAGAACCTCTAGCCGTGTGGATTTGGTGTGACACTCAGGTCTGGGATTTGACTGAAGGAGAGCAATGGAGGACCATATCGCACTCTACACAGACGACATCCTTTTGTTTCTCTCACAACCGTCCCTCGTGGGACCCAGTCTGAAAGGCGACAAGGATGCAGTAGATTGGAAGTCATTGCTGCTGATCTGTAGACTTAGCTTTCAGTATTTAGGAATTCAAACAGCTCTGGGGCCTTATTAAGCCTGGAGTCTGAATCTAGGACCGCTGATGCTTAGGACAGATAGTGGACCATCGCAGGGGTCTGGGTTTAAGTGGCCAATGAGCTACTTTCCCCAGCCGCCACTCCACCCCTGAGGTGACCACATCCGGGGTGTGTGTCACAATTTTCTACCCAGAATATTCTGCACTTCTAAAACTGTAAGAAACCTTCCTTGTCTGCAGTGGCGGCTCCCTCATAGGGGCGTCGCCCCACTGCTTTCTTGCAGTGCGAGAAGCAGAAACATAAAATGGTAAAATTACCATTTTATGTTTCTGCTTCTCGCACTGCGAGAAAGCAGAAGTGCCTGGTTGTGGGCGGGCGGGTGGGCGGTCCTGCTCGAGGGCAGGGGGGGGAGTGGCTTGCCCACTGTTGTGGGTACTGACTGTTTGGTCGGCCCCAGGGCCGGCCAACCCAGTCATGCGCACTCTCCTTTTTTCTCTCTGTAGGTTGCTGCATGCAGCCTACATAGAGAAAATGGCCTGGCTGGGGTGCTCTCCGCTGCGCCTCACCAATCACAACGCTGCCATTGCAGTGTTGTGATTGGCTTAGGGCCGGGGAAGGAGGCTGCCTGCTGGCTGCTTCCTGTTCCTGCAGGAAAGCAGCGGGAACACGCAGACACGGCTGCACCATCACACCGGCCTGGAGTGGAGGCAGCGCCGGCGGTAAGGTAGGTTTTATTTTTTTTTTGTCCCCCCCCCTGCGTGAACACCCCGCCCCCAAGCATGGCCGAGGCCCCTGGTTTGGACAGACAAGCAGCTGGCAAAATGGAGACTTTCATGAAGGAAAAAGGCGCCGTTTTGAAATGGGCCAACACCGTGCTGGCGCGCTGCCAGACGCCCATCTCAGAGGAGCAGGTCTGGGCCCTGTGCTACGAGTGCTGCTGCAGGATGGAGCTTCTAGGCAGGGGTTCTTCCAAGCGCTCGTCCTGCGGGCCCCCACCACAGGAAACCCCGGTCATAAACCGGGACAGCTCTGTGTCCTTCGCCAGCGGCCGCGTAACTGGTAAGAAAACCTTTAGGCGCGATGTTCTCTTCATAGCGCTAGTCTCTATGACAATGAAAGGGAACTGGACAAATTATAATAGTTTATTATTTTTAAATTGGCTTGATATTACCGAGCAAGGCCCACAGCTTTGTCACACTGCTCCCCTATTTTTATGGCACAGTTGCTGCATTGATCCATTTCCCCCTACCCTTTGATAGCTATGAAGTGGACTTTCATTTATCCAGTCGGTGCATTCTCGGAGTTGTAGTCTACAGTTGTTTAAGTTGTATTACCCCGATAATTTATCAAAAGAAGATTCAAGGTCTGACTGAACGGTGTTGGATGTAAAGACCGGTATGGTAATCTTCAGGCATGTTCAGTAAAACAAGTACATGGACTCCTATTGAAAAACACACTACATTCTAGCAAAAGCAGCGTTTGTAAAAGTCATTCGCTCTGTTCGTTTTTGGCCATGATAGTTGAGACTAGGCATTTTGAACTCTCAGGTGTGGGATTCCATGCAGGAACATCTCAGGGCTGTGTATCCCCTCTTCCTTTAAATATTTGTGCATCTTCCTGAATGTTCTGTGTTCTGAAGGAAGGTCCAGAACCGAAGAACTCCTGTTTGTAGCATCGAGAGTAGCTGCAGTGTCTAGATACCCTTTTCCTGGGGAAGTGTGTGTGTGTTTTTTTTATTTTATTTATATATCTATATATCTATCTATCTTAATCAAGGCCAGAATATGCTCATTTCCCAAGAGAAGAGTGCAGGGCTTGGGCATATAAATCAATTCATATCGCCACGCTAGTCATGCAGTGTGATTTTTGCAAACAAGCAACCATATTGATACCATTTTTTGAGGGGATGCATGCTTGGCATGCCAACATACTATTTCCGGTTACCGGAATAAGGCGACTAACAGTTTGGAGATATCTTAAGTTGTCTCAATTCAGATGCGTTTAGGTTGCATCCACACTGTCACTTAAACCTCTTACTTTGAATTCTTGCACTTGTGGTACAACTTTGTACCCTACTGAAAGAGACCCCCTGGCATCCCTCAACATTTTGAACTGCAAGGTTCTCTCCCCAAAGCTACCTGCTTCTGTGTTCTCTGGTTATGCACTTAAACAGAGAACTCAGCAAAGCAAGGCTTTTCTGTTGTTTATAACTAATGTGGGCTAACTCCTGCTGTCGGTGACAATGGCCTAGCCAGTGGTGTGTCTTGTGCCCAGTGCAAGGTAGTAAACGAGTCTCCTGGCAACTGTTTGAACTGTGAACTACAGACATAATCAGGGTTCAGTGGGCCCTTTAGGCTTTTAGGCCCCACGTTTACTTCTACAGGGAGTATTACTAATGAGCATGCATGCCAATGGTTTGGCTCTGTCTTTTCAAGGAAGTAAACCTGGCTCGGTCTCTGCTGCCTTGGTTTAAGGGGTCATGAAGGCAGTGAAAAGAACAGAATGTTTACAGGTCTCGCAGAACCTTGATTAGAAAATTGCTGGAAAATGCACCATTTGTCCACTCTTTTTTCAAAATTTTCTCGGGGGGAGAACCCCCCCGAACGTTGTTTGGGCTCGCTCGCCAAAGTGCAGTATGACAATAATTTTACGCCCACCACTTTCATATGTCACCAGCCGCCACTACTTGTCTGTACAGACCAGGTAGCCCACCCTAGGGGTGTGGCTAGCCGTCTGAGCGTGTACGCCCTCTAACGAACTAATTTTCCCGTCTGCCCGGGTGCAAATGTGCCTGGAGGCTGGGGGAGGGCGGCTTCCTCCTTTGGGAGTCAGCCTGTGTGCATTTCAAAGGCGGTGCATTTAAAGCGCACCACCTTGATGTGCCACTTCACTAGCCATCCTGTCAGGGAGGGAGGTGTCACCTCCTTCCTAGCCATGCCTTTGTTTCTGACTCCTGCGAGTGTTCACACTGCCTGGCAGGAGGTCGGATTCCTGTCTTGGCAGTAGCAGCTGCAGGCTGCCAGTCACAGGAAAAGCTGGGACAACCAGGTGGACAACCTCTAAGGTAGACACCTGGGGGCATGCCACTTCAAACCAGACATTGGAATCATGTCAGGGTTGAGGAGGCACGTTGTTTTATACCAAAATGGAGCTGGCGACCTCGGGGTTTCTGGGGGCCAGCCCATGTTATCCAATGGACCGAAGGCACAAGTTACTAACTTGTGTAACGATATATCTGTAAGAGACAGTAGTTAGTGACAGATTCCTTACCTTAGACTATCCCCAGGCGTCAGGCTGGATCCGGAAAGTTTTTTGCGTAGCAGTACCCTTGCGCGTCGGTAGGCGGCGTCGTGCGGCTCCGCGTCCGTCGTCGGCGTCGTGATCGCCGGGATGACGTCACGGGCAGTACTTAGACGCCGCCCCTGCGCGCTGACGTCAGTTCTGTACACGACTTTCCGCGCCAGGAACGCAGAGCCATGCAAGAAGCTGACATAGGTGTCTGAAAAATACTAGGGCCCTGAAAGGGATGTCCTTAACCCTAGAAATCAGTTCGCAGAACGGGGAGGATGGGTGGGCGGTAGGAATCTGTCACTAACTACTGTCTCTTACAGATATATCGTTACACAAGTTAGTAACTTGTGCATCTGAAAGAGACACGTTAGTGACAGATTCCTTACCTTAGAATAGATACCCCAGCAATACCAACCCCGGTGGTGGGTCTGCGAACAAAGATCAGACAAGGAAGTCCTGGAGGACAGAACGGCCAAAGAAGCCGTCCCTCCGGACCTGACTGTCAAGGCAGTAATGCTTTGTAAACGTGTGCAGCGAGGCCCACGTAGCTGCTTGACAGATAACCGGCAGCGGAACACCGCGGCCCAAGGCCGTGGTAGCAGCCGTTGCCCTGGTGGAATGGGCACGCAGCCCAACAGGAGGCTCCTTCTTAGCCAAAGAATAGCAGGTCTTGATGCACAAGGTAACCCAGCGGGAGATGGTCCTCTTGTGCACCGCCCGACCTTTTTGGCGCCCACGTAGCCAACAAAGAGCTGGTCATCCACCCGGAAGTGTTTTGTGCGGTCAATATAGAAGGAGAGCGCACGTTTTGGGTCCAGACGGTGGAGCCTCTCTTCCTCTCTGGAAGGATGCGGAGGCGGAAAGAAGGTGGGCAAAGTGATGGTCTGCCCAATATGGAAAGCAGTAACCACCTTTGGCAAGAAGGACGGACGCGTCCGAAGAACAACCTTGTCTGGATGAACAGACAGAAAGGGAGGTTTGCAAGACAGAGCCTGGAGCTCACTCACCCGCCGAGCGGAGGTGATGGCCACCAGAAAGGCTGTCTTCAGGGTCAGAAGACGAAGAGGACAGTTATGTAGAGGCTCAAAGGGAGCGCACATTAAAAAGGTAAGAACCAAGTTCAAGTCCCACTGAGGCATCACAAACGGAACAGGAGGGAAGAGGTGAGTAATGCCTTTTAAGAACCTGTTAACAACAGGGGACTTGAAAAGGGAGGGCTGATCAGGGAGCCTGAGGAAGGCCGAGATAGCACAAAGATAACCCTTGATGGTACCCAGGGCAGAACCCTGTTGGGCCAGAGAGAGAAGGAACAGAAGGACCTCAGAAAGAGGGGCAGAAAGGGGATTCACAGCCTTTGCTGTGCACCATGCCACAAATTTGTTCCACCTGCAGGCGTATACCACCTTAGTGGAGGGACGCCTGGCTGCCAGAATCACATCACAAACTTCGGGAGGCAAGTCGAAAGGAATCAACTGCCGCCGCTCAATCTCCACGCAAGCAGGTGTAGACTGGACAGGTTCGGGTGGAGGACCGTCCCCTGCTGCTGCGACAGAAGATCCTCCCGAAGAGGCAGACGGATCGGGGGATCTACGCTCATATTGAGTAGCTCGGGATACCAAACTCTTCGAGCCCAGTCCGGAGCCACAAGAATGACTTGGGCCCGGTCGTGCCGAATCTTCTTCAACACTCTGGGTAGAAGTGGTATAGGCGGAAAGGCGTACAACAGACCGCAACTCCACTCGTGACGAAAAGCGTCGCCGAGCGAGTGCCGCCTTGGAAATTCCAACGCGCAGAACTGATGACATTGCGCGTTCTCTTCGGTGGCGAATAGATCTAACCAAGGCTCTCCCCACTGTAGAAAGAGTCCTTGCGCCACTTCCGAGTGAAGACGCCATTCGTGATCCATCATGCACCTGCGGCTGAGTTCGTCCGCCCTGGCGTTCAGGGAACCTGCCAGGTGTTGAACCATCAGGAACATGCCTCCTGACAAAGGGTCCACGACCCCACCCCGCCCTGTTTGTTGCAGTACCACATGGCGGTGGTGTTGTCTGTGAACACCTGCACTACCTTCCCTTTGACAGAGGGAAGGAATGCCTTGAGTGCAAGTCGGATCGCCCGGAGCTCCAGAATGTTGATATGGAGCCGGGACTCCGCCGGAGACCAGAGGCCTCTGATCTCCGCCTCTCCCATGTGACCGCCCCATCCCAGAAGGGACGCGTCCGTCACAACTGTGTGCTCTGGCTGGGGAAGGGAGAGGGATCTGCCCATGACCCATTGCCGGTTCGAGAGCCACCACTGCAACTGTTTTGCAGTCCCCTCCG
Organism: Calotriton arnoldi; assembly: GCA_963921515.1. Lineage (NCBI taxonomy): Eukaryota > Metazoa > Chordata > Amphibia > Caudata > Salamandridae > Calotriton > Calotriton arnoldi. The sequence continues at coordinate 173,838 of CAWUFW010012968.1, read as the reverse complement.
AGATCTGGACGTGATCGGACAGGTTGCCCTGGTGCTGCGCCCACTGGAACTTCAGGTCCCACTGCAGAGCCCGCATATGCCATCTGGCATGATTGACCAGCAGGATGCAGGAGGCCATGAGGCCCAGCAGCCTCAGGGTCATCCGTACCGAAACCCAGGATAAAGGCTGAAAGATCGGAATAATAGCCTGAATATCCCGGACTCGCCGTTCGGGAGGATAGGCCCGAAACTGCGTCGTGTCCAGAACTGCTCCGATGAAAAGGAGCTGTGGAGAAGGAATCAGATGCGACTTCGGCACATTGATGGAGAACCCCAGCGAGTGCAGGAGTTCGGCCGTAGTCTGGAGGTGGGAGACGACTGCCTGGGACGAGCCCGCCTTCAGCAGCCAGTCGTCGAGGTAGGGGAAGACTGAAACCCCTGCCCGGCGCAGATGAGCTGCGACCACCGCCAACACTTTCGTGAACACCCGAGGGGCACTGGTAAGGCCAAAGGGGAGCACGGTGAACTGAAAGTGCTCGGGGCCTACCGTGAACCGCAGGTAACGCCGGTGGGCCGGCAGGACGGGGATGTGGAAATATGTGTCCTGCAAGTCCAACGCTACCAACCAGTCTCCAGGGTCGAGGGCAGTCAAGACCTGAGCTAGGGTGAGCATCTTGAACTTCTCCTTCCGGAGGAAGCGATTGACGTTCCGGAGGTCCAAGATAGGACGCATGTCCTCCTTGTCCTTTTGGGCACCAGGAAGTAGTGGGAGTAGCAACCACGCCCTACTTCTGGGGTCGGAACATGCTCGATGGCCCTCTTGGCCAAGAGGGCCGTGACTTCCTTCTGCAGAAGTACCAAGTGATCCCCTGACATGCGGTGGAATTGAGGTGGCATGGCTGGGGGGTGGACTCGAAGGGGAGGGAGTAGCCCCTTCGGACAATGTCCAAGACCCACCTGTCCGAGGTGATGGTACGCCAGTGGGGAAGGTGATGGCGGACCCTGCCCCCTACCGGCGTGCTGTGCACCTGAAAGGAGGGACTAGGAGGGTTTGGAGGCCGCGGACGGGTTGGAGGTGGTGGCCTGACCCGCACGCTGGTTGCCCGATCCGCCACGGCGGAATCCACGTCCTCGGCCACGCGAAGACGCCTGCTGCGCGGGCCGGTGGCTGGGCTGCTGACGTGAAGGGGCGCCCCTACCGTGGCCACGATAGGGGCGAAAAGCAGAAGTCAGCGGAGGGCGTGTAGCAGAAAGGCCCAGGGACTTTGCAGTAGCCCGTGAGTCCTTAAAGCGCTCCAACGCATGGTCTGCTTTGGACCCAAAAAGACCGACTCCATCAAAGGGCATGTCCATGAGAGTATTCTGGACATCCCCTGAAAAACCAGTGGTTCTCAGCCAGGCGTGGCGTCGTAGCGCCACCGTCGTTGCAATAGACCTGCCCAGCGAGTCGGCGGTATCAAGGCCACATCTTATTGTGTATTTGGCCGCATCCCTTCCTTCCGCAATGGCGCGGGAAAGCAGTGTCTGGACCTCCTCAGAACACTGGGGCAAAACATTTGCCACCGAATCCCACAAGGAGTGGGTATATCGGCCCAAAAGGCAAGCGGTGTTGATGGCCCGCAAGCCAGCACTGGAGGAAGAAAACCCTTCTTCCCAAATTGATCCAGGCGTTTGGATTCCCTATCCGGAGGGGCGGTAGGGAAGGCGGTTTGGGAAGCGGAGGCTTGGACAACCAAGCTCTCAGGGGTGGGGTGGACAGAGAGAAACAGGGGGTCGCCCGGAGCTGGGCGATGGCGTCGGGACACGTTCCTATCCACAGGAGCCCCTGTGTTGGGCTTGGACCAGGCGCCCAAAAGAACGTCAGTGAGGGCGTCGTTAAACGGCAGCACAGTCTCCGTAGAGGAGGCTGCCGGCTGAAGCACCTCTGTCAAGAGATTAGTCTTGACCGCCACAGTAGGGAGTTGGAGATGTAAGGCTCCAGCCGCCCCTACGCAACACCGTTGCAAAATTGGCTCCCTCCTCCGTAGCCACGGGAGGAGACAGCATGCCAGTGTCAGGGGAAGTATCTAGACCACTGGCATCCCCTAGACGCTCTATCCAGTCCTCATCGTACTGACACTGTTGTGTCAGAGGGTCATCAGACCCCTCCCAGTCCTCCTGGTCCTCCTCAGGTTCAAAATAAGGGGGAGGAGGGACATTTGGGACCCAAGGTCTCATCGGCGCCGGAACCGGCGTCGAGCGACGTCGGTCCGGGTCCATGTCCGGAGCCGGAAGGAACTGGGGACGACGCCGCCCGGAGCCCCAGGCGGCGTCGAGAACGGCACCGGAGACATCGGCGCCGGCGGAGGTGTCGTTAGGTCGACCGGCGTCGATGGGGGTTGTGGAGCCGGGATCGAGGCCGGGGCCGGAGCCGGAGCCGGGATCGAGGCTGGAGGCACGGGCGACGCCGGGGACGGAGCCGTCGGCGACGCCGGAGCAACCCCATCAGGGCCCGCGGGGCCCGAAGGCGCACCGGAGGGACCTTGAGGCCCGAAGAGGCGGGCCATGGCCGACAGGAATTCCTGCACTTGGGCCGGATCCGCCCCGAACCCGGGAAGGACGGGTATTGCGGGGGCGACTCCACAGGCATGTCCGGGGCCGCGGGGCGGGGATGGTGCCGGGAGGGGCCTCAGCCGAGTCGCGAGACCGGCGAGGCGAAGTCCTAGAGCGACGATGCTTTTGGACTTCTTGTGTTTTGACTTACTGGACGAAGAAGACTTCGATGCCGACGACCGGTGTGGACTCCGCGATCGACCCCTGGACCTCTCACGCGACCGGGGCTTCCGCGGAGCCGAATGCCGGGCCTCGAGGAGCTTTCGAGACCGCTCTCGCAAAGCTTTCGGGTGGAGGGCCTGGCAGTCGGAACAAGACTCCGTGTCGTGGCCTCGGCCGAGGCAGAAGAGACACTCCCAATGCGGGTCCGTGACGGACATCATCCGAGCACAGGCGCCGCAACGTTTAAACCCGGGCATCCCTACGACACCTTGAAGTCGATGGAGAAAAACAGTGAAAAAATCACCAAAAAGCTTGGTCAAAAAATGACCAGGGCACTGCTCTTCCCGGATCTGCGCTTGCTGGCGCGGAAAAAAGAAGAACTGACGTCAGCGCGCAGGGGCGGCGCCTAAGTACTGCCCGCGACGTCATCCCGGCGATCACGACGCCGACGACGGACGCGGAGCCGCACGACGCCGCCTACCGACGCGCAAGGGTACTTCTACGCAAAAAACTTTCCGGATCCAGCCTGACGCCTGGGGATATTCTAAGGTAAGGAATCTGTCACTAACGTGTCTCTTTCAGATATTACTTGTAGTAGTCCTTAATTAGAGGGGCTACTATAGAGACATATAAACTTGCATTTATGTGTCCACATCTTTAATAAACTGTACCCTGCCTCCTGGGCTTAAGCGATCTACCTTAGGGGTGAATTACCTATATTAAAGATAGTGCTTTGACCTTGCCATTCATGGTGAGGGCGAGTTGGAGTAGTTTACGCTGTTCCTGCAGTGTGCAGTGGCAAGCCTGCTGTCATCTGTTTACTTGGGCCACTCAGGGTGACACAAATACTGCTTCAGGCCCTGGTGACCCCTTAAACACCTGTGCCTTGGGTACCCTTGGTACCACTTTACTAGGGACTTATAAGGGGACTTTGCTGCAAATACCAATCCTCTGCACACGTTTAGAACATTAACACATTAAGTTGCATTTACAAATCACAGTAAGGTTTGTCTTGTATTTCTCAAAGTAATTTATTCGAGTCCTTCTGTGAGCGAAGTCCGTTTTGTACTTCACTTAGTCTGTTTCTTAGCCTAAGGGTCCTTCTTGAGCCTAAGAAACAGACTCGCTCACAGAAGGACTCAAATAAATTACTTTGCGAAATACAAGACAAACCTTACTGTGATTTGTAAATGCAACTTTATGTGTTAATGTTCTAAACTTGTGCAGAGGATTGGTATTTGCAGCAAAGTGGCCTTGTGACCCCACATTTGGGGATGTGGTGGTTTTTCCCTACCTAATGCACCACACCAGATTTCATGCTATAACCAGATTATATATGTGATAAGACCTGAGAGCGCCATTTGCCTATTACCCACCACCAGCTCTGTATATCTGACTTATAAGGGGGTTAAAGTCCTTGACAATTGGGAGTACCAATTTGATACATTGTGTTTTAGGGAGGGAGCACTGGGGCTTGGGCAGCAGATTCCAGTGCACTTTCAGAGTCATAACTATCAGCACTGGGGCAAAAAGTGTTGGGGGGGGAATGATGACCATATTTATATGACCATATAAAAACGGCACTTTCCTACATCCCTGCCCTGAGTGCCCTACTGTACCTATGTCTGGATACCTAATGCTGACTTGCTGTCATAGGTGAACACGAATCATGTGTGTGCACCACGATATAGGCCTGTCTCATGGATTGCGGTCTTGTTGGACCGGGATGGGCGCTCATACCTCTACCCTTATAGGGATGGAAGGCTACCACAATCACCAGGAGTTAAGCAGCACAAGCACAGTGGTGGCAGCATACCGCTTAGTGATCAGTAGTAGCAAACAGCACCTTTTTACCCTGTGTCACTGAAGTGAGGCCTACAGGCTCACTCACCTTTTTAAAAGTTCAGCTGCTGTGTTTAACTCACCCTTGGCCTACATTAGGTAGATGCGGAGTGCTGTGTAGCGCAGGAGTAGTGACTCTGCGTTGGTTGTATGTATGCCTGGGAAGGGTACAGTATAGGGATGGAGCAGTACTGTAGAGTGCATGTGTGGTTAGCATATGTTCTGGGTGTATGTATACCTGAGAAGAATATATTACATGAGAGATGTAGTGTTGTGCAGTGAGTGAGCAGGGAAAGCATGTGCTGGGTGTATGTGTGCTTGCATGAAGTAGGGGTGGGCAGTAAACTCCACTTCGCTGGCGGAGTTTTGCATGCTCCGCTTGGAGCGCAGAGTTCGGCAAAAACTCCACAAACTGCCACGTTATGGAGATTTTCTAGTGCGCAGGTTGCCAACATTAAGTTGGTGAGCGAGGAAAAATGAGTGCTAACCACCTCCCGGTGAGATTTCTCAACGTGGCCGGCCGCGACAGGTTGCTTGATTAGAAAATTTACTGGAGCAACAGCAAGAAGCAGCCCCTCTGGCATGCAGCGTGGTGCCGTTTGCACTAATTTTACAGAGCAGGACCAGCTCCAGGCGCTAAAAATCAGCACGAGCAGTGCAATGGACCGGAATTCTGCCGCTCACGGAACTCCACAGAATCTTGCAGAGTTTTTAGGTAAACGTAAAACTTGTGTATTCCGCCCACCCATAGCATGAAGTACAATGCATGGTGGGTGAAGTGCTGTGCAGCGAGCACATAGTGAGTGTGTATGCTGATGATGTGTGTGTTTTAAAATATGCACACCCTTGTTGAATATAAGAAAGCTTCAGTACTGTGCATTGCACGCAGACTGAGTGTGTGTACTGAATGCATGTGTACATGCCAAGGTACAATGCATAAAGATATTATTGCTGGACAGCAAGTGTGCGGTGGGTGTACGTGGAGTAAATGTGCCTGCAAGGGTGCCTTATATGGAGGACCCTGGGTTTAATTTTGGGAAGCCAGGCTTGCCTGGTGAAGATGAGGAAAAGGAGAGGAATCCCCCATGACAGATTGTGGATTGCAGCATTCCTGTGAGCTGGAAGGGAAAGGAGACACTTCCTTTGCACTTCAAGAAGTTGCATTTTGATTCAGTGATAGATCATAAAGAAGATGCCTGGACATCTCAGGAAGGGAGATGGGGCCGATAAGGAAATCATAGAGAGTAGGGCTGGGAGCGTGGAATTAACCTTCTTTATGCACATATCACTGTGACTGACATCCAGATGTGAACTCTGGTCACTCCCACAAATTGTGGTATGGATCAATCAGCTTCGGAGTCATGCCTGCTGTGACAGATATCTTTCATAAGGAAAGAAGAGGGAGGTGTTCACTTCAAAAGAAGCAGAACCCCAACATAAAACTTCAAAGAATCAAACCCTAAATCACATTTGGTGTCAGGAAAAGGACTATAACAAGGGGCGGTTGCGTCCCCAAAAATGTGTAATCTGCCAAGCAGACAGGCGAGCTGTGTGAGAAGTGGAAGCTCTGCAAAACGTCTGCCTGTGACCAGGACGGGGGGCAGAGGCCTGCTAGTCTCTCTTCTGGGTAAGGGGACATCACCCAGAACACCAAGATCACCTGGCTTGAAGCACCATGCCTACCTGCTTGCCAAGACCGGTGTGCCCTGTGGGGGAGAGAAGAGTGCTGGTGGGTGCAAGGTCCAGTGGAGAGCCCTGCATGGGGATTCCATGAGCAAGGTGTAAGGCTGTCCACAGATCGGGACGTTGCCTGTGTGCAGAATCGGCTCTGCAACCATTGTATGCCAGGAGAGAGCTGCATTGTTCTGAGCCGTATTGGAAGTACTGGGTGGGAAGCACCAAGCTGCACCGCTGTGCAACGGTGACCCCGTATGCTGGGGGCAGTGGGGTCACCGGTGAACTGAGTTTGGGCCAGGTGTGCAGGATTTGTGACTGACGAAATCAGCTACCCTCATGCCAGGAAGGGCCGCCGTAGTGAGGGCAATCGCATTAGAAGAGTATGCACTTGAATCATGATTAACGCAGCAACTGTGTATGGCAGGAGAAGCTGCCGGTACCACTTTAGCCTAGGGTTTGGGTCGTCACCTGGACTGAAGGAGAACCACTGTGACCAGCGGGTTGAGCCTGCACGCTGTGATCCGCACCGGACGTAGTCCCTGAAGTTCACCGAGACGCTGCAGAGGAAGTTGCATCCTCATTGGAGTTCTGGTCGTGAGATGGAGACTCACACCAGTACTCCCCATCCCCTCTGCTAGGGGGAAGAGCACCTTACCTTTTGCGCCTTCCAAGCGGAGCAGCTTTGATCAATGGAAACTGACTGGCAGTGCTTTTTGACAGGGCGAGCCTGCGCAGTCAGGCGCTGCTTCGCCCATCACGGGCAGCCTGACTTTGCTGTACAGGATCCGAACTTGGAAGCGCCTGATGAAAGGGCATTCCCTTCACCACTGAACAGTTCCATACCCCTGGAACGGGTACGACTGAAACTGGGCCTTTGGGTCCTGGGGGACTTGCTGCTAATGGTGCTGTGACACCATAGACACTTTTGACAAATTCCTAAAGAGTCAAAGGGAGAACTCTTGAGTAAGGTCTAATAGTTTGCATTCCCTGGATGCGGCCACCAGTGAATGAGGAATAACCCTGAACATGTTACACAAAGGAGGATGGGGCAGGGATTTGCCTGAAAACTACAAGTGCCCCGATCTCAAGGGAGAATTGTGCTAATGCTTCTGAATGTCATATACCTTTTGCATGTGTAGAGTTAGAAATAAAATACTTCTTTTCTTAGAAAAGGGAGTATTGGACTGGACATTGATCTACTGTGTGCACTGTTTGCATTTTGAGTAATGAGTTGTGTTCAATGACCTGTATGCCCCGTAACAAAGGATCCTTGACTGCTTGACAGTTACCACTAAGAGTCTAGTGCAGAAGGGGTACTTGGCCCAGTTGCTCAGAACCCATGGTAGGCCGGGACCTGGGACATCAGGAGTAAAAGGCTTCAACCACCAGGGATGGGCCCAGTAGCCCCTGCGTGCCCCGTGGCCCTCTGAAAGACAAAAATATACCCAAATACAGCCCACTTGAAGCAAAGTTCCTAATGGGGCCATTAGGGAAAGGGGGGATAGTACGGATATAGAGGACTATGGCGATTAACTCCCCAGATCTCTTTTAAACATTGAGAGCAGTTTGGGAGAAATGGTTGGGAAAACTAGAGTTCAATGACTGGAGAGATGCCTGTATGTCCCAGCAGGTGCTGGTTATCTACTCACGGCTCTGACTTATCCAGTTTAAATACCTACACATAACCTATTTTACACTCTTGAGACTATGGCGAGCTAATAGTGTCGCTGATCCCACCAGTCCCTGTTGTCTAGAGGAGTGGGGTGATTTTTTCCTCACAGTTTGAAGATGCCCTGCTATTACACTGTTTTGGCAGAAGATTTTTGCTGCCCTGTCGAAGGTCCTTGACACTCCCTCCATGTCGCACTACTGGGTATTCTTGGGAAGCTGGGGAGAGCGTAACTATGTGGGGATCGAAACCATGCTTGCTAAAAAAGCCATCGCCAGACACTGGAACTCAGCCAGCCCCTCGTCCATGATCGAATGGCGGGCGACAATAGACTGGTGTGTCAAACTGAGGGAGCCAATATAAGCAGCCAGAGACTGTCCTCAGAAACATTTGGAAGTCTGGGGGAAATGGTAGGCAGTGCTTTAAGTGGGCCGGGTCTTGCCGGTGCTCAGCACCGGCAGTTCTATAAAGCAGGTGCCGAAACTGGTCTCTACCGGGCTCTCCATTTTTGCCCTCAGGGTGAAAAAAAAAATCTTACCTCTGCAGCAGTACCACCCTTTACTGCTTTTGAGGTACCTTCAAAGAGACTCGCTATAGTACTTTCACAGTCTCATCATTTCAGAACTGAAGCATTTTCAGTATTCTATACAACGAAGCCATAGTTGTTGCTGATTTATCTTACACAAACAACCACCATTGGCAAAGCCAATATCCCTTACTTGTTGTAGGAGTAATGTTACTCGTTGCAACAATATTCTATATCAGTATGCAATGACTAGTGCTTGGAATTGAAAAATCGAAGTGCAGGTACTCTGTAACAGAGTACCTGCTTGATTCTGAGAAGTGCCGGTACTCTCCAATTAAAAGTATTACGTCTCTCTTGAGAAGTCCCGGTACTCTCCCTCTCAAAATAAAAAAGTGCCGGTACTCAGTACCGGCCCATTTAAAGCACTGGCAATGACAGAAGCAGCAAAATACCAGTTGGGCGGCACACCATGCTAAGCACAGATTTTTAGCTTGCACTTATATTTAAGCCACGCCCTCAACTACATCGACCACGCCCCTTTGAGAGACCCCCTGTTTTTTTCATTATACTTAAAGCCCTGGCAGCAGGGCACAAGTCCTAAAAAAAGAAGTGGGGGACGCTGACGTCACGACAGGAAGTGACGTCACGAAAGGTGGCTTGCACCATCAGACTCATTGCCTCCCCACGCTCACCCCTTAGATGCGATTGCATCAGAGAAGCCAGCGCGTGAGCAGCGTTCTGAATGAGCTCCGATCTCGCCCCAGAGAGGCCAAAGAGTGAATGTGTGGCTCCATTTGCTCCAGTTATCGAGCTCCCGGTAAAATAAGTGGGGGGACGCCGTCCACCCGCGTGGTACCCCGACTCGAGCCCTGCCCGGCGGTAGGCATATTATGGGTTGGCTTAAAGAATACTTGGACGCCTTTTAGTGAATGCTCGGGTTGGAAACTTCTTTACCATGCAAGCAGTATGTATATTGTGTTTTTGTTTCCCTTATGGATTTTGGGTAAAAAAAATAACTACTCCCCATTTCATCAACTGTATTTTTATTTGATATGTTTTTTAAATTAAATGTCATTTACACCCGACATTAATTGAAACCAATTTTGGGGCATATGTCTCAGTACTGCTGATTGGCCGTCTTCGGTGAACACGGAGGCGCGCGCCTTCCTTGTGAGAGGTCCAAGCATAGTATTAGCACAGCCATACTCCAGCGGACCCGCGAGCCAGCTCGGGCCGTGCTAATCCACAGAGCCAAGGTCTCTGCTGACATCGTGTTCTCGAGCGACTCAACAGGACGCTGGCACAGGAGCCTACGGAGACCAGTCGCCTGCCTTTTCACAGCGGATTTCAATGGGGTGTGAAAGACACTCGTTTCCTTTGTGATTGTAAACAGAATCAGTGTAGTCTTCAATGGGACTTCCCCGGGCGCCATTAATCACCCTGTCTGCTGTAGTGCTGTGTGTAATAACACAAGGGCTGGGGCACTTGGCGCCTACCCAAGCCTTAATGAAGTAAAGTGTCACCGGGGAGCTGGAGCCTGTTGAACTGCCAGAACCGACCCTGAACGCAATTACTGGCAACTCGCACACATGCGTGCAATCTTTGAATGTCTGCTTGTTAAAAATTAATGAAATATGTCTCTATGAGGCGCGCTTTCGATTACTTCAGCTACTGCAGTTCGTGAATTCCAGAGCTGATAATCGATATCGGTGTATTGCTTTTACAAATTCTGTCTATTTGCTGCTTAAGATCCCAAGAGGACCCCTACAGTAAGACACTTTCAGTCAGCCCTGGCGCTTGCCAAACAGCACTTCGCATTCAGGGACGTGCAGTTTTCAATATTCACATTATATTCACTGCATTGAATATCGCGGGCAAAGTATAACTGTGTGTGGGAAACACGTGACGCTTTTACGAATAAGGCACCCAGATCAAAAATATGTTTTCATTAAAGATTCTTAATATACATTTACAGTACATACTTAGCACAAGATTTGTTATGAGTAATGTTTTGGTATGTGCAAATTATTTTATCGGACAAATTAAGCGACACCTCTATGGATGGCTTGGCTGGCGCTTAGGCTCTTAGAGCCAGGCCAGCCCGTGGCTCGGCTGTGCCCATGACCTCTCATGGCAGCACAGCCTGGCACTGCACGCGAGCCTGGTGGGTGTCACTGCGGCCCGGGCCCAGGCCCAGGGCCGGACTGGGAACCAAAACCGGCCCTGGCAAAGTGCTCGGCTGCCCCCCCCGGGGGGGGGGGGGGGGTTGGGGGTGTGGCCGGCCAGCCGAGCACTTTGCCAGGGCCGGTTTCGGCCGATTTTGTTACAGGGCCGATTTTGCAGCTATGCTGCAAAAACGTCCCTGTAACAAAAACGGCCCCGAGGGGCCCAAAATCGGCCCCCACCCTGGCGGCCCACCAGGGAAACGCCCGGTGCCCGCTACGGCCAGTCCGGCCCTGCCCGGGCCTCGGCCAGCTGGGCTGGTATCTAGCGCCTATTGTCGCAGAGTAATTCCGCCAGGCACTTCCCTCCGCTCCGCACCGCTTTCAACAGGCCTCTTTCATCCGTTACTCATCGTACACCTCAGGGGCATAGCCTTGAAGTAAGCGTGCACATGATTGGCCCAGCTGGACAAAACATTTGGGAAATAAAGGTCGTTAGAATTCATGGGAAAGAGTTGGTTGCCTACATGAAGAAAGTACATCTAATGTGAACATACTCCCTTACATTACGAACCTCCTCCTTTCCTAGCCCACGTGTGGAGAATACGCCCCTCTTCCAATCAAAGCACATTTCCGTTTTATCTGCAGTCCAAGGGAAAGTACAATCAATAAATGTGAAAACAGACGGACACTGCCAGCCCAGCTTCTTTCTAGCCCTTCCTCCTTTCTCTGCCAAAACTCTCTCCTTTCCCTTTGACTGCGGCAATCTGTGGAATGATCCTGAGGTCCGTGCCATGTTTTTGTGCTCTCTCTCCTCGAGCGCATGCTCATCCCATCAGTTTTTCACAGCACTATAGTTAAGGTTTTTTATTCCACCAATGCAGCACTGCTCTCAGTTCCGTCTGTGACCAACTCATCCAGTTCAGTTTTTTCTTTACATTCTGGTACTTGTAGTTCTATATTTATAAGGGAATAAACATGACTACTAGTAGCAGAAGGCAAAGAAAAACATGGACTGGATAACCGCTCGCAAATGGATCTAGGGTACTTGGGGGACATGGGACCAATGTTTTAGTGCGAACAGCGGCGGTTTCTTTACGAGGGCGGAGAAGCGTCACCTCCCCTCCACCCGCTATGAGCTGCACTAAGTGTTAAAAACAAGCATTGGCATAGCCAATAGGTCTCGCCTTTGGGACCTTATAAGTGTTTATTTATCCAGCACAATATCCTTGGTGCAACAACATCAAGTGTTGCATGGCTAAACACTTCTAAGGTCCCAAAGGCGAGACCTATTGGCTATGCCAATGCTTGTTACTTTTGTTGATGCCCCACGAGGAGGTCTGTCAGATAAAAATAGATCTGTAACTCTGCTGTGTAAGTTATACTCTCTTACAAGTGTGGAAAGAACAAGTTTACGATCAATGACTGATTGGTGACTGACATCAAAGTGCATTCAGTTGCACCTTCATGCTGCAAATGTAACTCGCGGAGGGTTTTCATAATGTTGAAATTGCGTTACTGGCATAAAATATGCCACTAACAGATTAAAAAAACAACATCTAGCTCATCCAAGTCACAAGTTACACAAACTTAACATAATACCTCCAACTAGTTTGTGGCCACCACAAATACAGAACAATATTTTAACCATATAACCCAGGCGTCGGGAGAAGTTCCCTACAAATCAATAGAAAAGAGAAGAAATTGCACAGGACAAATGGAATAACATTATGCTAAAAATGCTGTAATCAGCAGAAAGACAGACTCAGAAAGACCGAAATGTTGGTAGACTTAACACACGGATGAGAGATGATTGTATTTGGTAAATTTCAAAACCTAAACAAACAGGCCATTTCTGACCTAGGAGCAGCATTTCAGTCGACACAACGTACTGCGCTCTGAAGCAGTGAGAGCCTGAAATGGGCAGTTATATCTGGCTGTATTCCACTGCTTATACATATAAACAAAAATAATGAGCATTTATCGGGATAATATAAACTACGAAAAAGTTGTTGCCAGCTCACATGTTACTGCTTGCCTGTCCATTAGGTAATGCAAGGTTCTAGCACTTAAGGAAGGCAATAACACATGTTCGTCAACAAAAGTATGCCAGTGTGGCTTATAGTGAGATGCATGCTCGCCTCTGAAACATGCAGTGGTGTGTATCTCAAGAGGTCAAAACCTGGAACGACTGACAGTGGATTAACTGAACACCATACGCTGGGTAAATGTATTGCCGGTTACTTATAGCACTTAGAAAAGGCACAAGTCATGTATGAAGCAACATACAAACAAGTTATTCTGCTTTAGGTTTACGCATGCATGCCACAGTCAAACATTTGGGGGGAAACACAGCATTCAGGAAATCATTTCTTGCTGATACATTTATAAGCACTGTACTACTTCCAAGGTAAGAAATATGGGTTAGATTCACAATGAAATTGTGAAATGTACTCCTGCTCTTTAAGCAAACTTCCAACTTTCAGAACATTGCTTATGAACTTCAGAAGTAGTCTTAGCCAGGTCTCGGTTTTGAGACCTTTTATCTTTGTTAATGTTTTTTAATTATGCTGTACAGCATCCCTGTGCTGTGCAACATGGCTAAATAAGAGGAAAACAAAACCTAGGATACGTACGCCAGGTCATTTTGAAGGCACGCACACCATGCACATGTGCGCCTATGAAATGATGCAGCAGTTATTTTTTAGAGTTGCATCGGCAAATAAAAATAAAAAAGCGCAAAAGCTTTTTTTTTAAAGCTAGAGCAAGGGGGCAAAATGCCCCGTGAGGATGGGGCAACACAGACTGCTGCTGGTGATGGGAAGCAATGCTGCGGGGTGGGAGGAGAAGCAACACAGGGTGGGGTGAAGAACAGCAACGGGTGACAGAGGAGAGTGGGGTTGCGAGGAAGCAACACGGAGGGGAGGGGGACGAAAGGAACACAGAGGGCGGAGGCAGGGTGAAGAACAATGGGTGACAGAAGGAGGGGGTGGGAGGCAATAGGGAGGGTGTGGAGAATCAACAGGCGAGAGCAACATGAATCGGGCGAGGAGAGAAGCACATGGGCGAAGACATGAGCACAACATTAAGGATTGTGGAGAGAAGCACAAAGGCAACAGTGGGCAACAAGGAGTGCAGGTGGTAAGAAGTACATGAGGGTGACAGCTGGGAAACATATACATTCTTGTGAAGTGCTTAACCAAAAAGAAAAGACAAGCGCGCGCCTCGCGCTAAAAGTAAAAAAAAAAAAAAAAGCGTCGGCAAAAGTGAAAGCGTTTCCCTTGCGGGAGCGAGCAGCGCCAGGAGCGATAATTGCTAACACATGGCGCCAAAGCTCGCTCCCGCAAGGGAATCGCCAAACGTGCACGCGTTGCCATTGAAAGCAATGCAACGCGTGCAAGTTTTTAGGGCGAAAAGTGAACCGATTCCAAAAGGTCTTTTTCCTAAGCTGCGCATGCGCGCTGCGTAGGCGAGACCTAATAAAATGGCAATGAAATGATTTCATTGCAATTTTATTTTTCACAACGGTACGCCACAGCAGTCAGCATTCCCTGAGCCAGGAAAAATGATGTTGTGTCCTCTGTTGCTGATTGGCAGCATAGAGGACTGGAGCAGTGGCTTGACTGGACGCTCTAAAGTGCGCATGTCACTTTGGCCGGCAGTCTTGCGCCGGCCAAAGTGACACCTGCACTGTGAAGCTCTCCACCCAGCTGTCTTAGACAGCTGGGTGGAGACCAAGCAATGGCCCAGACTGGCCATAGCAGGCACCAGGCGTTTTCCCGGTGGGCTGGAAGGGTGGGGGCTGGTTTTTGGCCTGGCCTGTGGTGGGCGGTTTTGCAGCAGTGCTGCAATATCGGCCCCTTGTAACAAAAGCAGTGCTTGTGCCTGACACAAGCAACCCAGGCTTCTCAGTACCACCCCCCGTTCCCCCTCGGGGGCCGATGGAGCGAACTGCCAGGTCTGGTTTCGGTTCCCAGTCTGCCCGTACACAGGCCTCCAGGGCCTGAAGGAGCCTCTAGCCATTTATTTTATTTATAATGTTACTATAATGTATGCCAGTGATTTAGTTTTTATTTATTGTGCAGGTTTGTTTTATTCTCTTTTGGGAAGCAGTGGGGCACTTCGCCCGACCCACCTTTTTCAAAGGATAAAATCCGCCCGAGTGGGAATCAGGAAAGGGCAGCCATTTACCATGTTAGAAGGGGTTAGTGTTTCTGCAGCAATCCTCTGGGGCTAAGGGATATGTGGTGAGAGGTTTGTGGGAGATTAGACTTGGTTGGAAAACCCGAAAATAAGTGGTTACTTGTATGCGTGAGTATCCGTCTGTCCGAATGCATGCAAGCATGTTTATTCACTTGGGTGCCACATGCGCATATTTATTTGCCGATTCATGTGACTGTATGTATGTTCTATGTGTGTGCGTCTGCCTACATCAGGGACTCTTGTGTAATTGGAGCTACTTATGTTCAGTGAAAATCATCACAAGCTACTAATATTATCAGTGTTGTACTAATGACCACATCAGGCATGAATACATTAGTAGCCACCATATGGAAGATTACCAGCGTGATAACCTCAGTGCATCAGGCAGGGTTGTCAGCAATAGCCTAAAAAGGCTCTGTCAGTTTGGGATGCCTCTATGTAGGTAAAACATGCCAGCCTCAGCTGCAGTTCCCCTGGCATGAAAGTAATAATATTAGTAATATATCTCCTCACATGATTTATCACTCAAAAATCAGCTTATGAGTTCGGAAAATAAACACTTTTTCATCCTAAATACACAGTTTGGGCATACACATATTAATTAAACCAAGCAAAAGGTTTCAATATAGTATGCTGGGGTGTACACAGGAGAGCTACTTATAGGTAGCTGGAGAGCTACCAGTAGCTCAGAAGCTACTCGGAGAAGCTTGGTCTCAGGGCATGAGTCGGGGGTACACGGCGTGCACCCACTATTTTCACAGGGTGGACGCCGTCCACGCTGCTAAGAAGTTGGGCTCCACAGAAATATGTTGAACTTATCCCAGTGTAATTTTGAGACACCGGGACACGTTTACCAGCTCCTGCACGTTGTCTGATTTCCATTCCCAGCAGCAACGTGGAGGCAGAGAGGGGGCTTTTTTTCACCTCCAGCTGGGCAAAGATAAAGACAGAAATTAAGGGGCCATCAGACCAACTTTTGATCGAGTATTGGACTGGAGGCGTCCTGGAACCTCACAAATGCAAATGCACCACGAGGAAACAAAAGCACACAGCTAAGAGATGCATACTTTTTACTTTGTTGTATATAAGTGCATGCACTGTAAGAATGTCAGATGGGTTGGTCAGTCCCGGTATTTACAAGAATAACAATTTAAATAGCACTATTTTATTTATTTTATAGTGCTACTCATCCCAATGCAGAGTGTTAGAGCGCTTTACATAACATACACATTATCCATTCCAAATAAATCATATAAGTGTGTAAATCAATGTACAAGATGTGTTACATGAGATAGTCAGGGTTACAAGTTGTAGGAGTCAAATACCCTTCATATTCATAGCTCAAGGTGAACTACTAGAAAGAGTACAATTTATTAACTGCAAGTAACAAAAGGATCTCTGTGTTCAAAGCAGTAATCCACTTACCTATTTACATAAAATAAAAATCTGTGATCTGCATGTTACATGATATGCTTTGCAGGAGACAACTTTTTTTTTTTTTAAACATATTTTATTGCATTTTCAGTTGGAACATGTTACAACATACACATATCAGAGCATCACTTCCAGTGAGGTCACTTCCTGTGATGCCATGTGGAATGCCACACGTCGTGACGTCATGTGCTTTGATGGCACGCCTCATGATGTCACTTGCATACTGCCTAACTTGGTCAGTCCCCCCACTTCTTTTTTTAGGACTTGTGCCCGGCCTGGTCTACATCTAGGTAGCGCCTGAATGCATTAGGGTGCAGTTACAACAACAAAGAAAGCAAACACCTTAAACGAGCCAGACCTATTTGCGTTGCCTAAGCTTGTTTTCCTTTCTTCCTTTGTATTTCTCTGTATTTCGTGTATCAGACCCCACCCTCCCCCAAATCCGATGAACTAAACAAACATGGAGTTCAATGCTTCCCAGTAGTGCTCCCGTCTGCTGTCGAGAGAAGAGGGATCCTACAAGTATCTCCCTTAAATTGGCCATCAATAGATCCATTGCATGAGGATGCTACAGGTAAGGGTTTTACAGGTGGCAGACCCACAGGTGACTGAGCTACTGCACTCCCCCATGTGAGCTCCAGCAGCCACCTTTACCTGAAACACTCCTTCACCCGACCTCAGTGCGGGGAGGAGATGTCTGTCCATATAAGAATGGACCCTTTAAACAGCTCCGAGAACATGCTAACAGGACGCCGTACCTGCTAGCACAGTAACTATTTTTTATTTTAAGCATTCTGTAATAACTGAAATGCTTATGTGTAGAAAAAATATCGTGGGGCTGATTATTTACATTAATTCGCACCCCACACACGATTCTTCCTCACAAAGACAACAAAACCTGTTATATCCACACCACTTAATTAACAGGGCACCTCTTTATCTTATACAAAACCAGTGGGAGCGGCTGCGGAGGTCCCTGAAATCGCGACAGACGCAGGGGCCTGGGGGTGAGACCCGAACGTTAGTACGAGCGGCCCCCTTGCTACGCAGAGGTCAGCCTGGGGGGCAAAACGCGCCTAATCAAAGCGTGGGGGCCTGGGGGGCTGAGATGTGTAGCGGAGGCGACCTGATAAGATCTGCCTGATCTCAACATGGCGCCCAGGCGAGACTTGCCTGACCTTGACATGGCGCCCGCTGCTCAGAAGAGAAGCAGCATGCAGGAATGAATGCTTACTGCCCCGCTGGAAGTCTTCCTTTAGGAGTGCTCTGAGAGGCTGGCTAACGGCGAGCGGGAGCCTTGATATCTTCACCAGTAACAGTTTCGGCCCACTTCAACTAGTCTTCTTCTCCCTGTAAGCAAAGGGCTATCTCCATCGCAGGAGAATTAATGATCCCCGGCCGCGCCTGACTCCAACATGGCGCCCATGCTGCTGTAGCTACAGGAGGGACAGTGGCGGCCCACTCCAACTGATGATCTACCTCCTTCAACCAGGGAAGCTCCTGATTGCCCATAAACCCAATCCTAGGAACAGGCTTGTCTCCAACAACAAGGGACATGAGCATCACTCTGCGCCCGACCCCAAAATAGCTGCCACTGATCCCATCTAGTTCAAGGGGAAGTCTCGTGGCTGAGGCTGTGGGCCACTCACATGTATCTGGACTCTTGATTTTCGGTCACCTCCTGATCATCTCTCTAACTCCGGCGGAGCCCGAACCGCATGGCCGAATCCCGGTGGAGCTGCACCGACAGCTATAGGGGAGACTGGCTCTGGCGCACCGCTTTGGCCGTCACCTACCCAGCCGGACCTCGGACATATGTCTCGCCTTTTTCTCCGCCGCCGTCTCCTTCCAATGGACTCCCAGCTCCCCCTGTTCTTTTTGAATCTTGATACTCGTCCGGCAGAGCCCGAACCACATGGCCGATTCCCGGTGGAGCTGCACCGACAGCTATAGGGGAGATTGGCCCTGGCACACCGCTTTGGCCGTCACCTACCCAGCCGGACTTCGGACATATGTCTCGCCATTTTCTCTGCCGCCGTCTCCTTCCAATGGACTCCCAGCTCCCCCTGTTCTTTTTGAATCTTGATACTCGTCCAGCGGAGCCCGAACCGCATGGCCGATTCCCGGTGGAGCTGCACCGACAGCTATAGTGGAGATTGGCCCTGGCACACCGCTTTGGCCGTCACCTACCCAGCCGGACTTCAGACATTTGTCTCGCCTTTTTCCGGCCACTGTCTCCTTCCAATTGGTCTCCCAGCTCCCCCTGTTTTTTTTTAATCCTGACACTCGTCTTGCCAATAACTCCTGTATTGAATTTGTAATTTTTCTGTAATTAATGTGAAATTTCTGTAACTGGTAACACGCTGTTTCCTTATGTAAAGCACTCTGATACCTCCGGGTCTAGCTAGTGCTATATAAAACTCTAAATAAAATAAATAAAACAGCCTGTCACTATTTCACAGCATGTCCTCTCTCTCCAAAAACCCTTACACACATGTTCGCTCTCGCACAAACCCTGTCTCTCACACACATCTCTTCATACACAGCACTCCTCTCTCGCACACAGCACTCCCTCATACTCCGCACTCTTCTCTCATATACAGGACCACGTCTTACAGACAGCACCTCTTTCATGCACCTAAACGATATAGACGAAGATGTGAAATATTCTCTATATTACCGTTGTGGGTGTGGAGAGGGGCCATGACTCACGAGGGGTGAAGCTTCGAGTGAGTCATGATGGTCCCCCCCACTCCCTCAACAGATATAAACAGCACAGTGAAACGGCATGTATGGGTTATGCTAGGCTGTTCTATCAAGTACTGCAGTTATAAACAAGGGTAATTGAACGGCAACAAAAACCAGAGCACAAGGGGTTAAATCCTTGCAGTGGGATAGAATCATAACAACTTTGTCTTGTGAGGATGGTTTCAGTTCTTTTCTGCTGTCAACATATTCTGGAAAGGAACATGAAGCGATAAGAACAAGTTATTTACCTTCGGTAACGATGTATCTGTAAGAGACAAAGGTAAGTTGTAGATTCCTTACCTTAGAATTTCCCCCAGACGTCAGAATGGAACCGGAGATGTTTCTTTAGCAGTACCCCTGCGCGTCAGTAGGGGGCGTTGGTCGACTCCGCATCCGTCTCCGGCACTGTGGTCGCCAGGATGACGTTGCGATGCCTACTTATACACCGCCCCGGCGCACTGACATCAGTTCTGACATGACTTTCCACGCCAGAAACGCAGAGCCATGAAAGACACTGACCACTGGTGCGCCTCAACTAGGGTGCTGCAAGGGAGTCCCTATCCCTAGAAGTCAGTTCACAGAGCGGGGAGGATGGGTGGGGCGGTAAGGAATCTACAACTATCTTATGTCTCTTACAGATACATCTTTACCGAAGGTAAATAACATGTTCATCTGAAAGAGCAGTTAGTTGTAGATTCCTTACCTTAGAATAGATATCCCAGCAATACCATCCCCGGAGGAGGGTCTGGGAACCAAGTTCAGACTAAAAAGTCCTGGAGGAAAATAGCCGTCCCTCCGAACTTGACTGTCCAGGCAGTAATGTCTGGGGAACATGTGCAGAGATGCCCATATTGCCGTCTGGCAGATATCAAGGAGTGGGACTCCACGTGCCAATGCAGTGGTTGCTGCCGTAGCCCTAGTGCAATGAGCACGCAGCCCCACTGAAGGATCCTTCTTCGCTAAAGGGTAGCAGATCTTTATGCAAAGGACAACCCATCCAGAGATGGTTCGTTTTTGGACAGCCCGGCCTTTCTTGGCACCTACATATCCAATAAAGAGTTGATCATCCACCCGGAAATCTTTGGTGCGGTCAAGGTAGAATGACAGCGCACGTTTAGGGTCCAGACGGTCGAGTCTTTCCTCCTCCTTGGAAGGGTGTGGAGGAGGGAAAAAGATAGGCAAGGTGATAGATTGTCCTACATGAAATGGTGTAACCACTTTAGGAAGGAACGAAGGCCTCGTTCTAAGGACCACTTTGTCCGGATGCACAGAGAAGAAAGGGGGCTTGGAAGACAAAGCTTGCAGCTCATTCACCCTGCGAGCAGACGTGATGGCCACAAGGAAGGCAGTTTTCAGAGTAAGGAGCCTAAGAGGACAGTTATGAAGAGGCTCAAAGGGCGCGCACATAAGATATGTTAGAACAAGATTCAAGTCCCACTGGGGCATTATGAAAGGAGATAGAGGAAATAGATGAGTAATGCCCTTAAACAATCTATTAACAATAGGAGACTTCGTGCCCAGTCCGGAGCCACAAGAATAACTTGGGCCCGGTCGCGCTTGATCTTCTTGAGCACTCGGGGCAGAAGTGGTACAGACTCGCGACGAAAGGCGTCGCCGAGTGAGTGCCGCCTTGGAAACTCCAACGCGCAACACTGCTGACATTGTGCGTTCTCTTCGGTGGCGAACAGATCTAACCAAGGCTCTCCCCACCACTGAAAGAGACCTTCCACCACCTCAGAATGAAGACGCCATTTGTGATCGACCAAGCCCCGACGGCTGAGTTTGTCCGCTCTGGCTTTCATAGAACCCGCTAGTTGTTGAACCACCTCCGTCATGCCCTGATGTTCCAGCCATGCCCAGAGGTGAAGAGTCTCCTGACGTAGGGTCCACGACTCCACCCCGCCCTGTTTGTTGCAGTACCACATGGCGGTGGTGTTGTCTGAATACCCGCACCACCTTCCCTTTGAGAGAGGGAAGGAATGCCTTCAGTGCCAGTCGGATCGCCCTGAGCTCCAGCAGTTTGATATGGAGCCCGGACTCCACTGGAGACCAGACACCTCTGCTCTACGCATCTCCCAGACGGCAGCCCCATCCCAGCAGTGACGCATCTGTCACCACTGTTAGATCTGGTTGGGAAAGGGAGAGGGATCTGCCTCTGACCCAAGTTTGGTTCGTTAGCCACCACTGCAGTTGTTGTGCAGTTCCCTCTGAGATCTGAACGTAGTCAGAAAGATTCCCTGATGCTGCACCCACTGGGACTTCAGGTCCCACTGCAGAGCCCGCATATGCCATCTAGTACGATCCACCAGCAGGATGCAGGAGGCCATGAGGCCCAGCAGCCTCAGAATCATTCTCACCGAAATCCGGGATAGAGGATGAAACATCGGTATCATAGCCCGCATATCTTGGACTCGCGTCCAGAACAGCTACGATGAAAGGGAGCGTCTGAGAGGGAGTCAGGTGTGACTTCGGCACGTTTATAGTGAACCCCAGCGAGTGCAAGAGGTCCGCCGTAGCCTGGAGGTGGGAGACGACAATCTGGGGCAAACTCGCCTTCAACAGCCAGTCATTGAGATAGGGGAAGACTGGAACCCCTGATCTGCGCAGATGAGCTGAAACCACTGCCATCATCTTCATCAACACCCGAGGGGCAATGGTAAGGCCAAAGGGGAGCACGGTGAACTGAAAGTGCTCATGGCCCACCGTGAACCGTAGATAGCGTCTGTGGGCTGGCAAGACGGGAATATGGAAATAGGCGTCCTGCAAGTCCAACGCCACCATCCAGTCTCCGGAGTCAGGGCAGACAGGACCTGAGTCAACGTGAGCATTTTGAACATCTCCTTCCAGAAGAAGCGGTTGAGGGTCCTGAGGTCTAGAATAGAACGCAGGCCTTTGTACTTCTTGGGCACCAGAAAGTAGCGGGAATAGCAACCATGACCTACTTCTGGCACAGGGACCCTCTCTATAGCTCCCTTGGCCAAGAGAGCTGAAACTTCCTGGTGGAGAAGCGCCAAATTATCCTCCGACAAGCGGTCAAAAGATGGCACCATGGAGGGAGGTGTAGTCTCGAAGGGGAAGGAGTAGCCCTTTTGGATGATATGCAAAACCCATCTGTCCGACGTGATGGATTGCCAGTGGAGGAGGTGATGGCGAATCCTGCCTCCCACTGGCCGTTGATGAGCCTGAAACGTCAGACGAGGAAGGTTTGGAGGCTGCGGCGGGGAGGGGGGGGGGGAAAGGGTGGACTGGCCTGCCCGCTGGCTCCCAGACCCGCGAGGTCACTGGGTCAGATCGTCCACGGCTACGCAGTGGCTGGGCAGCTTTCATGAGCTGGTGGCTAGACTGGGCCGGCCGTGGTTGGGTGCCCCTTCTGTAGCCAAGAAAGGGACGAAAAGCATACTGGAGTGGGCGAGAAGGCACAGCGAGGCCGAAAGATCTGGCGGTAGCCCGAAAATCTTTAAAGCGCTCAAGCGCTGAGTCTGCTTTGGCGCCAAAAAGACGCCAGCCATCAAAGGGCATGTCCATCAAGGTTGACTGGACATGCCCCGAAAAGCCAGATGTCCTAAACCAAGCGTAGAGCCTAAGGGCTACTGACGTGGCAATCGTTCTGCCCAGTGAGTCGTGGTATCCTGTCCACATCTGATTGTGAATTTGGCTGCTTCTCTCCCATCTGCGACTGCGTGGGAGAGAACGGCCCGGGCCTCCTCCGACATTAAGGCAGCACCTGCGCAACCGTATCCCACATGGTACAGAAGTATTGGCCCAAGAGGCATGTGGTATTCATGGACCGCAGTGCCAAGCTGGAGGAAGAGAACATACGCTTCCCAAGATGGTCCAGCTTCTTGGATTCCCTATCTGGAGGAGCAGAAGGGAATGCGCCCTTTGAAGAAGAGGTTTGGACCACCAAGCTCTCGGGGCAAGGGTGCTGAGTTAGGAACACTGGGTCGTCTGGGGCCGGCGGGCAATCGTCCTCTCCACAGGAGTCCTTGTGCTGGGCTTGGACCAGGTGCCCAGGAGGACGTCAGTGAGGGCTTCGTTAAACATCAATAAGGGTTTAGAAGTGGACGCCACAGGCTGAAGCACCTCTGTCAGGAGGTTAGTCCTGACCGCCACCGAAGGGAGCTCAAGGCCCAAGACCTTGGCCACCCTTCTCACCACAATAGCATAGGACGCTCCCTCCTCCGTAGCCACGATAGGGGGAGAAAGCAAGCCAGTGTCTGGAGAAGTGTCCAGGCCACTAACATCACCCAGGTTTTCGCGCCAGTCCGATTGGCCAGTTTAAGGGTCCAGCGACCCCTCCCAGTCCTCATCACCACCCTCTAGTCGATAGGGAACACCAGGGATGAACAGGGGAACAAAAGTACCCTCTGGCGTCAATTCCGATGTTGGCCGACGTCGGTCCGGCTCCTACTAGGGCCTGAGGATGGGGATGGCATCGGTCGGGGGTACCACCAGCGCCACGGACGTCGGGATAGGCGCCGAGGAAGGTCGAGTAAGATCGACCGGCGTCGATCCAGATTCAGGCCTGGATCCGCGGGGTCCCCCGGCGCCAAAGCTGCCGGCATCAAAGGTCCAGGACCCAGACTCACTCCGCGGGGCCCGAAGGCACACCGGCGGAGTCGGGCTGCCAAAAGATGAGGTGTAGGGCCTCGTAAAACAGTCGAAGTTGGGTAGGGGACACTCCGGCTCCCAGAAATGGGGGGAGACGCGGAGTCGCTCCTGAATCAGGCACCGGCGACGGAGCCTTAGAGCGACGACGCTCCGAATCCCACGTCGTGTCAGCCGACCAACGGGGAGAAGGTGAAGAGCGATTGTACTTCTTCGCCTTCTTCTTGTGTTGGACTCACCTGATGACGTCGACAACTTGGAGTGCGACGAGGAGTGGGAGCTGACCGCCGGGCCTCCAACAACTTTCGGGACCCCCTCCCCCAAAGTCTTGGGATGCATGGCCCGGCAGTCGGAGCACGACTTCGGGTTGTGGTTGCGCTCCAGACACAAGTACACGAGGTGCGGGTCCGTACCTGACATCATCTTGTGACAGGACCCGCAAGGCTTGAAACCGGTCCGACGTTGGGACATCCCTCGCTCACAAGGAGTCAATATACTCGAAAAGAAGTCAACAAAACGTCGCAAAAAGGCTAGCCAAAAAGTGGCTAAGGGGTAGGTCTCTCCGGATCTACGATAGGCTGGCCCGGAAAAAGAAAGAACTGACGTAAGCACGCAGGGGCGGCGTCTAAGTAGGCACCGCGACGTCATCCCGGTGACCACGACGCTGACGACGGACGCAGAGTCAACCGACGCCATCTACCGATGCGAAGGGGTACTGCTAAAGAAAAATCTCTGGATCCAGTCTGACGCCTGGGGGAAATTCTAAGGTAAGGAATCTATAACTAACTATCTCTTTCAGATGCAGTGTTTTAGCATGCATTGCAGCAATAACTGTGTGATTGTGCGTTTGCATAGCATACTTCCACTAAATAACATGTATTATTGGCCTACATTTATTTTCACAGAATATATATATATATATATATATAGCTCCTCCATCTTGTGAGTTGCAGCCTACCTGTGCCCCAGATTGCAGTGAGCAGAGTCCAGGAAGTGGTAAGGAGGCAGACTAGTGCTGTCTCTTCCCCCCACCAAAAAAAGTTTATAAAAAAAACGATTTTCCCTTTCTGTGATTACTGTCTTTGCCTGTGGTTGTTACAGTTTAAAATTGTAGTTTTAACCTGCCTGTGATTGCATATTTTATCACCTTTTTAGTGTATTAAACTTGTGCTTTTCCTGCCCATGATTGCTTCCATTTAACGTGTTGAATTGTGGGATTTGCAGTCCAAACTCTGTAGTTTTTCCCTCTCATTCCTGGTGACTATTCAGTTTTCCCTCCAAATTTCTCCTTTGCTCTGTGCTAAGACCTGTATGTTAAACAGTGCACCCCCAGCTACGATTTTGTGTTATGAAGCCAGTGAAACCAGCCCCCTGCCTACCCCCCGCAACAGGGATATTCTACATCAGAGGGTGCTTCTGTGAGCTGTTTAAACTGTGTTTAATAGGGACTGTGCACTACGTTTTTGGCCAGGAGAGGGAGTAAAGTTTTATTCAAACAGTATTTTTAGATTTCAAGTTTGTGAGGCCTTTACCTGCAGAAGTCCAAACTGTGGATTGAGCCTGTCTGTCTCCTAGGAGATTCTGAACAAGAGAAGCAGCTCCCAACTCCCTAGCCAGCAAACCTTGTCTGAGGTTGCTGGGACCTTATATAGTCTGCTAGTGGTTGGTACATGTATACACTTATTGGTGGTTGTATGTGATGTTCCTATTGGATTGGGTTAGTGTCCTCATTGGTTGGGTATTTGAGGGTTCCGATTGGCTTCTGGGTCTGTGATTCAATCAATGTAGTGTTGGGACTAGGGCTAGGGTTATGATTTCTATTGGAAGTAGGGACTAGGGCTTCCTGTGTTCTTTGTTGTTAGGACTAGGGTGGAACTAGGGCTAGGCCTTTAATTGGAAGTAGCGATTAGGGCTTCTGGTGTGATTGGTTGCTGGACTAGGTGTGGGACTAAGAGTAGGGTTAGGCTTTCTATTGGAAGTAGGGACTAGGGCTTCCTGTCCCATTGGTTGCTTGGACTAGGGTTGGGACTACTGGTAGGGCTAGGGCCTCTATTGGACGTAGAGATCAGGGTTTTTGAACTGATTGGGTGCTTGGACTAGGGCTAAGATTGGCTGTAAGCTCCTGGTCTCCTATTGGTTCTAGATTTTTAGGGCTAGTGTTGTGATTGGATAGTGTTAGGGCTAGGGTTCCCATTGGCTGACGGGGTCACCTGATTACTAGGGCTATAAAAGGCCAGGGTTAGGGCGTCTCAGCTAAGGGCAGAGAGGACAAGGGCAGTTGCCTGTTCGAGCCTGTTAAGGGCAGTTGCCTGTTCGAGCCTGTTAAGGGCAGAGAGGACAAGGGCAGTTGCCTGTTTGAGCCTGTTCGAAACTGGTCGGGACCAGGGCCAGGAATGCTGCCCATTTTCCCATTCATTAATACCCACCCTATGAATTTGTCCCTCCGTACATAAGCATTGATTTTCACTATAGATATCTGCCTATCTTCGTGTATTGCTTTGTATAAACATGTACAATAATTATGTTGTTATAAAAACAAAAAAAACAAAAAAATCTTCTTTGGTCTACATGTACTTGCTTCCATTGGGCATCTATGTACCTCCATGTACTTGGATCTGTGTGTCTGTTACTTTTCTCCTGAAAAAGCATATCCAATGCACTACCCTATTTCTCATCCGCTACCTCTATCAATATCTTTAATCTGCATATACTTACCTCCTTTATGCATCTATATACTTTCAATGTACTTATGGATCTATATATTTATCACTTTCTTCTAATTTAGTATTTTCAATGCACTACCCTATTTCTCAGCCTATACTTCCCTCAATATATCTTCTAGCCCAACTTTCTTACTCATCTCAAACTTCTTTCTACTACTCTTTCCAATTCACTACCCTATCTCACCCTATACATCTATCATTATATCTTCTACACCCACTCTCTCATTTATCCCAAACGCCATACCACTACCATGTTCGCCAAAATAACCCTTTCTTGACTCTCTCCTACTCTACCCCTCCTTGCATCTTCTGACAGCTCCTTTACTGTACCGATCCCCCAAAACAAACCTTTCTAAACTCTTCCCTCTGACTCTTCCCCTCCAAAAACCCTTTTTACTCATCCAAAAGCCTCCTCCTACTGCTATGACCTAAAAAAGAAATCCTTCACTCTTCTATCCCTCCACTATCCTTTTCAATCAAAATAACAGACTAGCATGTTCACTTCTCTAATTCCATATTCCACTATACTAATTCACCACTAATCCTTTATGGGTTCCAGAGTAGCGTGCTACTCGCCAACAAAGCGTTTCAACACCTCATCAGGGTTACAAGCGCTATATAAATGCAAACCTTTTTCCTTTTTACCCCTCCCTAACCCTTCTCAATCCAAATAACTGACTAACATATCCACCACTCAAATTACTTCATATTTCACTATACTAATTTTCAACACTAATCCTTTATGGGTTCCGGAGAAGCTGCTACTCGCCAGAAAAGCGCTTCAACACCCCATCAGGGGTAACAGGCGCTATATGAATGCAAACCTTTCTTTCCCTTCTATCCCTCCGCCATCCTTCTCAATCCAAATAACTGACTAATATCCACCACTCAAATTATTTTCATATTTCACCATACTAATTCACCACTAATCCTTTATGGGTTTCCGGAGTAGCGTGCTACTCGCCCAAAAAAACGATTCAACACCCCATCAGGGGTTAGAAGCGCTATATAAATACAAACCTTCTTTCCTCTTCTATCCTTCCGAATCCAAATAACTGACTAACATATCCACCACTTAAAAATGTACTTGCATGTTTCACTATACTAATTCAACACTAATCCTCTATGGGTCCCGGAGTAGCGTGCTACTCGCTGAAAAAGCGCTTTGACGCCTCGTCAGGGGTAGTAAGCGCTATACAAATGCAATTACAATACAATATATATATATATATATATATATATATATATATATGTATGTGTGTGTGTGTGTGTGTGTAAAAGGGTTGCCCACAAAGAGGAAGCCACACTGGATGAATTGGAGCCATTTATTCAAAAGATTCAGTCCGCCAGGTACTCCCAACACAAATGTAGCCAAACGCGTTTCGGGCGTAACCACCGCCCTTGATCACTGGCAGCAGGGAAAGCGGCAAGTGAACCATCTGCGCTCATTTAAATGTCCCGCCCCAGTGGGCGTGAGCGCGGTTGCATGTTGGTCTCTGTAGTCCACCTGACGTCCAGACCACTGTGGGTCCCGCCATACCTGCAAAGTACACAGTCTTGCCCCAATGGGCATGTCAGGAGCAACTGGCAGACAACTAAGACAATCCCACAAATTAATTCATCCCTCCTGCAGCGTCCCTTGATCTCTGACACTGTGGACCCGCTCTGTACGCGGTGGGGCTTCCTCGCGGCTGGACGGCCGCTACACAAGGAAGAAAGGGTTGCCCACAAAGAGGAAGCCACACTGGATGAATTGGAGCCGTTTATTCAAAGGATTCAGTCCACCAGGTACTCCCAACACAAATGTAGCCAAACGCGTTTCGGGCGTAACCACCGCCCTTGATCACTGGCAGCAGGAAAGCGGCAAGTGAACCAGCTGTGATATATATATATATATATATATATATATATATATATATATATATATATATATATATATATATATATAGTCAGGTCAGTGAAATATAGAGTGAAGTGTCTCTTTTTGCATAGTCGAACAAGTTACTTACCTTGGGTAGCGATATATCTGTAAGAAACATAGGTTAGTTATAGATTCCTTACCTTAGAATTACCCCCAGGCGTCAGACTGGATCCGGAGAGTTTTTCATCGGCAGTACCCCTGCGCGTCGAAAGGTGGCGTCGGTCGGCTCCGTGTTAGTCGTTGGCCTAGTGGTCGCCGGGATGACGTCGCGGTAGCTACTTAGACGCCGCCCTCGCTGAGGTCAGTTCTTTTACACAACATTCCACGCCAGAAGCGCAGAGCCATGCAAGACACTGACCACTGGTGCACAAAACTAGGGCCCTGAAAGGGAGTCCCTGACCCTAGAAATCAGTTCGCAGAACGGGGAGGATGGATGGGGCGGTAAGGAATCTATAACTAACCTATGTTTCTTACAGATATATCGTTACCGAAGGTAATTAACTTGTTCATCTGAAAGAAACCGTTAGTTATAGATTCCTTACCTTAGAATAGATACCCCAGCAATACCAACCCCGGAGGTGGGTCTACGTACCAAGTTCACACCAGAAAGTCCTGGAGAACAGAACGGCCAAAAAAGCCGTCTCTCCGGACTTGGCTGTCCAGGCAGTAGTGTCTAGTGAACGTGTGCAGAGATGCCCACGTAGCTGCCTGACAGATATCATTGAGGGGGACTCCCCGTCCCAAAGCAGTGGTAGCTGCCGTCGCCCTGGTGGAATGGGCACGCAACCCCACTGGAGGCTCCTTCTTTGCCAATGAATAACAAGCCTTAATGCACAAAACGACCCACCTAGAGATGGTCTGTTTGTGCATGGCCCGACCTTTCTTAGCGCCCACGTAGCCCACAAAGAGCTGGTCATCCACCCGGAATTGTTTGGTGAGATCCAAATAAAAGGAAAGCTTCCGTTTTGGAGTCACACGGTGGAGCCTCTTTTCTTCTTTTGAAGGATGTGGAGGCGGAAAGAAGGTGGGCAAAGTGATGGTTTGGCCAATATGGAAAGAAGAAACCACCTTTGGAAGAAAGGAAGGTCTGGTTCTTAGTACAACCTTGTCCGGATGAACAGCCAGGAAAGGAGGTTTTGAAGAAAGAGCCTGGAGCTCACTCACCCTGCGAGCAGAGGTGATGGCAACCAGAAAAGCAGTCTTGAAGGTAAGAAGACGAAGAGGACAGTTATGAAGTGGCTCAAAGGGAGCGCACACAAGGTAAGTCAGAACCAAGTTCAAGTCCCACTGAGGCATTACGAAGGGAATAGGAGTAAAAAGGTGAGTAATGCCCATTAGGAAGCCATTTACAACAAGGGGACTTGAAAAGAGAAGGCTGATCAGGAAGCCTAGGAAAGGCTGAAATGGCTGAGAGGGAGCCCTTAAGAGTGCTCAGAGCAGAGCCCTGCTGGGCCAAAGAAAAAAGGAACAAGAGAACCTCAGAAAGAGGGGCAGAAAGGGGATCCACAGCCTTTGCTGCGCACCATGCCACAAATTTGTTCCATCTACATGCGTATACCGTCTTAGTGGAAGGACGCCTGGCTGCCAAGATAACATCACAGACTTCGGGAGGCAGGTCAAATGACATCAACTGCCGCCGCTCAATCTCCACGCAAGGAGGTGGATGCTGGACAGGTTCAGGTGGAGGACCGTCCCCTGCTGCTGCGACAGAAGATCCTCCCGAAGAGGCAGTCTGATCGGAGGATCGATGGCCATGTGTAGCAGCTCGGGATACCAGACTCTTTGTGCCCAATCCAGAGCCACAAGAATGACCTGGGCCCGGTCACGCTTGATCTTCTTCAGCACTCTGGGCAAAAGTGGTATAGGCGGAAAGGCGTAGAGAAAACCGCAACTCCACTCGCGACGAAAAGCGTCGCCTAGCGAGTGCCGCCTTGGAAATTCCAATACGCAGAATTGCTGACATTGTGCATTCTCTTCGGTGGCAAATAGATCTAACCAAGGCTCTCCCCACTGCTGAAAGAGACCTTGCGCCACCTCCGAGTGAAGACGCCATTCGTGATCCATCATGCATCTGCGGCTGAGTTCGTCCGCTCGGGCGTTCAGTGAACCTGCCAGGTGTTGAACCACCAGGGATATGCCCTGATGTTCCAGCCATGTCCAGAGACGGAGAGCCTCTTGACATAGGGTCCACGACCTCACCCCGCCCTGTTTGTTGCAGTACTACATGGCGGTGGTGTTGTCTGTGAACACCTGCACTACTCTTCCCCGGACAGAGGGAAGGAATGCCTTCAGTGCAAGACGGATCGCCCGAAGCTCCAGAAGGTTGATGTGGAGCTGGGACTCCGCCGGAGACTAGAGGCCTCTGATCACTGCCTCTCCCATGTGGCCGCCACACCACAGAAGTTATGCATCGGTCACCACTGTGAACTCTGGTTGGGAAAGGGAGAGAGACCTGCCGTCGACCCAATCCTGGTTCGTTAGCCACCACTGCAATTGGTGTGCAGTGCCCTCCGAGATCTGAACGCAATCAGACAGGTTTTCCTGATATTGAGCCCACTGGAACTTCAGGTCCCACTGCAGAGCCCGCATATGCCATCTGGCATGGTCCACCAGCAAGATGCAGGAGGCCATCAAGCCCAGCAGCCGGAGGGTCATCCTGACCGAAACCCGGGATAGAGGGTGAAAGATCGGAATCATAGCCCGAATATCCCGGACTCACTGCGTCGTGTCCAGAACCGCTCCGTTGAAGAGGAGCTTCTGAGAGGGAGTCAGGTGCGACGTCGGCACGTTGATGGAGAACCCCAGCGAATGCAGGAGGTCAGCCGTAGTCTGGAGGTGGGAAACGACAGCCTGGGGCGAGCCCGCCTTCAACAGCCTGTCGTCGGGATAGGGGAAGACTGGAACCCCTAATCTGTGCAGATGAGCTGCGACCACCGCCATCACTTTCGTGAACACCCGAGGGGCGCTGGTGAGGCCAAAGGGGAGCACGGTAAACTGAAAGTGCTTGTGGCCTACCGTGAACCGCAGGTAACGCCGGTGGGCCGGCAGCACGGGGATGTGAAAATAAGCGTCCTGCAAGTCCAACGCTACCATCCAGCCTCGAGGGCAGACAGGACCTGAGCTAGCGACAACATTTTGAACTTCTCCTTCCGGAGGAAGTGGTTGACGTTCCTGAGATCCAAGATAGGACGCAGGCCTTTGTCCTTCTTGGGCACCAGAAAGTAGAGGGAATAGCAACCACAACCTAATTCTGGGACAGGAACTCGCTCGATGGCTCCCTTGGTCAAGAGTGCCGAAACTTTCTGTTGGAGAAGGGCCAGATGATCCTCCGACATGCAATGGTACTGAGGCGGCATGGATGGAGGGGCAGTCTCGAAGGGGAGAGAGTAGCCCCTTCGGACTATTTGCAAAACCCACCTGCCCGACGTGATGGTGTGCCAGTGGGGGAGGTGATGGTGAATCCTGCCGCCCACTGGCGATTGGTGGCCCTGAAATGTCGGACTAGGAGGGTTTGGAGGCTGCTGCAGGGGGGGCTGTGGTTGACTGTCCCACCCGCTGGCCTCCAGAACCACGGCGGTGGTCCCCACGTCCCCGTCCGCGCAGGGGCTGAACAGCTTGCGCTGGCCTGTGGATCTGGGTGGGACACCCCTTCCGTAGCCGCGAAAGGCAGACTGCGCAGGGTGGGAGGTGGAGAGGCCCAAGGACCTGGCCGTAGCCCGAGAGTCCTTTAAGGGCTCCAGCGCATTGTCTGCCTTGTCGCCGAATAGGCGACGGCCATTAAAGGGCATGTCCATAAGGGTGGATTGGACACCCCCTGAAAAACCAGTCGACCTCAACGAGGCGTAGCTTCGAAGGGCTACCGACGTGGAAATCGTCCTGCCTAGTGAA
The DNA here is from genome assembly GCA_963921515.1 of Calotriton arnoldi. Lineage (NCBI taxonomy): Eukaryota > Metazoa > Chordata > Amphibia > Caudata > Salamandridae > Calotriton > Calotriton arnoldi. The sequence goes on along the minus strand of CAWUFW010012968.1, from coordinate 141,704 downwards.
TCGGCGGTATCCAGCCCACAGCGGATGGTAAACTTTGCTGCATCTCTCCCTTCGGCAACTGCACGGGAGAGTACGGCCCGGGCCTCCTCCGGACACTGAGGCAGCACTTGCGCCACCGTATCCCACACGGAGTGGGTGTAACGGCCCAACAGACATGCAGTGTTTACAGACCGCAGTCCCAAGCTGGAGGAAGAAAACATCTTCTTCCCAAGATGGTCCAGCTTTTTGGATTCCCTATCAGGTGGTGTATTAGGGAATGCGCCTTTTGAAGTGGAGGCTTGGACCACCAAGCTCTCAGGGGTGGGGTGTTGGGAGAGGAAAGTGGGGTCACCCGGGGCCGGACGGTGGCGTTGGGCAACCATCCTATCCACAGGAGCCCCTGTGTTGGGCCTGGACCAGGTGCCCAAAAGGATGTCGGTTAGGGCTTCATTAAACGGCAGCAGGGGCTCCGAACAGCTCGCTGCTGGTTGAAGCACCTCTGTCAGGAGGTTAGTCCTCCTCGAGGCTCGAGGTTGAGAGCCTCGGCCGCCCTACGCAACACCACTGCGAAAGACGCTCCCTCCTCCATAGCCACGGTAGGAGGAGACAACATGCCAAGGTCTGGTGAGGTATCCAGACCACTGGCTTCCCCCAGTTCCTCTCTCCAGTCTGGCTCGTAACCCAACTGGTCAGTTAAAGGGTCACCAGACCCCTCCCAGTCCTCCTCACCCTCTTCTGGCTGCCAATCTGGTCTAAAAGAGCCAGGGTAGAACAAGGGCACAAAAGTACCCGTCGACGCCGGTCCGGCTCCGTGTCTACATCGAGGTGGAGGCCGGGGTCGACGCCGGCTGGGGACACAACCGGCGTCGGCTGCGGACGTGGTTCCTGTGGATTCGGCGCCGGGGGAGGTGTAATAAGGTCGACCGGCGCCGATCCGGATCCAGGCCTGGATCCAAGGGTACCCTGCGGGGCTGGAGCCGCCGGCGTCGAAACCCCAGGGCCCCCAGCTGAGTCCGCTGGGCCCGAAGGCCCGCCGGCGGAGTCGGGCTGCCCAAAGATGGCATGCATCGCTTCGTAAAATTGGCAAAGCTGGGCATGGGTCGCTCCGGGTCCCGGGAAGGGGGGGAAACTCGGAGTCGACCCTTCGGGCTCTGCACGTGGAGCCGCGGGAGGGGCACCACCCGCATCCCTCGTCGCGTCAGCCGACCAACGGGGAGAAGTCAAAGAGCGACGATGCTTTTTCGTCTTCTTCTTGTGCTTCGACTTACCTGAGGAGTGCGAAGACTTGGAAGAAGACTGGTGGTGATGGCTCCGCGACCGGACCCTCGACCTCCCACGCGACTGGGACTTCGAGCGGCGCAGAGCGACTGCCGGGCCTCGAGAAGCTTTCGGGACTGCTCCCGCAAAGACTTCGGATTCATGGTCCGGCAGTCGGAGCACGACTTGGGGTCGTGGTCGCGCTCCAGGCAAAACAGGCACACGCGGTGCGGATCCGTCACCGACATCAGTCGGCTACAGGTGCCGCAGGCCTAGAAACCGGGCATCCCTCGTGCACCAGGAGTCAAAGACTCGAAAACAGTGTCGACAAAAGGTCAGTCAAAAAGTGACTGGAGTTAACGCTCTCTCCGGATCTGCGCTGGCTGGCGCGGAAAAAGAAAGAACTGACGTCAGCGCGCAAGGGCGGCGTCTAAGTAGCTACCGCGACATCATCCTGGTGACCACGACGCCAACGGCAAACGCGGAGCCGACCGACGCCACCTTTCGACGCTCAGGCGTACTGCTGACGAAAAATTCTCCGGATCCAATCTGACACCTGGGGGTAATTCTAAGGTAAGGTATCTATAACTAACTCTTTCTTTCAGATACTCCCTTTTTTGTGGTCTAATGCTGCATTTTTTTGACTCTGTGCACTGGGACACTGCTAAACAGACCCCAGTGCATGTGTGTGCTCTGACCCCTAAAAGATAGCAACATTAGCTAGCTCCTAATTGGCCTATTTAACTTTGCCAAAATACACCCATCGCAGAGAAAGTTAAATGTCACCTATGGACCACAGCACTACTGTGGCATTCTCTGGTGTGACCAGGAAACAGTGACTGCAGGCCTACCACTGTAGCCTGACTTGTTTTGACAGGAGAAAACATTCTTCTTAACATTGATGAATCCACCCTTATGTAGGCCTGCAGCCCACAAGGCAGGATGCATGGCATTTTAAAATAGGACAAGTACAAATTCAAAATGAACGTATCCTTACAGTGACTAGCACTCAAATGCTATTTTCACTGTTGCAAAGCTGTTTGGCCCATAGGGAAACAATGAGAAGCGGCATTGAATATTAAATCTGCCATCTCTGGATTGGGGCCAGCTAGTATTTCTTAAAAGCCCAACTGAATGGCAAAGTCAGGTTTTTAATAAATATTAAGAAACAGTAACTTTTCAAAAGTTACCTTTCCCCTCCCTGAAGCTCCTGGGGCTATTTTGCATTAGCCCACCAGTGATAGCCCATTGAATGTGTAGCGTTGATGATGTGCGAAAACTGCTCATAGAGCAGAGACAATGGCTTGAGTGTAGGTAGGTATTTCTCTTCCCCTGGCAGGAAGACCAGTTGGGTGTACTAAGGATCTTAGTTTACTTAAAAAGGGTGCCCTGTGTCATAACCAAATGTTAAGTGACAAATGGCAAGGTCCCACCAGTTAGGCAGGCAGCAAACCCAGTGGGGGAAAAGCTGCCCCCGGAACTGGTTTGAAGTGACCACAGAGGAGGGGACAGCTCATTGCCATGGCCTCACTTCTGGATGGGCATACAGACGCTGAATAAGGGGGAGGGGTTTCCTCATCTTCAAAATTTGGAGTTAGGGGCACTGTGGGAGTTTTGTTAGTAGGTAAAACAGGAACTGCTGCAAAAGTGGGTAAGGTTACACCTGGGAACTTTTACCCCATTGGCTAGGAAGGAGCCAGGAGTCATCCCCACACCCTAGCCATGTCAGCCTGCCAATGAAAGGCTTCAGAAGCTGAGTAGTCACAAGATTGGTGCAGCAATTAGAAGCCACCAAAATCTATACCTTTGTATAGGTTTGGGTATATCTAGAAACTCCACGAAAGAAGGCGCTGACATAGTGCAATCTTAATCTTACAAGCGCATGTGTAACCATGTCAGTTGAAGATCCGATAACTCTAGTAAATTTGTCCAGTGACTTACATTCTGAATGCTGGAGATTCAGCAGGACCAGAGTATTGTGTGCATATTTCTAAAACAGCCTACCACAGAAGTGGAACATTTTCATGAGGCTTACAATAGATGTGGAAAAGATGATGGTTACAAAGTGGGCCCTTGTGGAACATCAAATGATAAATCCTCAGATGAATAAGGTGGGAGTACAAACAATTAAGATAGGAAAGATAGAAATTCTAACATAGAAATACAGTGGCCATTTGCAACCCAAGTCAATGAGACGAACCATGGATAATGCCAGACTGATGGTGTAGGAGGCCGCAACCAAAGACAACATGATCCTAGACCAACCCTACCACTGCCTAACTTCATGGTAATGTCATCAAGTACATAAAGACTTGATGCTCTGGGCCCCATTCTAGGCAGAAACCTGAATTTCCTGAGTTTGCTGTACCCCACAGAGGAATGGAGCAGGCTACATACAACCCTTTCTGGCAGCTTTGGAGAGTATGAGCTATGCTAAGGTTACAGTCTGTGAGATATAGTCCAGCACTGGAATAACCAATGTAAGCTTTCAAAAGGAAACTACAGAACTGGTTAAAGAAGGACTAATGTAGTGAGAACAGTGTCTTAAAAGAAGGTAGACAGGCACTAGGTGGTGAACCACTTAAACCGCAACAAAGCGACTAACAGGGATGCTTACATTTATCAGAATCACTGAATCGGAGTGCACTAAATTCCAATACTATTAGTTTGTTTGTGCAAATGTACAATGAGATGAACCACTGACACAACAGCTATATATTTCCCCCCAAAATGCTGTTGAGGTCACAGAATCAAAAGCAACCCCATGTTTCAGCTCACTGATCTCAACAGTGAGTTGCAGCTTGATTCCAAATGGCACAGAAATCTTGTGCCTCAGTCTCATCATACCCAAAGCACATAGGGTGACTGACTTATCAAAAAGAAATGGGTGGAAATGCTTGATTTAAATTGAACCACTGGAAACTCCTGTATTCCAAATGAATCAGAGGCCATTTTAACTTTCTGACGCAAGTGTAAAAGGGGCACAATCATATGCATGGAAACTCTGGGTCATTATGAATACTAGAGGAAGCTACCTATCCAAGCAGTGTGTTACAACATGCGTGCGCCTTATAAACGAGAACTGCACAGGGTCAGCGGAGGCGTTAGTAAGACCCTTTGCCAAACCATACAAGAGATTGTGGCAATGTTTGCAGTACATCTCGTTAATATAACAGGCTACTCCAATTCTAATACAAAATGAAACTTGTAGTATGGCTCTGGTCTTCTTTTATTGGCTCAGACATGGATGGATCTTTGTGTGAGAATGACATCTCTGAGTAGAGTGTGGCAGTGAAGGTATCCAGTGAGGTTGTACCTTGTCCTTAAAGATGCTCCTGCTTAATGGCGGGGCCTTCTGGACAAGCCAAAAAGGCCACAGACCTCTTGAAGTCAGTTATAGGGTCCGCCCCACAACTCTTTGAATAGACTGGGTGAAATCGACATGCTGTTGAGTCTAAAAGACTGGTATGACAGTGGTAGACACAGCCATATCTCTGGTTAAGTTTAACTGTGAAAGGCTGGTAGAGGTGTAGAAAGGCAAGTCACAAGCCAGGGCTGTGCCTTTGAAAAACTGTTATAGCCAGTGTCGGCCGACACAGAATAATACCGGCGGGTTGGGTGGAGGGGGCGGAGGGAAGAGGGGGCCAGCGGGAAGCCCACAGGAGGGGAGGGAGGAGCGTGCAGCAGGGGTGGAGTGTTAATGTTAAAATGTAAAAAATGTTTAAAAAACCCAAAAAAACTACTTACCAGGTTTGCCGGCCGCCTTGTGCTACTCTGCTGTAGTTCCTGTCCCATCCAATCCCCACGCTGCTCTCTAGCATAAGAGCAGCACAGGGATTGGCCTGAGCTGGCTGATTTGACGCTCCGCTCAGGACAGGGAGTCTGTGCTGTTTCTCCAACCCGGCTGTTTAATACAGCCGGTTTGGAGAAACATAAGTGCGCATGTGTGTTTGGCCGGCCAAAGACACGTGCACTTATAAATGCACAAACCAGTCCTCCTCCTCCCCCCTCCCATGGCCCCGCCCCTTCCTGCACACGCTGGCTTAGAGCCAGCAACTAAAAAATAAAAAGATAGTAAGATATTTTATTTTTCAGCTGCTGGCTCTGGGCCAGTGGGGCGACGCTCCGACATTGCGGAGGAGCCGCCGCTGGTTATAGCTACCAGAGAAAATTACGTTAGGTCTGTGCCTCCAAGAGGTTGGTAGTGTTACATACAATCAGTCACATATACAGTCTATACCTATGGGAGGTTGCTAGAGCTGCATTAAGGTGACTGGTGAAGGTTGTTTATGTGCTGCTGTTCTGTCAATTGCATTGTGTGCCCCCACCTATACTATTCCTCGCTAAAGCACAGAAAACTGGAATTCCGGTGATTAATATTTTAAAAGAAGCTAAGGACAGCATGATTCCCACAAGTATGTACTGTAAAAAGCTTGCACTGCTCTCATGCTGTACCTTACAGCAGCACAGAAAAGATGCCAGACATGTATTTAATCAGTTGCAAGTGTTTCAGTTCACAATGTTTACTACACAGCCAAGCTCACTCAGGCCGCACGACCCCCTTATGTTGCTTTTTGTTTACATATTTTTCTTTTTCTTTTATATTTTCTGCATGCATTGTTTTGTTCTTGTTCACTTCTAACATTGGTTCTCTGTTTCTATATGAAGCTTGTCTTTGGTGAGAGTTTGTAGTCTTGTATATTTCAGGCTGTATGTATGAAAGTGTAGGTTCAACCCACCCTTAAAATACTACATTAAATACAAACGTGAACAAGTCAGACATATTAACTGCCCAAAACGGACCTGTTGCACCTTTTTGTTGTTCATTGCTTGGTTAGTCCTGTGGGCTACTTTGTGGTGAAAAGTGGTAAAGCTAGAGTTCTTTTTCCAGGCCAAATACCACCTCTTTATCAGCCCCTTTTCTTCCTTAACCACCCCTGATATCTCGCCCTGACCTTCGCTCTTTTCCTTCTCTCGTTCTCCCCTCCAGTCATTAATCCCCCTTTTCACATTTTCAGCCCTTCTCTCAGTTTTATCGAATCGTCTTGTTTCCCTCGGTCTCTTCGCACACAGAGCCTGTGTTTCTCTTTTTCTCTCATCTGTCCTTGTGCCACTGACAGCAATTTTCATTTATTTTCCTGCTCTTTCCTCTCCTCTGCCTCCCTTCAGTTCCTCAAGATTCTATTTTTTCCCAGCCATTCTCATTTTTCCCTCTTAGTCCTTCAATCATTCTTCTCTGATTCAGACCCCATGTTCCCCTTTTCTTCTGATCGATCCTCTTCCTGAAGTTAGCCATTTTCCTACTTTTTCCTCTTCTCTACCTCCCTTCAGTTCCTCCAGCTTCTATTCTCAAAGATTTCTACCTCTTACTGGAACTTTATGTCAAGACAGGAGGCTAGCATTATGCATAATCTTTTATTAACTCCTACTGAGCAGTAACACACAACCTAAAAGCTCCCAGAATGGAACTTTAAAACATCACAATTAAAAGAATGTTCAATCCATATAAAGGCTCTGTGTCCTTCATCTTCTTCCTCTTTTGTTACTACTTCTGCACAAGATAAGTATACTCTAAGTTGATTTGTTCGTATTTAAATTTTAAGAGTTTGGGAGAGTGAGCCTTGATTACCCAATTTATGGGTTGTATGATTGTGTTGAATGATCGATTTTAATATTATCTAAAACTTTTGTGGTTCATTATAATATTCATTTAGTAATCCGGTTCGAGTTTTGTATTTCAAAGGTAAGCTAGATATAATAACATTAGTATTTAGTGAGAGAATTGTTAAATGAAATTTAAAATTAGATGAAATAATTTTTAAAATTGAAGAAAATGGGCAATTCAGATTTTAAAACTGACCTTAAACGGGTGAAGAGCGAGCGTCGGCTCGCGCACAAACAAGCGAATGCAATGTACAAAATGGAGACGCCTGTGTTTGCGCTTGTGCATGTGAGGACGGACCACATCGTTATGTGTGCTCTGTTCGTTTTCTAAGGGAAATAATTATTGTGGTATAACATCTCTGCCTGTTTTTACAGGCGGTATCTAGGCAACAGAGCGTTCAATTTCCTCAGGCGCTCGTTGCCAGTTAGGAAAACGATCGATTTTTTTATCCAGTGAGGAAGAGATTGCTCGTTCAAGTGAGCAGATTGTTTTTGCACATTGTGGGCAAGAAAGCCTAAGTTATTTCAAGTGAGAAGACTATTTAAGTGGAGAAATTTGGCATATTTATATTTAGCAGAAACGGAAAATATCCAGATGAGTGATGAAGAAAAAGAGGAAAGGTTAAGGAAATTGGTGAATGAAGAGGTTCGGGCAGTAGTTAAAGAGACAGTAACACAGGTTTTGGGAAAATGAGAAAGGAAGACTATAGAGGAAGAGGAATATTTTACAGTATCAGATAATGAGTCTTAAAGTAGAGGTCCAGGTGGTAAGTGTCTGAAAAAGAAAAGACATTTGGAGAATAAAAGAGGAGATAAAGGAGGCCATAGCGACTTGCATGGTTCAGGTGTCCATGGCAACACACGGAGGAGTCAGCAAAAAGCTGATTTGGAGGAAACTCATGTTGATGAGTTTGGGATTCAAAGTGGAAGATTCAATGAAAATCTGGATGAATATATCCTGGATCTAGAATATAAGGATGAATATGAGAATGAGGAGAGTGACTTAGGCTCTAGATCTGGCCGTAGGGATGTTTCTACTACTAAGGATCCCTTTAGGGAGAAACTATTTGATCCTAGTGAAATAAGGCACCCAAGAGGTAAGGACTGGTGGCCCATGGAGCATGTGTCTTAATATATTAAATCAAGATTACGGCGACCATTGGAGAGAGAGGAGCGTAACCTTATGCAAGCTGAATGCTTATGACCAGTGATTGGTGAGAAGGTGACTCAACGACACATAATTTGGATCCAGATCTGATCACCTACATGTTCAAGTTTGGAAAGGATCCCAGGAAAGGATTGGAAAAATCATTAAACATTTGTCAAGACAGGCTACTTAATATATTGGGACCGTTAGCTAGGATTTTCGACACGGTTGAAGAGGCTTTTTTGAAAGGTTTAGAGGTAGATTTGTTGCTCTTGAGAGGTTGGTGCCAGAGGGCAATTTGTTTTATAGGTAATGCGAATGCAGGACTGCTAACTGAGAGACGTAAGACTTTATTAATGAGAATAAACCCAAAATTGAATGATTTGGCTAGAAAGGAGTCATTGGATGATGCGAAAGGTTTATTATTTGGGGAAGGATTGGTAAAATTATTATCTAAATATGTAAAGACTTTTACAAGTCTTGCTGAGGCGCAATTCTCAATGCGAAGGGTTTTTCAGAATAATAGTTTTTATGGTAGGGCCGGAAGGAGAGGGCAAACTGCTGGTCGAGCAGGATTTAGGGCCCAATATCAAAATTCACAATTTCAAGGATATGGTGAATACAGAGGACAACCAGGAAATAGTCAGTTCTATCCACAGAGAGGAAGGAATCAGGGAAGGCGTGGAACACGTTCGAGAGGACAAGGCTATGGTCAGGGACAAGTCAAGGTGAGTACGAGCAAAACTTTTGGTTTTATCCCTTCAAAGGTAGGAGGAAGGTTAAAAATTTTCAGACAAAAATTGGAAGAAATAACCTCAGACGTTTGGGTACTACAAGCTATAACAGGGTATATGATAGAGTTCGAATCAGTTCCATTTCAAATAGAGGAACCAAAAGAGTTGGTATTTCAAAACGATTTGCAGGAGGTGATCCAAGAGGAAGTAAATCAGATGTTGGAGAAGAATGCTATTGTTCAAGTGGAAGAACAAAAGAAAATGTTTGTGAGCAACTTGTTTGTGGTAGAATAGAAGGACAAGGGCTGGAGGCCGGTGATAAATCTCCGGAATTTAAATCTATATGTAAAGTATCGTCATTTCAAAATGGAGGGAATTCACTCATTGAGGGATTTACTGAAGGATTTAGATTGGATGATGAAGAAAGATTTTAAGGATGCTTATTTCACCATTCCTATGGCGAAAGAGTCAGGGGTTTTTGCAGTTCAGATGGAGGAATCGGTTATTTCAATTTCAGTGCCTACCGTTCGGTTTATCAGCAGCACCATGGTGCTTCACAAAGGTGATGCGTCCAGTAGTGGGTTATGTAAGAGAAAGAGGAATAAGGTCGAATTTATCTAGACAATATATTACTGATGAATCAGGATGTGAATATTCTTCTGAAGGAGTTGGAAGTGGTGAAGGAATTGTTAAGTGGTCTGAGTTTTGTGATGAATGTGAAGAAGTCTGTGTTGTTACCTTCACAGAGTCTGGAATTTCTTGGATTTGTGGTGGACACAAAGGAGAGTTGTTTATGCTTGCCAGAAAAGAAGGTAAAGAAAATCAAGCAAGAGGTTTCCTCTATGCCAAAGAAGGAATCAGTAAAATTAAGAGAGTTAGCAAGGGTGATTTGTCTTTTGTCATCATCAATTCAGGCGGTATTTCCAGGACCACTACATTACAGGTCACTTCAGCGGTTGAAGGCCCGGAGGTTAGCATAAGATTTTTGGTACAGAGATGTTGTTCTTTTGAACAGAGAAGCAAAGAAAGAGTTGGTTTGGTGGAGAGAGAATTTAGAAGAATGGAGCGGGAAGGCAATTTTCGGCACTCAGCCAGACTTTGTGTTGGAAAGCGATGCAAGCAGTCTAGGTTGGGGGGCATCTTGCTTAACAAGCAAGACAGGTGGAGTTTGGTCCCTGAGCGAGAGGGAGGAACACATAAACAGTTTAGAGATGCAGGCAGGTTTGTTAGCATTGCAAAGTTTTCGGTGGGATCTGAAAGGGAGTTCAGTTCTTCTACGTATGGACAATGTAACAGTGGTTACTTATGTGAACAAGTTGGCAGGAAGCAGATCCAAGAGACTAACAGAGTTGGGGAAGGAAATATGGGAGTTTTGCTTAGAACACAAGCTAGTTTTGAAGGTGGAATATTTACCGGGAAAGATGAATATAGATGCAGATTGGTATTCCAGAAATGTGATAGATTACAGCAATTGGAAGCTGAACAAGGTTGTTTTCGAGAAGATTGTAGAAGTGTTGGGACCATTGGATGTGGATTTGTTTACCTCATGACTGACCTTTCAATTGCCAAAGTATGTGAGTTGAAGACCAGATCCAGGAGCTATGGCGAAAGATGCGTTCTTGCAGAGTTGGGAGAAGATAAGGGGGTATGCGTTTCCTCCTTTTTCAATGATTCAGAGGGTGTTGGTCCAGGTGAGGAGACAGAGATGTCGTCTGGTTTTGGTGACTCCTTTCTGGAAGTGCCAACCATGGTTTCCAACAGTAATGGAATTGGCAGTGGAAGAACCTTTTCTGTTAGATGCAGTTGAGAATCTTTTGTTGGGGGTAGATGGGGTGGAGCATCCCCTTGTGGAATCCGGTTCTCTCAACCTTCTAGTTTGGAAGATATCAGGCATTCAGGAGGAACGTCAGGACTTTCGGAATCATCTTCTGTCTTACTCAATGAGTCTTGGGCACCTGGGACTAGGAGAAGGTACAGAGGAGCGTGGAGAATTTGGGTATGTTGGTACATGGAAAGGAATTTGGATCTGGTGGAGGCAGATGATGTAGAGGTGGCCAATTTTTTGGCTTATTTATTTGAGAAAGTTATGTCTTACAGAACGGTGAACTGTTATAGGTCTGCTGTTGCAGCGGGCATTCTTTGGTACAAGGGAGTTCAGTGGGGAAAAGTCCCTTGGTATGCAGAATTATGAAGGGTATCCGTTTGAAGAGACCCCCCTCTGCAAAATATAAGACTTTATGGTATGTAGATTTGGTTTTAAAGTTATTTCAGAATTGGCCATGTAATAAGTATTTGGAGACAAGGGAGTTAACTTGGAAGTTGGCCACACTTCTTTGTCTGATTTCATTTAGAAGAGTTTCGGATGTTAAATCTTTGGAGATGTCAAGACGTTTATATCAACCAGATGGTGTGGTGTTTGAAATTTGTAAAAGAACTAGGACAATGTGAGAGTCTATTTTCTATCTAAGGTTTGATGGTACGCCGAAGTTTGTGTGGTACGTTGTATTAAGGCGTATGAGTCACGTATGTTGGATAAGAGGAGTGATGGAGTGGATCAGCTCTCGATATCTTATGTGAAGCTGTTTAGAGTGGTAAGTAATGCAACTATTGCAAGATGGGTGAAAGCGACTATGAAGGAGGCAGGTATTGACTTGACAAAGTTTTCTGCTCATAGTGCAAGAGGTGCGATGGCTAGTAAAGTATGCATGATGGGAGGAAGAATAGAAGACATCCTGAAGGCGGCAGATTGGTCTTCGGCTGAAACGTTTAGGAAATTCTATTTTAGAGGACCTGATCATGTTTCAAAATGTGTTTTACAAAGCTTTGAACATGCATAATGCTAGCCTCCTGTCTTGACATAAAATGACAATTCTTATAGGTTTACTGAATAAAGAATCGAGATTTTATTAAAGACAAGGAGGCTAGCATTAGCCCACCAACCCGTCCCTTGGGATGAGTGAGTGGGGGTTATGTTAAAAAAAAAAAATAGATTTGGGAATTGTGTACATGTTAAGAAGAAATTTAAGTAATCTGTGGATTTTCTTTTTAGAAATGTTGATTCAGGGTTTTGTTGACATAGAAGAGGTTCATTGATGTTTGTTTTGTTCTTTTACAGATATATAACGTTTTTCAGTGGAAGAAAGGATAGTTATTCATTGTTGTTAAGAAAGCTGAACAAAAGAGGAAGAAGATGGAGGACACAGAGCCATTATATGGATTGAACATTCTTTTAATTGTGATGTTTTAAAGTTCCATTCTGGGAGCTTTTAAGGTGTGTGTTGTTGCTCAGAAGGAGTTAATAAAAGATTATGCATAATGCTAGCCTCCTTGTCTTTAATAAAATCTCGAATCTTTATTCAGTAATCCTATAAGAATCGTCATTCCCAAGGGTCAGTCTTCCAGTCTAGACACCAAATGCAAAACGTTTTCAATTGGAAGACATAGGTGGAACCTGTGCGATACAAAAGGGGATGATGGACGGAACGTTTGAGCCAATCAAACACTCACCCCCAGTCAACTGATCTGGGTTTAATCCATCATCATTCTTTAGCTCACTCCACCACCCCAGTTCAGACATGGCCATATGCAAATCAGTCTGACCCTGTGCCTCATGGGAACAGTCCAGCCCGAACTGCCAAGCCATGTCTTCCCTGGACCGGAAACAAGCATCCTAGGACCGGTTTCTGGCATTTCAGCCGTCATCAGCCAGGCTTGCTTGAATCCAGTGGCAAAGTGAGCAAGGGACCCACGGCTGGGCATACCCCCGCCAACTTAGGGCGACCAAAGCGATACAAAAGGGGATGATGGACGGAACGTTTGAGCCAATCAAACACTCACCCCCAGTCAACTGATCTGGGTTTAATCCATCATCATTCTTTAGCTCACTCCACCACCCCAGTTCAGACATGGCCATATGCAAATCAGTCTGACCCTGTGCCTCATGGGAACAGTCCAGCCCGAACTGCCAAGCCATGTCTTCCCTGGACCGGAAACAAGCATCCTAGGACCGGTTTCTGGCATTTCAGCCGTCATCAGCCAGGCTTGCTTGAATCCAGTGGCAAAGTGAGCAAGGGACCCACGTCTGGGCATACCCCCGCCAACTTAGGGCGACCAAAGCGATACAAAGGGGATGATGGACGGAACGTTTGAGCCAATCAAACACTCACCCCAGTCAACTGATCTGGGTTTAATCCATCATCATTCTTTAGCTCACTCCACCACCCCAGTTCAGACATGGCCATATGCAAATCAGTCTGACCCTGTGCCTCATGGGAACAGTCAGCCCGAACTGCCAAGCCATGTCTTCCCTGGACCGGAAACAAGCATCCTAGGACCGGTTTCTGGCATTTCAGCCGTCATCAGCCAGGCTTGCTTGAATCCAGTGGCAAAGTGAGCAAGGGACCCACGTCTGGGCATACCCCGCCAACTTAGGGCTGACCAAAGCGATACAAAGGGGATGATGGACGGAGCGTTTGAGCCAATCAAACACTCACCCCCAGTCAACTGATCTGGGTTTAATCCATCATCATTCTTTAGCTCACTCCACCACCCCAGTTCAGACATGGCCATATGCAAATCAGTCTGACCCTGTGCCTCATGGGAACAGTCCAGCCCGAACTGCCAAGCCATGTCTTCCTGGACCGGAAACAAGCATCCTAGGACCGGTTCTGGCTTTTCAGCCGTCATCAGCCAGGCTTGCTTGAATCCAGTGGCAAAGTGAGCAAGGGGGTATGGGTCCCTTGCTCACTTTGCCACTGGATTCAAGCAAGCCTGGCTGATGACGGCTGGAATGCCAGAAACCGGTCCTAGGATGCTTGTTTCCGGTCCAGGGAAGACATGGCTTGGCAGTTCGGGCTGGACTGTTCCCATGATGCACAGGGTCAGACTGATTTGCATATGGCCATGTCTGAACTGGGGTGGTGGAGTGAGCTAAAGAATGATGATGGATTAAACCCAGATCAGTTGACTGAGGGTGAGTGTTTGATTGGCTCAAACGTTCCGTCCATCATCCCCTTTGTATCGCTTGTTCGCCCTAAGTTGGCGGGGTATGCCCAGACGTGGGTCCCTTGCTCACTTTGCCACTGGATTCAAGCAAGCCAGGCTGATGACGGCTGGAATGCCAGAAACCGGTCCTAGGATGCTTGTTTCCGGTCCAGGGAAGACATGGCTTGGCAGTTCGGGCTGGACTGTTCCCATGAGGCACAGGGTCAGACTGATTTGCATATGGCCATGTCTGAACTGGGGTGGTGGAGTGAGCTAAAGAATGATGATGGATTAAACCCAGATCAGTTGACTGGGGGTGAGTGTTTGATTGGCTCAAACGTTCCGTCCATCATCCCCTTTTGTATCGCATAGGTGGAACCTGTAGCACATTTGGACCCTTTGAGGATGTTCATCCAATCTGGAGGACGATCCCGATGTCCCTACTGCAGGTAACCAGGAGACAGGGAGTTAGGGTAAGAAACTGAAGGCTGTGATGCAGGATGCTGCCCTCCATTCTGAACTGCTGAACCAGTCTAGAATACAAACTCTTATGTAGCATCGCTGATAGGACATTAATGCCCAGAAACAAATATTTTTGGGACCATGCTTGAGTGACCAGGATCTTCCTTGTTTTTCCATATTTAATTTTACTGAGCCATCCATGTTTGTTACTAAGTTTATTGCACAGCACCACACCGCCGTCAGGCTAGGGTGTAAGTAATAAGTATTAAATGCATAACGAAGTAATAATACCTCGAAATGTGCTGCATTAAGCTGCATAAACTGGCTTTTTCTGCCACATAATTTAGACAACCTTGCCCAGGGGTATAACGTTGGCCCCATTCAGGAGGCCCCCAACCATTCAAGGAGCCCCCATTTAGCTGACGGACAATGAATATGTGTGAGATATAGGCGTTACAGTGGCCCCTCAGCACATTCTGCGGGGGTGGGGCTACCATTGCACGTTACCCACTGACCCTGATATATAATATGGATCTCCCCTGTTGCATAATTTCACCGGCCTAGCTAGGAGGCAAGAGCTGCCTGCAACACTGTAGGTGTAGAGATAAAAATACATTCATGGATAAATATAAAAACATGGAAAAATCTAAATTAATGAATTAGTAGTTTATTCAGCAAGATAACATTTCATTTCATAAACATAAGTTCCCATAGCCCGCTGAAAGACATTGCAAATATCTAGAGGACGAGAGTACCACATATAGAACTGCTATGGGGAGTAGTTGAGTGGAAATAAACCTCTGTGCCAAAACATTGGATTTTAAACTGCTTTTACCTGCTTTGCTCCTATTTTTTGGGGGATGCCTTCAAGATGTTAAATGTTTTGACAATGTAAGGAGGCTGACCAAGAATAAAGGCCTTGCAGGCTGTGCAGCAGAATTTGAACTCCATCCTAAATTGCAAAAGCAGGCAGTGCAAATTAAGCTATATCAGGGTATAATAATCATATTTGCTAGTGCCAGAAATCAAATAAGCATCGGTGTGCAAAGCAATGTATAAGGAGAAAATGCAACAGCAGATAAATCATATGCCATCCAGGCATGAAAGTACATGGGCCTGGGAAACAGTTCTGAAACTTGAGTGTCATAAGAAGGGTTTAATTTTTTCAGCAATTAGACTTATCACTGTGACAGTTTCGGATGAAAATTAAAACCAAGAAACGTCACCAAAAGAGCACGTTTTGAACTAATTCCCTTTGGAGAAATACCCCAAGTATGCGTCCACATGACGCATATTAGCCTTGTGTCTCTCATGTATCTCCCACATACCAGTCAAGGCCATGATGTGTCCTGCGTATTCTTGCCATGTGTCTGTTAACCGCATGATGGGCCCCAGGCATCCCCACATACTAGCCGGCATCTTGATGTGCCCATGCTATACCACATATGCCTATCAATACCATGACGTGAAACATTTTCCCCATATGCCAGTCAAGGACATGATGTGCACCACATATTTGCCATATGCAAGTGAATGCTATAATGTGTCCGGTTATTCCACATAAGTCAGAAAGTGCCATAATGTACGCAGTCGCGGCCGGCATGATTCGCGGCGGAGGGGGTGGGTGGGAGGGAGGGCGTAGGGTCGCGCGGTGAGGGCGTAAATAAAAAAAAAATATGTTAACTTACCTACGCCTCTGGTCTTGCGTCGGTCTCCTCTCTGCGCCTTACAGGAAGCAGGCAGCCTCCCTCTCCTCCCCTAAGCCAATAACAACGCTGCAATGGCAGCGTTGTGATTGGCTGGGATGCCGACTCCACAGGCGTCTATGGGGAGGCCATTTTCTCTACGTAGGCTGCATGCAGCCTACATAGAGAAAATACAGAGTGTGCATGACTGGTTTGGTCGACTCTGGGGCCGACCAAACAGTCAGCGCCCACAACAGTGGGCAAGCCTCTCCTCCCCAGCCTGGAACAGGAACGCCCACCTGCCCGCCCCCAACCAAACCCTGCCTTCTGTTTTCTCACAGTGCGAGAAGCAGAAACATAAAATGGTATGCCCCAGATGTTCACCATGTGCTCATCAGTGCCTTGATGGGCCTCAGATATTCACCATGTGCTAATCGGTGCCTTGATGTGCCCAGACATTCACCATGTGCTCATTGGTGCCTTGCTGTGCCCAGATATTCACCATGTGCTCATCGGTGCCTTGATGTGCCCAGATATTCACCATGTGCTCATGGGTGCCATGTGCTCATCAGTGCCTTGATGTGCCCCAGATATTCACCATGTGCTCATCGGTGCTGTGATGTGCCCAGATATTCACCATGTGCTCATCAGTGCCCCAGATATTCACCATGTGCTCATCGGTGCTGTGATGTGCCCACATATTCGCCATGTGCTCATCGGTGCTAAGTATGTGCCGCAGATATTCACCATGTGCTCATCGGTGCCTTGATGTGCCCAGATATTCACCATATGCTCATCTGTGCCACGATGTGCCCCAGATATTCACCATGTGCTCATCTGTGCCATGATGTGCCCCAGATATTCACCATGTGCTCATCTGTGCCATGATGTGCCCCAGATATTCACCATGTGCTCATTGGTGTCACGATGTGCCCCAGATATTCACCATGTGCTCATCGGTGCCGTGATGTGCCCAGATATTCACCATGTGCTCATTAGTGCCTTGATGTGCCCACATATTCACCATGTGCTCATCAGTGCCTTGATGTGCCCAGATATTCACCATGTGCTCATCAGTGCCATGCTGTGCCTAGATATTCACCATGTGCTCATCAGTGCCATGATGTGCCCAGATATTCACCATGTGCTCATCAGTGCCACAATGTGCCCCAGATATTCACCATGTGCTCATCAGTGCCACAATGTGCCCCAGATATTCACCATGTGCTCATCAATGCCATGATGTGCCCCAGATATTCACCATATGCTCATTGGTGCCATGATGTGCCCCAGATTTTCACATGTGCTCATCAGCGCCTTGATGTGCCCCAGATATTCACCATGTGCTCATCAATGCCATGATGTGCCTAGATATTCGCCATGTGCTCATCAGTGCCTTGATGTGCCCAGATATTCACCATGTGCTCATCAGTGCCACAATGTGCCCCAGATATTCACCATGTGCTCATCAGTGCCACAATGTGCCCCAGATATTCACCATGTGCTCATCAGTGCCACAATGTGTCCCAGATATTCACCATATGCTCATCGGTGCCATGATGTGTCCCAGATATTCACCATGAGCTCATCAGTGCCATGATGTGACCCAGATATTCACCATATGCTCATCATTGCCATGATGTGCCCAGATATTCACCATGTGCTCATCAGTGCCTTGATGTGCCCAGATATTCATCATGTGCTCATCAGTGCCATGATGTGCCCAGATATTCACCAAGTGCTCATCAGTGCCATGATGTGCCTAGATATTCACCATGTGCTCATCAGTGCCTTGATGTGCCCAGCTATTTACCATGTGCTCATCAGTGCCACAATGTGCCCCAGATATTCACCATGTGCTCATCAGTGCCACAATGTGCCCCAGATATTCACCATGTGCTCATCAGTGCCATGATGTGCCCCAGATATTCACCATATGCTCATCAGTGCCACGATGTGCCCCAGATATTCACCATGTGCTCATCGGTGCCATGATGTGCCCCAGATATTCACCATGTGCTCATCGGTGCCATGATGTGCCCAGATATTCACCATGTGCTCATCAGTGCCATGATGTGCCCAGATATTCACCATGTGCTCATCGGTGCCTTGATGTGCCCCAGATATTCACCATGTGCTCATTGGTGCCATGATGTGCCCTTATATTCACCATGTGCTCATCGGTGCCTTGATGTGCCCAGATATTCACCATGTGCTCATCGGTGCCATGGTGTGACCCAGATATTCACCATGTGCTCATTGGTGCCATGATGTGCCCTTATATTCACCATGTGCTCATCGGTGCCTTGATGTGCCCAGATATTCACCATGTGCTCATCAGTGCCATCATGTGACCCAGATATTCACCATGTGCTCATCAGTGCCATGATGTGCCCAGATATTCACCATGTGCTCTTCTGTGCCATGATGTGCCCCAGATATTAACCATGTGCTCATCTGTGCCATGATGCGCCCAGATGTTCACTGTGTGCTCATCGGTGCCTTGATGTGCCTAGATATTCACCATGTGCCTTGATGTGCCCAGATATTCACCATGTGCTCATCATTGGCATGATGCGCCCTAGTCACTCCTATATTTCAATCAATGCAATGATTTGCTTTAGATGATCCTTGCGCGCCAGTGCCATTATGTGCTTTTATCTCAGGGTGCCTGTTAATGCCACCATAGACCATCTGCCCCCGTCTCATATGCTCACGTAGGTGCACACAAGCATTCAATGTTCACAATTACAATTTACAATTGTGCACACATAACACCCACATTCATACACGTTAACAGTCTCTGGGCAAAGGTTTCACCTCATTAGCATCAGTTTTAGACCCAAAGTGCCGTTTGGCTAGAAACTTTTTTTTTGTTAAAATCTGCGAATTATGTAAGTAAATCCGTTTTTATATAGCGCAGCTACTCACCCTTACGGGTCTCAAGGCGCTGGGGGCCGGAGTGGAAATTAAGTGAGCTATTGCCCAGAGTCACATGGTGCTGAGCTGCCGCCGGAGCCGGGGATCGAACCGTGAACCCTGTGCTCCGAAGTCAGCTGCCCTGGCCGCTGCACCACACCTCTCTGCAACAGATGATGGATCACGACGCAAATACAGAAAATCCATAATTATGCGGGGCACCCCCGAGAATGGCATAATTCCAGTAGCCCCGCCCACCAGAGCCCTCTTATGCAGCTGCCTCCCCTTCACAAAGGGCAGTCTGTCGTGTTCGTGAAAAGCACATATCTGTGCTGTCTCTACATGCCTTCTCTGTATGAACACGCGCCGCCGTCTGAGCAGCAGCCGCCGCAATATGGCCTCGCACACTGTACACAGTAGGAGAAGAGCGGCCCCCAGTTGGTCTTGTCCCTTGGACCACGGGCAGCAGCCGACTGCCGATCTCATCTATACCACACGCTCAGCAATCTCACAGACACAGGTACGAGAAAACATTTCAGAAAATGAAAGTGACGAGTTTTTGCACCGTGCAGCGGGGCGGGAAGGTGAACTGGAATTCCACCACAGACTCCAGTAGCAAATATGAAATAAAAATAAAGGAACATGAAACACTTGCAGAAAATACGTCCAATAAGCCCAGTGAGATTTCTCTCTCAACTGACGGTCTCCTCAAGGATTGGGACAATAGCGAGCCACTCACCCCGTGAGAGCCCTGGTGCAACTGCACCACTTGCACCGGGCTGAATGGCTCAGCGATATGAATGTTAGTGAGTAATCTGGGAGCCCTGAGTGTATTCCGGCAAAGCAGTCTCCGCCTTCCTTCCTTTCGAGATCATCAATCAATCAATCAATCACGGCATTTATAGAGCGCGCTACTCACCCGGGAGGGTCTCAAGGCGCTGGGGGAGGGGGTAAGTTACTGCTCGAACAGCCAGGTCTTGAGCTGCTTCCTGAAGGCGAGATGGTCCTGGGTTCGCCGAAGGTGAGTGGGGAGGGAGTTCCAGGTCTTGGCCGCCAGGTAGGAGAAGGATCTTCCTCCGGCGGTGGTTCTGCGGATGCGTGGTACGGTGGCGAGGGCGTGGCTGGTTGATCGTAGCTGGCGTGTGGGCGTGTAGAAGGACATGCGGTCGTTGAGGTACTTTGGGCCCAGGTCGTGGAGGGCCTTGTGTGCGTGGGTGAGGAGTCTGAACGTGATTCTCTTGCTGACGGGGAGCCAGTGCAGGTCTTTCAGGTGTACGGTGATGTGGCTGTGTCGGGGGATGTCCAGGATGAGTCGTGCGGAGGCGTTCTGGATGCGCTGGAGTCTCTTTTGAAGTTTGGCTGTGGTTCCGGCGTAGAGGGTGTTCCCATAGTCCAGTCGGCTGGTGACGAGTGCCTGGGTGACGGTCTTCCTGGTTTACATTGAATGAGCCGTTATCTAATATGCTTAGGAACGGCTGAAGTGCAGTATACGCACCATGTGGTGAAACAAGCATTGGGAACGCTAATAGATCTCGGCAACGCGCAGTATCGGCTTTGTCAATGTTTTAGCCATTTTGTACAGCAGCGAGGCTGTTATATTGCTTTCTTTGGTACGGCAGGTGGGGGGGCTGGGCAACACGACAATGGAAGGAGGGCGGAGAGAGGGTGGCAGGGAAACACAGACATGGTGCGAGGGTTGGTAGGGGCAAAGCAGGTGCGAGGGGCAACACGGACAATTGAGGGGGTGCTATGGGGCAACACGGTGATGGCGTGAGGTCGGGCAGTGGGGGCAACATGGCGGGCGGTTGGGGGGCAACACTGACAATGGAGGACAGGTGCGGGGCAATACAGGCAATGGAGGAATGGTGGGAGGGGCGACAGACAAGAGGGTCGGCAGGAGGAAGGAACACGGAGGGGCAAGAAGTAGGCAAGGGAGACAGCTGAAAAGACACTGTAAAGTGCTTAAACAGATAGAACAAGCCTTTGCAATGCAATAGGTCTCGCAGTTACGCGAGCTTAAGCTATACCAGTGGCGGCTAATGACATTTGAAAGTAGTGTGCCGTATGGGCAGACAACCAATTGGTCCTGCTTGATGCCTCGCGCCTTGCTGCTCTGCTGCACCGAGTACATGCACTAAGTTCATTCTTGGCCAAAGTCTGGAGCTTTTACTGCGTTATTTCTGCATCTGTGATGGTACCGTGTGCAAGTATTGCGACAACCTGTCTGTACTCCCGCTGAACTTTCTGCTTCTGCCGCAACAAGCACATTTTTTGCCATAGCCTACTGCCGTTCAGCGTGTGGTGCTTTTACTGTGTGTGACATCTGCACAACTGTGGTGTTTTGTATCATGCCCAATAGCACCTTCCAAGCACAGCACTCAACATAGCCCCAAGTGATATAGTGAGCTAAGCATTCACCACCTCAATAATACACGTATTAACCAATGTGGAATGCACTAAAACCACCTAATGGACAAAGAAGTGTTGAAAGATCACAGGCACATGCAGGTAAACGATGGGCCTCTATGCACGCCAGGAGAATGGAATGGACAGCAGTGACTTTCTGCACATGCATCCATCCACATAATGCTTCACATAATGTATGAAAAGATCCACTGGGCCTCTTCCTATGTAATCCACCAGTAAACACCCAGTAATCTACCCTAACCTTGCTGGCTAACTCACCCTTATACAGTACGAAACACAACCAAGCACAATTGGATTCCGTTTACAAGAATCCCTGGAAAGGTCACTTAGAATTGGAAAGCCCGTCAAGGCCATAGAAACTGTAGTAATGCGCCAAACAAATGCTCGTGACAGGACATAGCATGAATGCATCGCCCTAAATATTCGAGGAAAAGTTTAGAAGAGACATGTGAGTGCATTCCAGTTCGAAAATGAAAAGAGTGATAGCTAGGTGAACAAACAGGGAGAAGGCAAGAAAGATCATGTGATAGAAGAGAGAAAGGCCATTGGACAGTAAAGAAATTAAGAGACATTTAAATCTAAGTCCTAGCCACCACAGCAGATGGCAATCTGCAGAACATTGCAAATCAGAGGCAAGAGGCTGTGCTAATGGAAGGCGTAATCTTACATAAAAGCGTATAACAGCATAGCACTGCATAAACCGCTTATTTACATTTTTCACACTAGATGTCCAAAACAGAAAAAAACTTTTCCATGACTCTCCTCTCTTTATTTTTCTTTCACTACTTCTCTTACGTTATAAGGGGCGTTGGCCTGTTTTTTGACCAGTGACATTCAGTAACGTACAAACAGATTAATCACCATTGATCGGACTGCGACATTTCATGTTTGTCTCGTTAAGAGTGGTTGTCAATTTGAGACAGACTTCTGACGCGGACAGGCAACATTTACGCAGTGCTCGTAAGACTGTCGCTCTTTCATGTGCATTAAAACTTACTGTTGGTTAGCTTTCTGCGTTTTGTAAAATATTCAGACAAAGAAAATGCTGGTTTTATTCGCGGACGCAACAGGTCCCCAGACGCCTGTTTCATTCACCTCCCGAGCACGCGCCGAGGGCCAACAAAAAGAGTGTGTGTACAAGCAAAGCTGACAGGCGAACTGGTGAGGTGCGTCACAGCATGAACAGCACCGGTACACCACTTCCGCCTCCAGATTGGAAATGGAAACAGAAGCCAGGGATGTACCTTTCTGCTGCACTTGCCTTTGTAGATCGAGTATCAATAGCGTGGGCCAGTTTGCCAGAAGATGGACTTTTGTGATGACCTCACCATTTATCGTCTAAGTGTCATAATGCACAGAATGTGTAAATAACAAGCTGGCTTATCTATGAAAACAGGATTACCTTGAAAACTGTTCAATTTTAAATTGCACGAATGACGACAGCAAGCCGGTTTGTTGAAATTAAAGGAGCCCCAGTTCTAAATATGGGCAGTTTTTTAAATCTAAAATGTATTGGGTTCTTATTCAATAACCAAAATTAACCCATGACCACACTTTGTAATTGCTTTTAGTCAGTCAACCAAGACCTGCTTGATCGACTTAGTCAAACTAATACCTTAACTGCAACATTGACGGCAGAACAGGGGTGTTGATTGTGCAGATAGTCAGCAGCCCAGCCGCCATGCTTGTGGGGGGGTACAGGGAGGGGGATTAAAATAATAAAAATAAAACGTACCTTACTGCCGGGTACCGCGCGTCTCCGCTCCTGCCCAGGTCATGGTGTAATGGTGCAGCCGGTCCCGCGTTCCTGCTGCAGGAACAGGAAGCAGGCAGCCTCCCTCCCCAAGCCAATCACAACGCTGCAATGGCAGCGTTGTGATTGGTGAGGCGCAGCAGAGCGCGCCCCAGCCGGGCCATTTTCTCTATGTAGGCTGCATGCAGCAGCCTACATAGAGAAAAAGGGGGAGTGCGCATGACTGCTTTGTTCGGCCCTGGGGCCGACCAAACAGTCAGTACCCACAACAGTGGGTAAGCCACTCCCCCCCCTGCCCTCGAGCAGGACCGCCCACCCGCCGGCCCCCAACCAGGCACAGAGGCACTTCTGCTTTCTCGCAGTGCGAGAAACAGAAACATAAATGGTAGTTTTTACCGTTTATGTTTCTGCCTTCTCGCACTGCGAGAAAGCAGTGGGGCGACGCTCCCACGCGCCAATGGGGGAGCCGCCACTGTAAATGACAATGCGTTTTATTTATGTTTAAAAACCAAAACATAAATAAAAGGCATTGTCATTTACAATGCCATTAGCACAAACTCGCGTAAATGCGAGACCTATTGCATTGTAAATGGTAGGTATCATGGACCCCGGGAGGGAGGGTGGGGGGTGGGAAGGAGGAATGGACAACGGAGGGGGTAAAGAAGGCACGACACGAAGGGGGGGGGGTAAAGAAGGCACAACAACGGGAGGGAGGGCGGGTGGGTAAAGAAGGCATGACACTGGGAAGGAGGGCGGAGGGTAAAGAAGACACGGACAACCGGAGGGAGGGCGGGGTTGTATAGAAGGCACCAAAGCACGTCGTGCCTGCAATAAGAGAGTCAGCATTTAGGACAGACAATGACACAAGCCAATGGCAAATATGGGCGGAGAGTGGACGGGGCTTCTATTCCCTACTCCACTACAACAAGTCTCGCAGCGCATGTGCGCTGGCTCGACCTAAAAAGCAGTGCCTAAAAAATGGGCAGAGGAAGACCACATGAAATGCATGCATGCTCCAGGGGAGGGGCACAACACACGACGACGAAGGAAGCCTATGGCAGCCGACCAATACGAAAGCCAACACATGAGACTGACAATGAAGCAAAGCAATGGTAAGAAATGGACGGCCTCTAAGCCACTGTTAAAAAAACAATACGTCCACAAGAGATGGCGCATGGCTGTCTTATGCGCTATCTACAAATGACTATCTAAAAATGACTATCTAAACACAACATAACGATTAATTTTAAGTCAATGAAATCGGAAAGTGGCAGAAAGTAGCTGCCACAGAAACTTCAAAGGATAGGCTCTTTTAATACATCAATTAAGAATGCCATTTGGCAGTACTGGTTCCACTCAATAGGTATTTTATTTTCTCTACTTTACACTCGAGTCTTTCTTCTGTGAAGTCCCCTCTGCTGTGCTTATGCATACAATGGCTACTGTGATAGCGGACCATATTAAAAGCTCTTATCGCAACAGGTGCAGCGCTCAGCGTGATGGAGCGCACTGTACCACTGTGCTTGTAAAGCCCTTTATAAAAGAGATAAGCAGGATTTATGCTGCCAGGAGAGGCGAGTAATCAGAATAACACAAGGCAATTTTAGGGGGAAATCACAGATCATTATGCTGGCACGCTGCCATTGCAATAAGTTGACAAAACATACGGCCACACATATTTATCATGCACCGAGTGCCCGTGGATTTAACAATCTTCCCTGTAATTGATATCTATATCGCGGGATTGCTTACACGGCACATATGGGCAGTAGAAAATCTGAAATAGGATTGTGCACCTTGTGCCAACAAGCACTTTATTGCGCGCTCATAAAGTATTCATCATTGGGTCTGACCCACTTCTTGCATAAACTGCGCTAGAACCGCTTGTTAAATGACAGGCCAAGCAAACTAGTGAGGGCAGACGGGTGCTGAAGCCAGCACAAGGAAGTGCTTAGAAGAAGAGGCGTGTTAAACTGAGCCAGCCCCCCATCTTCAAGGGATGCGGGGGTGCAGTCAGAGCTCTGCATCTGAATAAGGAGAGCAGTGCATCCAGGATTATAATCAGCACAGAAACAAGAGCTCCTAGAGCCAAGATAGGAGTCACATGAAAATATAGCGTATTCATGGTAAGGCGGTGTAACACACACACGAGGCACTAAATATTAAACAAGCATTGGCAAACCAATAGGTCTCGCCTATGTGAGACATATTATTGGCTTTGTCAATGTTTTTTAGCCATGTTGTACAGCAGCGTGGCTGAAAGTTAGAAAAAAGTGTTATGGTGCTGTTACTGCTGGTTGCATCAGTGCTTTTTTCCCCGCGGGAAGTAGTGGGATAAGCAACGCAATGCAGGAGTGGGACAGGGCAAGCAACACAACATGGGAGGGGTATGGAGCAAGCAAAACAACACGGGAGGGGTATCGGGGTGATGGGGCAAGCAATATAATGAGGGAGGGGGTGCAGGGGTACAGGGCAACCTACATAATGCAGGAGGTGCGCGGGTGCAAGCAAGGGAGGCTTGGAGGAGAGACAGCTTGCAAACACATGCTCTCTAATGGAGTGCTGCAAATAAAAGAAAAAAAAGTAGCTCTGAAAGTGCAAGTACTGGGAGGACACTGGGCAATGAAGAGGTACTTAAGGCCATGCTCCACGGGAGAGACAAACACATGAAGAGGAAGTGAATCAAGCACACACTGACCATAGAGAAGCAAGGAAATGGCAGTGACAATGAAGCCAACCAACGGTAAGCAATGGGCGGGCTCTAAGCTCCATGCGCTGTCCCAAGCAAGACCGAATGATTGGTAGGTGAAAAGGTCTGTACTGAAAACACTGTCAATGACGACTTGGAGGGGTGGCCAGCCTAATACTACACATTAACCCTATTACGGTCCATAGGGGCATATTGTGAACATTAGGAATGTTGCCTCATTTCAGTCATAACTAGATGATTTTGGAAAACCAAATCTGCTCCACCGACTGCACATTAAAGAGCTAATGGATAGGTGCCTGCAAAAAACACAAACACACACACACCCCACCCTAAGGCTCACAAAATATACGAACCAGCTGTGTTCACAACTCAGTGAAAATATTTGTGATAATGCAGTTTCTGCAGAGAGCTGTACGCAACGAACACTGAGGACTAAGAGGAACAATAATGCCTTATTTTTGTAGAATTAATATGCACGCCAAAAGCCTGGTTATGCTGGTTTCTACTGTATTATCTGCACTTTAGGAATAAAAGCATCTTCTTTCCCATTATCAGTTTGTATTATTGTGCTCAGTTATTTATTTTACCTATGATTATCTTAATCTACATTCTGTGTTATGCTGCGATATGTGTGCCTTACTTTAATATTTTTTTGGGAGTGGCAGTGCTCAAAATGCACCTGACTGAAAATGTACCCACAAAAAAAAAACCGAGTGCATCAGTTCAGTAGGTTGTTACAATCCTGTTGTCTGTGAAGCAATATCCAGTGCTCTGGACACCTTCCCCACCGGCCCTGAAATGGAGGTCAAGGACAGCATTACAGCTCTGAATCGTAAACAGGGCATAAACAATCTGTGGGATTCTAAAGTGCTTCATAAACAGCCTGCCTGTGACCCTTACTGCAATCATTCAACCTCAAGCCTCTAAGAGCATCCTATCCAGTGGATCATTTGAGTGGATAAAGTATGTAGGAGGAAGATGTCCACTTAATGTAGGTGTTCTTGTGAAACACTCCATCCTTTCTTTGCTTGTTATTCACGCACACTTACAAACTTGTCCTTAAAATTCCTTGGGAACCTAAGTATATGAAGGCATCGGGCAGTGGAGGGTGACACCAGTTGAACTGCTGTGTCTTTAACAAATGTGAGGCATACATGGGTGTCCAACACAAGTTCAGATGGGCTGGGTCAACACAATATTTTAAGGATAACCTAACCACAGACCAACTACATACGCTGTCTTTAAAATCAATGTAAGTAAATTTTTATGTGGATGACAAGAAAATCTGGCATGAATTCGTGTGTTCTGGACCAACATTGGTAACCCTGACAGTCACTTATTGTCATTTCAGCTATTCCGTGGGACAGAGGCTGGCGCAAGAATGCTTGGCAAATTGTGAATTGGTGTTTGCAGTGCAAGAGCCATGTGAATTATTTTTTAGCTCAAAAAATTAATATTTCTAGTACTTAAATCATGTTACGACGTGAAGTACTTCTTACTAAACTTTCTTCATTTCTGAATTAGGAGAATAAACAGGACATTTGGTACATCAACTTGCCTAACAGTTGTTATTTCGAAAAATATTTCCTATTATCTCCAAGCTAAAAAGAGACAATGCGGATATAAAATGGAGGCACTTGAGCTGACCCACACATTTCTGAGAACAGTGCCAAGAAGCTGCAGCAGAAGACATGAGTGGCGTCAGCACAGCAGACAAATGCTGTGGCCTCGCACATCAGAGTGGGTTGTGGTAAGAACAACTGGTAGGTAGTCGCCAAAACATGTCTAAATATGCCATGTACTTACTCTCAAGGCACTGCGCTCTTGGGCCAAGAATGAACAACGCACTACAAAGAGCACTGATAGAATAAATGGCTTGCACAAAGATTCAACCAAGTGCTACAAAAAGCAGTGACAGAATAACCCAGTTGTTCAAAAATGAACTAAGCGCTACAAAGAGCACAGAAGAATGAACCAAGCGCTACATAAGCACTGAAAGAATAACACCCTTGTGCAAAGAATGAGTCAAGTGCTACAAAGAGCAGTGACCGAATAGCCCACTTGCTCAAAGAATAAACCAAGAGCTACAAAGAGCAGTGACGGAATAACACTGCTACTCAAGCAAGGAGGCGAATGATAATACAGACACTTACAAACACTTGAAAACAACAGAGGCAGGGCGCAACCTGACCTGCACCTACCCATAGCTTCCAGGAAAAGAATTTCATTCTAATTTTTAATGGATGCCTTAGGAATGTAGGATCTACTTTCACGGTCACCCCCACTTTTTGCTGGTGTCATTATGTTTTACTGACTAGTCTGACTGGGATCCTGCTAATCAGGACCCCAGTCTCTGTGCTTCTTCCCTAAATTGGACATGGCGAGTACTTAGGTACACTCCAGATTGGCTAACTGCTGTACCCTGATAAGTCCCTAGTATATGGTACTAAGGTACCCAGGGCATAGGTACACCAGGGGTCTCCCATGGGCTGAAGCATGTTTTATGTCACCCATGAGAGACCACTCAAATTATGACAATAGGCCTGCCATTGCAGCCTGTGTAAGTTGGTGCTAGCACCACTTACAACAGCAATAAGTTTCCTTATATCTGAGGTCCCTGCACTTAAACCTATAAGTCACCCCTAAGGCAGGCCTTTCAATCCTGAAGGTAGGGTGCCCCTGCATGAGCAGGATTCCCCTACAACCTTCGGAGTCCATTCTCCCGGGTTGTAAGTGCATCAGACATTAAGATACATAGAGTGGCCATGCGTCATTACGCGATGACCATCTCTAAACTGGCTGTAACGAACCCGGTCTTGTTTGGTATCAAACATGTTGAATGTAAAGGCCCTCCGGGAGGCCCTCAGTGCTCTCGGTACCAGTCTTCTAGACCCTGACAGCAAACTATGGTTGCTGCCACCCAGAGACACGATTCTGCCCTCCTGCTGCTGAGCCAAGCTCGAGCAGAGGAAGGCAGGACAATAGGTATCCTGTCACCGGGAGGTGTGACCACCTTCCAGACAGGACTTAGTGTATTGGGACAGGGTGGGGGCGCTTGCCAGCACCACTCATACTGCTTGAAGGGCACATTTGGTGCCCTCCTTGCATACTCCAGTTCAAACCAGTTCAGGGAGCCGTTGGCTCCCGCTCTGGCGCGAAACTGAACAAAGGACATGGGAGTATCCTCCCCACTGTCCAGCCCCTCTCTGGGAGGGACCCCTAAATCGTTCCAACCTTTCCTTAGGGTACTTAAGGGCTTAACTGTGGGTGGGTCCCTAGATTCGTTGTGGGACAAGATTCAGATCACATACCACTTCAAGTTTGACCGTCTGGGCACTCTGGACCTCGCTGGACTTCATGTTGGGAAACAAGACTGCAACTTGGAAGACTCCTGCTGCTCCTGGTCTCGTCATCTTGCAAGTCTGCTGCAACGTCTGTGCCCGTGCTCCATACAGGTAACCCACAGGGCCTGTGGACATCCAAGACACCTGAAGAAATCTCATTTGGAGTGAAGGAGTCACTCCCCTGCATCTGCAGGCACCGCAACGAGGCAGATGGGTCTGCTCATCCTGGGCTCCCACGGACTCCGAAAGGTTCAGCAACACAGGTGGGGGTTCTGCAACTCCCTCGAGGCCTGCACTGTCTTCTCACCGAGTTTGAGACCAGTATCCCTCGTCGGAACCGCTGGAACAGAACCCCTGTGCACCTTGTCAACTTGCCATTGCCAAGGCTTGTTGACTCTCCTCCAGAGATCTTCTGGCTCCAAGAAGGTCCTACCTCAAGCATCTCCTACAGCCAAGATCTTCACCTGCACCGCATCCTCTGCACCGTGGGCCTTCATCTTTTGGTGAGCTGCTCGAGGTCCTCTGGCGACTCCTGTGCCTTTGGCCCGTGGGTCCTCTCGAGGGTCTTCTTTGGCTCCAGTGGACTCCCCTGCTTGCTCGGGGCCTGCTCTGACTTACCTGCTCATGGTGAGTCACTTGGACCTTGCTGGTCCCGACACTGCACCCTTTTCTTCTACTGCGTTGGTTGCCGTTGCCAAGGCTTGTTGGTGCCCCTGCCGGACACTGACCCCTTGGCTCTTGACATCCGACATGGGACAATTCGTGCACTGCTCCTGGTCCTCCTCTGCATCGCTTGGTCCGTACAGCTGCAACTTCAAGGACACGTCAACTCTCCTGCATCTCCGACATCGGTGGGCATTCGTCTTTCATGCCTCCTTAAGGTGTGGCCTTGATACGACGGATTCGCTGCGCAGATCGATTTTCATGACAGTGGCCTTGAGGCGCCATGCCTGGCTTAGGACGACTGGCTTCTCGGGCGATGTCCAGGCAAAATGTATGGACATGCCTTTTGATGGAACCCGTCTTTTTGGGGGAAAAGGCAGATTCGGCCCTAGTGAGGTTCAAGGACTCTCGAGCTAAGGGCAGATCCTTGGGCCTCTCTTCTACTCCTCGTGGCCAGTCTACCTTTCGCCCCTTTTGTGGAAACGGGCGGGGTTTTCTAGCCATGTCAGTCCTATCCCAGCCACCGCCCTGCGAGGCTTCCCAAGCCATGCGGGGACGTGGACGTGGTTCATTCAAATCTAGGAATGGAAGCCAGAAGTCGTCAGCCACCCTGCCCTTGGCAGCCGCAGCCTCCAAGCACTCCTAGTCTGACTCTGCAAGTCTACACCACTCCAGTTGGCGGGAAAGTCCATCATCATCTCACCCACTGGAGATTCATAAGATTGGACAAGTGGGTCTTGCAGATAATTCAGGAGGGCTATTCTCTGCCTTTTCTTTCTTTTCCTCCTCCCATTCTGCCAAATCAGGAACAGCTGATGGAAGATCATTTGAAATTGCTCCAGGAGGAAGTTACAGCTCTCTTGGCCAAGGGAGTTATAGAGAGCGTCCCAGTTTCAGAAGTAGGACGTGGCTGTTATACCCGCTACTTTCTGATTCCGTAGAAGAACAAAGGGTTGCGGTCCCTATTAGATCTTCGGACCGTCAATCTCTTCCTCAAGAAAGAGAGGTTCAAGAGGCTCACTGTAGCTCAAGTCTTGTCTGCCCTAGACCAAGAAGACAGGATAGTAGCGCTAGACCTGCCGGATGCGTATTTTCACATCCCCATCCTGCCGGGCCACAGGCGTTACCTGCGCTTCAAGGTAGGCCACGAGCACTTTCAGTTCACCATGCTCCCCTTCGGCCTTACCAGTGCCCCTCAGGTGTTCATCAAGGTGATTTCGGTGGTCGCAGCTCATCTGCGCAGGTTAGGGACGTCAGTCTTCCCCTACCTTGACAACAGGCTGTTGAAGGCGTCTTCGCCCCAGGTTGTCGTCTCCCACCTTCAGACTACGACGGACCTCCTGCATTTGCTGGGGTTCTCAATAAACATGCCGAAGTCTCACCTGACTTCTTCTCAGACGCTCCCTTTCATCTGAGCTGTTCTGGACACAGTGCAGTTTCGGGCCTATGCTCCAGAGCAGCGAGTCCAGGATAATCAGGTTATGATTCCGATGTTTCAGCCTCTATCCTGGATTTCGGTGAGACTGACTCTGAGGCTGTTGGATCTCATGGCCTCCTGCATCCTGTTGGTAAAACATGCCAGGAGGCGTATGCGGGCTCTGCAGTGGGACTTGAAGTTCCAGTGGGCATAGCATCGGGGAAATCTCACCAACGTGGTCCAAATCTCTGAAGGAACTGTGAAAGTTCTGCAGTGGTGGTTGACGAACCGCGATTGGGTCAACAACAGACCCCTCTCCCTTCCCCAACCAGATCTCACAGTTGTGACAGATGCGTCACTTCTGGGATGGGGAGGCCATCTGGGAGAGGTGGAGATCAGGGGACACGGATCTCCGGCGGAGTCGGGGCCCCACATAAATTTGTTGGAGCTTCGAGGGATTCATTTGGCATTGAAAGCATTTCTTTCTTCTGTCAAGGGTGAGCTAGTGCAGGTGTTCACGGACAACACCACCGCCATGTGGTACTGCAACAAACAGGGCGGAGTGAGGTCATGGACTCTTTGCTGAGAGGCCCTGCGTCTCTGGACATGGCTGGAACAGCAGGGCATAACCCTGGTGGTACAACACCTGGCAAGTTCTCTGAACTCCAGGGTGGATGAACCCAGCCGTCGATGCCTAGCGGATCACGAATGGAGTCTCCAGTCGGAGGTGGCGCAAGGTCTCTTTCAGCAGTGTGGAGAACCTTGGTTAGATTTGTTCGTTTCCGAAGAGAACTCGCAGTGTCAACACTACTGCGTGCTGGAGTTTCCAAGGTGGCTATCGCTCAGTGGCGCTTTTCGTCACGAGTGGAGCTCAGGCCTGCTGTTCGCCTTTCCTCCCATACCACTCCTGCCCAGGGTTCCGAAGAAGATCAGGAACGACCGGGCCCAAGTCATTCTTGTGGTTCCGCACTGGGTGAGGAGAGTCTGGTATCCAGAGCTTTTGAAAATGAGCATCGATCCTCCGATCAGGCTGCCTCTTTGGGGGGGATCTTGTGTCGCAGCAACAGAGGAGGGTACTCCACCCGAACCTGTCAACTCTGCACCTCCATGCGTGGAGATTGAGCGGTGGCAGTTGATGGCTTTTGACTTTCCTCCTGAAGTATGCAATGTTACTTTGGTGGCCAGGCAGCCTTCCACTAAGACGGTATATGCCTGCCGTTGGCAAAAATGTGTATTGTACTGTACAGTAAGGTCTATTGACCCTCTTTCAGCTTCTCTTTCCACTGTTCTACTATTCATTCTAACCCTTGCCCAGCAGGGCTCTGCGTTGGGTACTCACAAGGGTTATCTTTCTGCTCTATCCGCTTTTTTGCGGCTGCCAGATCATCCCTCTCTCTTAAGGTCTCCAATTGTACATAGGTTTCTGAAGGGGCTGGCTCACTTATTTACGCCGATGACCTTTGTTATGCTGCAGCAGGACCTTAATTTGGTCCTCACCTATCTTATGTGTGCTCCCTTCAAGCCTTTACACAACTGTTCCCTCTGGCTGCTTACCATCAAGACAGCCTTTTTAGTGGCAATTACTTTGCCTGGAGGGTGAATGAATTGCAGGCGCTGTCTTGCATGCCTCCCTTCATGATGTCTTTTCCAGACAAAGGGGTGCTTCGCACCTGGGCTTAATTTTTACCAAAGGCTGTGACCCCATTTCATCTGGATCAATCTATCACGCTGCCCACCTTCTTTGCTCCCCCCGCATCCCTCTAAGGAAGAGGAGCGTCTCCACCGACTGGACCCAAAAAGAGCATTGTAGTTCTACATTGACCACACAAAAGAGTTCTGGGTGGACGACCAAATCTGTGTGGGGTACGTGGGAGCTAAGAAGGGGCAGGCAGTGCAGAAAAGGACCATCTCTCGCTGGGTCGTTCTCTGCATTAAGATCTGCTAAGAATCAGCTCCCTGAAGGATTAAGGGCCCATTCCACAAGGGGAAAGGCTGCGACTACAGCCTTGGTTCGGGGTGTCCCAGTCCTGGACATCTGACAGGCGGTAATGAGGGCATCCTTGCACACATTTGCCAAGCACTACTGCCTGGACAGTCAGGTCCGCAGGGATGGGCATTTTGCCCGTTCGGTCCTGCAGGACTTCCTAGTATAAGTTATTGGTTCGCAACCCACCGCTGGGATGGTATGGCTTGGGTATCTAATTCAAAGGTGAGGAATCTGCAGCTAGAAGTCTCTATCAGATGAACAAGTTACTTACCTTCGGTAACGCATTATCTGGTAGAGACTCTATCTAGCTGCAGGTTCCTTACAACCCCATCCATGCCTCCCCACTTTGCGGACTGATTTTGTTAGGGCTAGGGTTACTCCCCTCTTCAGTGCCCTAGTTTTGCAAACGACTGCGTCAGTTACTTCATGACTCTGCGCTTCTTCTGGCATGGCAAAAAAGGAAAAGTACTGAGGTCCGCGCGCCTGGGTGGCGCCTATATAGGTACCGTGGCGTCATAACTAACGCTACCGATGTCACTCGGAGCCGAATGGAGCCAGCTGACGGCTTGCACAAGGGGTATTGCTCAGCAAAAGTTTCTGGACCAAGCCAGATGCCTGGGAAATTCAAAGGTGAGGAATCTGCAGCTAGAAGTCGCTATCAGATGAAAGGAGTGGGGTTGGAGAGCGGGCGTTTGGGACGCATGGAACATACAAGGCAAACCAAAAGTTCTTACTTTAGGTAAGCCAACATTCAAGTCTGGGCGTCCCACGTGTCTGGAGTAGGGTATGATCTTGGCACCAACCAAGATGGCGGCGCTGTGCTGAGCTCCAATGGGCACAGGAGCCTTCAACAATCTCGGGACCACTCCAGCACTCACCTGACGGGGGAGACAACCATGCGTCTCCTCCTGAAGATTCTGTGAGTCGCTGGCACCCTTTTTCAAGCTCCGTGGTTTCCTTTCTGCTGCGCAGCCGGCCCGGGGGATATTGCCTAAGAGTGAAAGGTCGCGTCCATCATTTTTAAAGGTGGCGGGCGGGTTTCTTCACATAACGCTGCATATGGAGCTATTGCGCTCCTTTAATAATCTCCTAGCTTCACCGTCGCTTTCAGGAGAAATATCCCAGTTTGGCCCTTCCTGATGCGAACATACTTTTAAGACGTTTATACTTCAAGAAATGGTTGGTAAGCGCTTTGAAAGTTTATTTTTGTGCACCAACATGCTTCCTCACTGCGCTTTCTTTTAATTTACTCAGCTGGTCTCTGGGTTGTGTGTATGACTGTTAATTTCCGGTGTGAGCTTCTACCAAATGCTTTCATGTTTCCTGCAGAACCTTTTGAGCTTTTTCTTGTTTTTTTTCAGATCTCCGGCCCATTGACTTGCTTTTCATGAGAGGATTCTCTTTTTCACAGGAAGTTGACATTATTTTTCACTACTTTACGCATTCCTGTTTAACTCCATCACTGTGCCGATTTTTTCAGGATTATCAATTTGCTACCAATACCTCAAGTGTTTTTTACTCATATTTTTGCCTCGAACGCAAGTGGAAAGCCAATTGTGTTCTGGAATTTCCCCCCTTTTTTCTCTGGTCCTTTTCTCGTAAATGGGCAAAATAAGAAACCATAAACTTTCTGGTACCTCCAACAACGTTACTCTGTCAGATTCAGATTCCAATCACGATATGACTGACACTACTTCTCAGAAATCTGAATCTCCTTCAGGTAGCATTCCGAAAAAACGTCTTCATTAAGTAAAATGCTGATAGGGTCAAATAAAAGACCTAAAAAGACCCTCCATCTCCAGTGAAATCTTCACCAGCTCCTATGGATGTAATTCTTGAAGAACTTTGTGCGTTAAAACCCTTCATGGAAGAGACTACCAAAACGTTGCAACACTTAGATGATAAATGATCCTCTCTAGAGTCATGTTTTTTAATGGTAGAACAAAAAGTAGTAACTCTACAACTTGCAACAGTCAGGCCTCATTGAATGGCAGCAGGGGTTCCGAGTAGGAGACACCCAGATGCAGGATCTCTGTCAAGATGTTTGTCTTGACTTCCACCGAAGGGAGCTGAAAGTCCAGGACCTCAGCTGCCCTTCACCACCATAGCATATGAAGCTCTTTCCTCCGTAGCCACGGTAGGGGGGAGAAAGCAGGCCAGAATCTGGAGAGGTATCCAGTATACTGGCCTCACCCAATTCCTCATATCAGTCCATTTCGTGCTCAGGCTTGTCTTGTAAAGGGTCCAGCGATCCCTCCCAATCTTCCCACATTCTAGCCCTTCAAAATAAGGCAGAGAAACCGACCTAAGACCCAATGGTGCTGTCGGCGCCGGAATCAGTGCCGATCTGGCTCTGGGCTGTCAGGCATAAGAATGGGGCTGGCGGGAGTCTTGGCTCCGGGGAAGTTCGCAGTGGCACAACCTGCATGGGTCCGTATCCACCACCAGATCCATTGGTGGGCTTCGGAACCACCAGCCCCGAACCCAATGGAGCCCCCTCTGAGCCTCTGAGGCCCGTAGGCGCGCCTGAGAGTCAGGCTGCCCAAATATGAGGCACATGGCATCATAAAATTATTTGCGCTGGGCGGGGGTTGCTCCGGCTCCTGAGAAGGGAGGGAAGCGCAGAGCCTACCCAGGCTCAGGTTCTGCAGAATGTGGCCTAGAGCACTGAGGCTTCTCCGCCACATCGGCCAACGGACAGGGAGAAGTCAAAGCACGCTTCGACTTCTTGTGTTTCTTATGCCTCTTACCTGACTTACCCGATGAGTTAGAGTGGGAGGACGAGGACTTAGGCTCCTCTCGACCGGGACAGAGAACGAGAACTCCAGGGCAAACGATGCGGTGCCGAGCGCAGCCGGCAACCAGCTTTAGGGACAGCTCCCTCAAAGCTTTCGGAGCCATGGCCCAGCAGTCGGAGGCACTAAAGACAAATCAAGTGTGGATCCGTCACGGATATGGCGCGGTGGGAGGCGCTGCACGGTTTGAATCCAGAAGTCTTCTCTGACATGTTGGAAAAACCTACACACCAAAAAATGTTCAACAAAACGTCGAAAAAGTCAGTAGAAAAGTGACAGAGGGTACCTCTCTTCACGTATCTGCACTGGCTGGCGCAGAAAGAAAAGAACTGATGTCTGCGCGCAGAGGTGGTGCCTATATAGGTGATGCACACATCACAACAGCAGAGACGATGCCGACAACGTCATGTGGAGCCGACCGACACCACCTACCGGTGCGCAAGGGTATTGCTCGAAGAAAAATCTTCTGGATCCAGTCTGCTGCCTGGGAAATTCAAAGGTAAGGAATATGCGACTAGATGTCGCTACCATTTTACATATTTGTGAGTTGAGATTGATGTGGAGTTCTCAACAGGCGATTCTGTTAATAAGGACGAGATTTCATTTTTCATTGATGAATTCATTGATTTCCATATTAACACTTCACAAAACTATGCGAGCTGCGAACACTACGCAAACCCTTTACTTTGTCTATCACTGTTTGCTATTTACCCTGGTGGCCCTAAAATTATTTTCTCCAGCTTCAGCTTCATCTTGCTGGTCCTGTTCATGCTCCAATGCGGATTTAAAGCATATGTTATTTGAATGCCCTGCTATTCACCAGTTTTGGAAACCGGTCTGGACTAAAATCAATAAGATTTTTAACGTTGCTATTCCTTTCTCCCTAACTAATATCTTCCTAGGTAGTGTGGCTCCCCAATGGCCTCATTTTGTTTGTTGTTTGTACAAAAAGTTTTTTCACAGATTTTTAACAACAATTGGTGGGAATTACAACAGCTCTAATGTGGCCCATGAATGTGTTAAAATTGGATAGGAGTCAAGATGGTGAAAAGACCCAAAATCAAGTTGATTTTGGGTCTTTTCACCATCTTGACTCCTATCCAATTTTTAACACATTCATGGGCCACATTAGAGCTGTTGTAATTCCCACCAATTGTTGTTAAAAATCTGTGAAAAAACTTTTTGTACAAACAACAAACAAAATGTATGGTATTTATTGTTCCAGCCTTGAAAAAGTCTATGAGTAGACGAAACACGTGTTGGCAAATGGCAGATTCCTTGCTGGGAGTACCAAACTTGTATATATGAAGTTTATATTTTTCTTTCTCGTCATAATGTCTACACTTTTTTGTTATTATTTTCTTTTATACAGTAAAGTTGCATATTGTTTTCCTTTCCCCTGCTCCTCCCCCATATTCCATATGTATTTACAGTTTCCCACAACATAGAATCTATATTTTCTTGTATATTTATCTATTTGTACTAATTTGTTTCTAAATTTACTGCATTTTATGCTTACTACTCATGTTCTATTTTTTCTTATTATGAGTTATGTTAATTATTGAATTGCTGTTTTTGCTGTTCTTAATAAACTAAAACTTACAAAAATAAATAAAAAAAAAATAATCTGGGAAGCCAAGAAGTGCATGAGGCTGGGGCTGTTAACACATCGGCGTATAGATAAGGCAGGGCAGCCAGCGTGGATCGTGGAGAAAGAGGTAACAGCAGAAGTCGATGAACGAGAAAGCATGAAACCAACGTGTCGAGTGGCAAACTCATGTGCTTTGAGTTGTGATTACAAGCAGATGCACACGCTACTGCTCTGAGGATACACAGCCAAAATATAAACAGTCATTGAACATGGAGTGCATCCCTCTAATATATGATGACCTAACGTTTGGTATCTTATGAATGGAAGTATAATTCAAAGATAAAGAATTTTCAGTCTTCTTTTACTTGCTACTGACTCAGTCATTAGATTTTCCTTCAGGAGGGAGTGTTGTGAAAGGTACATCTGATGTTTCTGCCTGACCCTCTACCTTAGCTTACCATTGCAAACTTGTGAATCTGTTCCACCACGGCAGCAAAGAGAGCATTCACGCTCTCGTCAATGAGACTCTGCATGTAATGCACCGCCTCTTCATCCGACAGGTCCAATCGGAACTTATCCTGCACCTGTGACACAGAACACAGGCAGCCAATCAGTATCGAGTACATTAGCACGGTACAAGGCAGGAGACAGGGACAACAATGCATGAAATGTAAAAAAATATTGTCAGTACTAAGTAAATGACCGCACGGGCTCCAGGTTCATGTGCAGAAAATGACATATAATACAGTACTTACGTCACATGATCAATGGTTTCCACACTATGGGCTTGGGCCTCAATGCCCAAGATAAAAGGCAGTAAATGCATTTATATACGTGTACCTCTCTGTTTGGGGTAGACATTCAACTTTTTGGTAATTTATAAACGATTCCATTATCATTTAAGGATATCTGGGACCAACCCATACTTCCTAGAAAATTCAAATGCATAAAGTGTACGGTTTTGCAATTTACACTAGGTGGGAAAATCTGCACATACAAATGAAAATCAAATTTGTATAATCAAATGAAAACCAAATGTGTATTATCAAATGAAAGACAAATGTGTACTAGTAATTTTTTCCCTATACGGTTTAAAATGTTTTTCCGGAGGAGAAACCCCTTTGCCTGTACCCACAGTAAATATGGGGGTGTCCAATTCCCAGCATGGAAAGCTACTTACTCATCCTTTCTTTCACCCTGTGGGGCATTGCCTGCAAGTGTAAATCAATACTCACCAAAGTACACTATGGCTGATGTAGATCTGCTTTGGCTAGAGGTGGTAGAGCCACTGAAAACGTGAGCCAGGCTCGAACCTGAAGCCTAGCTCTGGTTCAGCTTAAGGTCCTGTTGGAACCTCGAGCCCATAACGAGCAGAGCTTTTATGTGACTTCTGCCTGCCTCCCTCCCTCCCTTCATCTACCCAGGATGTGGCACTATGGCCAGTGCTGCCGACTTTGGAACTGAGGAACCAGGTTCGAGTCTCGGTGTTGGCTCAAAATCCTGTGTTCCTGGGCAATTCGCTTAATCTCCCCATGCCTGTAAGCAAAGAATATAACCTTGTGTAAAGTAACTAACTGATGCTCATGTAAAGGCTTCAATTTGCCATTTGGGTCGAGGTCACCCTGTACAAAAACTGCACAAAGAGGTAAAAACAAAGCCTTATCATAAGGAAAGACAAAAGATACCCATTTCTTAGTTGATTTGTACAAAGTGAAATCAAAAACCCTTAATAAAATGCGGCTTCACTGCTTAAATTGTGTGATCTTAGGCAAATATTTTATTTCGCCAAAAATCTTTTTTCTTCATTATCGTTTATGAAAGCTCTTTCAAATGTGTGAGTTCAGAATATCAGTAGAACAGAAACCTTTTGTGCTCGATTTACACGACTATAATGCTGGTCTATAATAATCTGGCATTGTTGCGCTTTCCTGAAGGGGAATAACTTCCCCACTTTGCAGTCCAATTAAAATTTTTAATCTTGTACGTATTCTCTTAATTTTCCATTGTGTTAGTGTGAGAAGCTGGCTTGGTATATGGTGTACACTTATGTAAGTGGGCACCTTGCACCAATCCAGACAACCCTTATGGTGATTTTAGTGGTCTTAGACAACCTTAGAAAGTTCTCTAAGTGGTAGCTCTGGAGAGCAGCCTTCAGGCTTAATCCAGAAGGAGTGTAAAGCAGCTTGTTTTACCAGAACATAATCTTGTAGGTATAAATTAAGTGAAAAAGAAACACCCAGTGTATTTATAAAAATATGTATCTAATGCACAAGTTACTAACTTGTGTAACGATATATCTGTAAGAGACAGTAGTTAGTGACAGATTCCTTACCTTAGAATATCCCCAGGCGTCAGGCTGGATCCGGAAAGTTTTTGCGTAGCAGTACCCTTGCGCGTCGGTAGGCGGCGTCGTGCGGCTCCGCGTCCGTCGTCGGCGTCGTGATCGCCGGGATGACGTCGCGGGCAGTACTTAGACGCCGCCCCTGCGCGCTGACGTCAGTTCTGTACACGACTTTCCGCGCCAGGAACCCAGAGCCATGCAAGAAGCTGACATAGGTGTCTGAAAAATACTAGGGCCCTGAAAGGGATGTCCTTAACCCTAGAAATCAGTTCGCAGAATGGGGAGGATGGGTGGGGCGGTAGGAATCTGTCACTAACTACTGTCTCTTACAGATATATCGTTACACAAGTTAGTAACTTGTGCATCTGAAAGAGACACGTTAGTGACAGATTCCTTACCTTAGAATAGATACCCCAGCAATACCAACCCCGGTGGTGGGTCTGCGAACAAAGATCAGACAAGGAAGTCCCGGAGGACCGAACGGCCAAAGAAGCCGTCCCTCCGGACCTGGCTGTCAAGGCAGTAATGCTTGGTAAACGTTTGCAGCGAGGCCCACGTAACTGCCTGTCATATATCTTGCAGCGGAATACCGCGGCCTAAAGCCGTGGTAGCAGCCGTTGCCCTGGTGGAATGGGCACGCAGCCCAACAGGAGGCTCCTTCTTAGCCAAAGAATAGCAGGCTTTGATACACAAGGTGACCCAGCGGGAGATGGTTCTCTTGTGCACCGCCCGACCTTTTTTGGCGCCCACGTAGCCAACAAAGAGCTGGTCATCCACCCGGAAGTGTTGTGTGCGGTTGATATAAAAGGAAAGCGCACGTTTTGGGTCCAGACGGTGGAGCCTCTCTTCCTCTCTGGAAGGATGCGGAGGCGGAAAGAAGGTGGGCAAAGTGATGGTCTGCCCAATGTGAAAGGCAGTAACCACCTTTGGCAAGAAGGACGGGTGCGTCCTAAGAACAACCTTGTCTGGATGGACAGACAGAAAAGGAGGTTTGCATGATAGAGCCTGGAGCTCACTCACCCGCCGAGCGGAGGTGATGGCCACCAGAAAGGCTGTCTTCAAAGTAAGAAGACGAAGAGGACAGTTATGTAGAGGCTCAAAGGGAGCGCACATTAAAAAGGTAAGAACCAAGTTTAAGTCCCACTGAGGCATGACAAACGGAACAGGAGGGAAGAGGTGTGTAATGCCTTTTAGAAACCTGTTAACAACAGGGGACTTAAAAAGAGAGGGCTGATCAGGGAGCCTGAGGAAGGCCGAGATTGCACAAAGATAGCCCTTGATGGTACCCAGGGCAGAACCCTGTTGGGCCAGAGAAAGAAGGAACAGAAGAACCTCAGAAAGAGGGGCAGAGAGGGGATTCACAGCCTTTGCTGTGCACCATGCCACAAACTTGTTCCACCTTCAGGCGTATACCACCTTAGTGGAGGGACGCCTGGCTGCCAGAATCACATCACAAACTTTGGGAGGCAAGTCGAAAGGAATCAACTGCCGCCGCTCACTTTCCACGCAAGCAGGTGGACACTGGACAGGTTCGGGTGGAGGACCGTCCCCTGCTGCTGCGACAGAAGATCCTCCCGAAGAGGCAGACGGATCGGGGGATCGACGCTCATACTGAGTAGCTCGGGATACCAAACTCTTCGAGCCCAGTCCGGAGCCACAAGGATGACTTGGGCCCGGTCGCGCCGAATCTTCTTCAACACTCTGGGTAGAAGTGGTATAGGCGGAAAAGCGTACAACAGACCGCAACTCCACTCGCGACGAAAGCGTCGCCTAGCGAGTGCCGCCTTGGAAATTCCAACGCGCAGAACTGATGACATTGCGCGTTCTCTTCGGTGGCGAATAGATCTAACCAAGGCTCTCCCCACTGTAGAAAGAGTCCTTGCGCCACTTCCGAGTGAAGACGCCATTCGTGATCCATCATGCACCTGCGGCTGAGTTCGTCCGCCCTGGCGTTCAGGGAACCTGCCAGGTGTTGAGCCATCAGGAAGATGCCCTAATGTTCCAGCCATGTCCAGAGGCGCAGAGCCTCCTGACATAGGGTCCACGACCCCACCCCGCCTTGTTTGTTGCAGTACCACATGGCGGTGGTGTTGTCTGTGAACACCTGCACTACCTTCCCTTTGACAGAGGGAAGGAATGCCTTGACTGCAAGTCGGATCGCCCGGAGCTCCAGAAGGTTGATATGGAGCCGGGACTCCGCCGGAGAACAGAGGCCTCTGATCTCCGCCTCTCCCATGTGACCGCCCCATCCCAGAAGGGACGCGTCCGTCACGACTGTGTGCTCTGGCTGGGGAAGGGAGAGGGATCTGCCCATGACCCATTGCCGGTTCGAGAGCCACCACTGCAACTGTTTTGCAGTCCCCTGCGAGATCTGGACGTGATCGGACAGGTTGCCCTGGTGCTGCGCCCACTGGAACTTCAGGTCCCACTGCAGAGCCCGCATATGCTATCTGGCATGATCGACCAGCAGGATGCAGGAGGCCATGAGGCCCAGCAGCCTCAGGGTCATCCGTACCGAAACCCAGGATAGAGGCTGAAAGATCGGAATCATAGCCTGAATATCCCGGACTCGCCGTTCGGGAGGATAGGCCCGAAACTGCGTCGTGTCCAGAACTGCTCCGA
The DNA here is from genome assembly GCA_963921515.1 of Calotriton arnoldi. Lineage (NCBI taxonomy): Eukaryota > Metazoa > Chordata > Amphibia > Caudata > Salamandridae > Calotriton > Calotriton arnoldi. Next base: position 99,224 of record CAWUFW010012968.1, on the reverse strand, counting down.
TGAAAAGGAGCTGTGGAGAAGGAATCAGGTGCGACTTCGGCACATTGATGGAGAACCCCAGCGAGTGCAGGAGTTCGGCCGTAGTCTGGAGGTGGGAGACGACTGCCTGGGACGAGCCCGCCTTCAGCAGCCAGTCGTCTAGGTAGGGGAAGACTGGAATCCCGGCCCGGCGCAGATGAGCTGCGACCACCGCCATCACTTTCGTGAACACCCGAGGGGCACTTGTGAGGCCAAAGGGGAGCACGGTGAATTGAAAATGCTCGAGGCCCACCATGAACCGCAGGTAACGCCGGTGGGCCGGCAGGACGGGGATGTGGAAATAAGCGTCCTGCAAGTCCAATGCTACCATCCAGTCTCCAGGGTCGAGGGCAGTCAAGACCTGAGCTAAGGTGAGCATCTTGAACTTCTCCTTCCGGAGGAAGCGATTGACGTTCCGGAGGTCCAAGATAGGACGCATGTCCTCCTTGTCCTTTTGGGCACCAGAAAGTAGTGGGAGTAGCAACCACGTCCTACTTCTGGGGTCGGAACGCGCTCGATGGCCCTCTTGGCCAAGAGGGCCGCAACTTCCTTCTGAAGAAGCACCAAGTGATCCCCTGACATGCGGTGGAATTGAGGTGGCATGGCTGGGGGTAGGTCTCGAAGGGGAGGGAGTAGCCCCTTCGGACAATGTCCAAGACTCACCTGTCCGAGGTGATGGCACGCCAGTGGTGAAGGTGATGGCGGACCCTGCCCCCTACTGGCGTGCTGTGCACCTGAAAGGAAGGACTAGGAGGGCTTGGAGGCCGCGGACGGGGCGGGGTTGGTGGCCTGACCCGCACGCTGGTTGCCTGACCCGCCACGGCGGGAACCACGTCCTCGGCCACGCGAAGACGCTTGCTGCGCGGGCCGGTGGCTGGGCAGCGGACGTGACTGGGCGCCCCTTCCGTGGCCACGAAGGGGCGAAAACCAGATGGCTGCGGAGGGCGTACAGCAGAAAGGCCCAGGGACTTGGCCGTAGCCCGTGAGTCCTTAAAACGCTCCAGCGCATGGTCTGCCTTGTTCCCAAAAAGACCGACCCCATCAAAGGGCATGTCCATAAGAGTGTTCTGGACATCACCCGAGAAACCAGTGGTTCTCAGCCAGGCGTGACGGCGCAGCGCCACTGTCGTTGCAATTGATCTACCCAGAGAGTCGGCGGTATCAAGGCCACATCGAATGGTGAATTTAGCCGCATCTCTTCCTTCCGCAATGGCGCGGGAAAGCAGTGTCTGGACCTCCTCAGGACACTGGGGCAAAGCTTGCGCCACCGAGTCCCACAGAGAGTGGGAATATCGGCCCAAAAGGCAAGCAGTGTTGACAGACCGCAAGCCAGCACTGGAGGAAGAAAAGACCTTCTTCCCAAATTGATCCAGGCGTTTGGATTCCCTATCCGGAGGAGCGGTAGGGAAGGCGGTTTGGGAAGCGGAGGCTTGGACAACCAAGCTCTCAGGAGTGGGGTGTTGGGAGAGAAACAGGGGGTCGCCCGGAGCGGGGCGATGGCGCCGGGCCACGTTCCTATCCACAGGAGCCCCTGTGGCGGGCTTGGACCAGGTGCCCAAAATAACGTCAGAAAGTGCGTAATTAAACGGCAGCAGTGGCTCCGAGGAGGTAGCCGCCGGCTGAAGCACTTCCGTCAGGAGGTTAGTCCTGACGGCTACTGTAGGCAATTGGAGGTGTAAGGCCCCAGCTGCTCTACGCAACACCGTTGCAAAATTTGCTCCCTCCTCCGTTGCCACGGAAGGAGGAGATAGCATGCCAGGGTCAGGAGGTGTCCAGCCCACTGGCATCCCCAAGTTCCTCAGCCCAGTCCTGTTCGTACTCACACTGCTGTGTGAGAGGGTCCTCCGACCCCTCCCAGTCCTCTTCGTCCTCCTCAGGTTCAAAATAAGGAGAAGGAGGGACACGCGGGACCCAAGGTCTCAACGGCGTCGGAGCCGGCGTCGAGCGATGCTGGTCCGGCGCCGTGTCCGGAGAGAACCGGGGAACGACGCCGCCCGGAGCCCCGGGCGGCGTCGGAAACGGCACCGGAGACATCGGCGCCGGCGTAGTTAGGTCAACCGGCGTCGATGGGGGTTGCGGCAGCACCGGAGCCGGGATCGAGGCAGGGGCCGAGGCTGGTGTGACAGGCGGCGCCGGGACCGGAGTCGTCGGCGGCGCCGGGGAAACCCCATCAGGGCCCGCGGGGCCCGAAGGCGCACCGGGGGGACCTTGAGGCCTGAAGAGGCGGGCCATGGCCGACAGGAATTCCTGTATCTCGGCCGGAGTCGCCCCCGAACCCGGGAAGGACGGGTAATGCGGGGGCGGCTCCACAGGCACTCCCGGAGCCGCGGGGACGGTGCCGACAGGAGCCTTAGCCGAGTCGCGAGACCGGCGAGGCGAAGCCGTGGAGCGATGACGCTTCTTAGACTTTTTATGCTTCGACTTACCGGAGGAGTGCGAAGACTTGGACCCCGACGACCGATGAGAACTCCGCGACCGGCCCCTCGACCTCTCACGTGACCGGGGCTTGGTGTGGCGCGGAGCCGACTGCCGGACCTCGAGGAGCTTTCGAGACCGCTTTCGCAAAGCCTTCGGGTGCAAGGCCCGGCAGTCGGGGCACGACTTTGTGTCGTGGTCGCGGCCGAGACAGTAGAGACACTCTAAATGCGGGTCTGTGATCGACATCATACGACCACAGACGTCGCAGGGCTTGAAGCCGGGCATCCCTACCGACACCTTCGGAGTCGAGAGACTCGTGGAGAAAAACTGTGAAAATTCACCAAAAAGATAGTCAAAAAATGACTAGGGCACAGCTCTTCCCGGATCTGCGCTTACTGGCGCGGAAAAAGAAGAACTGACGTCAGCGCGCAGGGGCGGCGTCTAAGTACTGCCCGCGACGTCATCCCGGCGATCACGACGCCGACGACGGACGCGGAGCCGCACGACGCCGCCTACCGACGCGCAAGGGTACTGCTACGCAAAAACTTTCCGGATCCAGCCTGACGCCTGGGGATATTCTAAGGTAAGGAATCTGTCACTAACGTGTCTCTTTCAGATATAAGACACTCACTAACACATACAGGTATCTCCTAGCCGGAGATATACACAATGCACACAATACTTTTCAATAGACACAGGTAAGTAGCACGTAATACACAGTGGTCACCAGGGGGAGACCAAACCATAAACTAAAATAGTGGTATGCGAACCACGACTCGAGTCAAGACTATACTCATAAGACGTAGAAGTGCCGGGGACCCAAGGAACCACCCAAGGTAAGCAACCAGGAGCCCCACGGAGGCCGTGTGCAGAGTGGGAACATGACCGCGGCATCAATGCAAGTCAATAGGTAAGTCGCGGTTCCAATTTTAAAGAAGGACCCTTCCCAGTGGACTATGAAGAAACCCCATGGAAGACAGAAGGTTGGATACCTACACCAGGGAAGCTGGGTGCATAGGTGTGAAGTGGAAATCGCAGTCGGACCCAATGGAGGACTTCAGGAAGATGCCACTACTGGAGAAGGTGAAAGTGTCCGGTGGAACCTAAAGGTGGATTCAAGATGTGAAGAACCTGCAAGTAGAGGGGACAGAGTCTACGCCATTCAGGAGTGAATAGGAGGCACACAAGATGAATGCTCACCGATGTAGAGTGTTGAGAGAAGCTGACGGTGACCTTGAAACTGCAGCTGTGCGGACCAGGCGACGCTGAGGATGACCAGGATCCGGATACAAGCTGTCCCACGTCGGATGTCGAGAGTTGAGGGGTCAGTGTCCGTCGGGAGCACAAACAACCCTTGGCAACTGCAACCAACGTGGAAGTCGAAGAAGGTACAATGTTGGGACCAGCAAGGTCCAGGAGACTCACCACAAGCAGGGGAGTCAGAGCAGGCCAAAGAATTCAAAAGATGACCCTCAAGAGGACCCACAGCCCGGAGGCACTGGATTCGCGAGAGGACCTCGAGCAGCTCACCAAAGATGCAGGCCCACGATGCAAGTGATGCGGTGAGGACGAAGAACTTAGTCACTAGAGATGCTTGAGGTTGGGGCTACTTGGAGCCCGAAGATCTTGGTGGAAGGAAGCCAACAAGCCTTCGCAACTGCAAGTCGACGTGGTGCGCAGGGGTTTGGTTCCTGTGGCTCTGATGAGGGATACTGGCGGATCACTGACAGAATATCGAATACAAGAATATCGACCTACAACAATATCGAAGTAAAAATATAGAATGCCAAAATATCGAATGCCTATCTACAAACAGGTAAGTACAAAAATATCGAATCCAAAATATAGTTGTAAAAAATATAGTTAGTCAAAATATCGAATTTTTAAAATATCTTAAAAGTAATGTAAAATTAATGAAATAATATATATAATTAACTAAAACATACTTAAAAATACTTAAATAACTTTAAAATTAATAAATAATTAATGTAAGTTAAAAAAAAATAAACATACATTTTTATTTTTTAATCCATATATATATTAACGTAATATTTATAAAAAATATTCAATATTTTTAGCGTAGGATAGCGGGAGGGTAAAATTTACTATTACCACTCCAGTGAGTGCAACAGTAGGGAAAGCATTGGATAGCGGGAGGGTAAAAATTACTATTCCCACTCCAGTGAGTGCAACAGTAGGGAAAGCGTTGGATAGCGGGAGGGTAAAAATTACTATTCCCACTCCAGAGAGTGCAACAGTAGGGAAAACGTTGGATAGCGTAGGGGTAAAATTACTATTCCCACTGCAGAGAGTGCAACAGTAGGGAAAACGTTGGATAGCGGGAGGGTAAAAATTACTATTCCCACTCCAGAGAGTGCAACAGTAGGGAAAGCGTTGGATAGCGGGAGGGTAAAAATTACTATTCCCACTCCAGTGAGTGCAACAGTAGGGAAAGCGTTGGATAGCGGGAGGGTAAAAATTACTATTCCCACTCCAGTGAGTGCAACAGTAGGGAAAGCGTTGGATAGCGGGAGGGTAAAAATTACTATTCCCACTCCAGAGAGTGCAACAGTAGGGAAAGCGTTGGAGAGCGTAGGGGTAAAAATTACTATTCCAACTCCAGTGAGTGCAACAGTAGGGAAAGCGTTGGATAGCGGGAGGGTAAAAATTACTATTCCCACTCCAGAGAGTGCAACAGTAGGGAAAGCGTTGGATAGCGTAGGGGTAAAAATTACTATTCCCACTCCAGAGAGTGGAACAGTAGGGAAAGCGTTGGATAGCGTAGGGGTATAAATTACTATTCCCACTCCAGAGAGTGCAACAGTAGGGAAAGAGTTGGATAGCGTAGGGGTAAAAATTACTATTCCCACTCCAGTGAGTGCAACAGTAGGGAAAGCGTTGGATAGCGTAGGGGTAAAAATTACTATTCCCACTCCAAAGAGTGCAACAGTAGGGAAAATAATGATTTAATATTTTAATAAAAATAAAATAATTATCAATACCAATAAAAAATTAATTAAAATGACTTACCAATTACAAAATATTTAATAATTAATTCTAAATACCAATAAATATGATTTCTTAAAAATTAATTACCAATTAATAAAAATTAATTACCAATTAATAAAACTTAATTACCAATTATTAAAACTTAATTACCAATTAATAAAAATTAATCACCAATTAATAAAATTTAATTACCAAATAAGAATTAATTAACAATAAATTAATACTTAATACCAATAAATACAAATAAATAATTACTGATTTACAATTAAATTACTTCCCACCCTATTCCCCTATAAACCCACAACCCGCTCTGAATAATAAATTAATACAAATAATATAATTATCAATTAAAAAATTAATAAAAATTAATTACCAATTAATAAAAATTAATCACCAATTAATAAAAATTAATTACCAATTATTAAAAATTAATTACCAATTAATAAAAATTAATTACCAATTAATAATTAATTAACAATGAATTATTTATCAATACCAATAAATAAAATTTAATAATTACTTAATTAAATTTAAATTACTTCCCACCCTATTCCCCTATAAACCCACAACCCGCTACAGAACTAAAACGCACAATTAAATTAAATATAATTAATAATTCCTAAAAATTAATATTTAATTTACTATAATTAAATTACTTCCCACCCTATTCCCCTATAAACCCACATCCCGCTACAGAATTAAATTACGCAAAAATTAAATAACATAAAATTCCTTACTTTATAAAAATTAAAACATACATTACAAAAATAATACATACTTTTAACACATATACTAACACTTAAAACACTATAAAAAAATTCGATATTTTTAACAACTATATTATGACTGTCGATATTTTGACAATAGATATTTCTTACCTGAATTTCGATATTCTTAACCACTATATTTTGGCAATTCGATATTCTGTCCATTCTATATTTACAACTCGATATTTTGGCAATTCGATATTTACAATTCGATATTATGTCTGTTTACCATACTGGCCTCAAACTTGTTGAGACGACAGGGTAGGCCTCAAGGGATGTGAAGAAACACCACCTGTGTTGCTGAGCCTTTCGGAATCCGTGGGAGCCCACGATCAGCAGACAGGTCAGCTTAGTTGCAGTGCCTGCAGATGCAGGGAAGTGACTCCTTCACTTCAAGGGAGATTCCTTCAGGTGTCTTGGATGCCCACAGGCCTTGGAAGGTTCCTGTATGGTGCACAGGCACGGACGTTGCAGCAGACAAGCAGGGCGACCAAATCAGAAGCAACAGGAGTCTTCCCGGTTGCAGCCTTGATGCCCAGATCGAAGTCCAGCGAAGTCTAGAGTGCCCCGACAGTTGAAGAAGAAGTGGCGCCTGAATTGAATCTTGTCCAACCACGAATCTAGGGACCCACCCTCAGGTAAGCCCTTAAGTACCCTAAGGAAAGGTTTGGGACGATTCAGGGGCTCCTCCCTAAGGAGGGGCTGGACAAGGGGGAGGATACTCCCCTGTCCTTTGTCCAGCTTCGCGCCAGAGTGGGAGACAACGGCTCCCTGAACTGTGCCCTACACACAGACTATGTGGCACTGACAAGTGCCCCGACCCTGACCCAATACACTAAACCCTGTCTGGGAGGTGGTCACACCTCCCTGTGACAGGATACCTATTGTTCTGGCTTCCCCTGCCCGAGCTTGACTCATCAGCAGGAGGGCAGAAACGTGTCTCTGGCCGGCAGCAGCCCTAGCTTGCTGTCCGGGTCTGCAAGATTGGTACCAGGAGCACCGAGGGCCTCTCAAAGGAGCTTTACGGTGCATGGAATCATACTGCCCACACAGTTTACGGTGTGGGGGTATGATTCCAACGTGTTTGATACCAAACATGACAGGGTTCGTTATAGCCAGTTTAGAGATGGTCATCGCGTAATGACGCGGAGTCCCTCTACATGTTATATGGCTGTCTCACTTACAACCCGGGAAAATGGACTCCATAGGCTGTAGGGGTGTCCTGCTCATGCAGGGGCACCCTCATACTTAGAACCAAGCACCCTGCCTTCAGGATTGTAAGGCCTACCTTAGGGGTGACTTATAGGTTTTAAGTGCAGTGACCTTAGATATAGGGAAACCTATATCTTTTGCAAGTGATGCTAGCACCAGCTTACACAGGCTGCAATGGCAGGCCTGTAGTTACAAATTGAGTGGCCTCCCATGGGTGGCATAATATATGCTTCATCCCATGGGGGGCCCCTGGTCTACCTATGCCCTGGGTACCATAGTACCATATACTAGGGACTGATCAGGTTACACCAGTGTCCAATCTGGGATGTACCTAAGTACTTACCAAACCAATTTAGGGGGGAAAGCACAGAGACTGGGGTCTTGATTAGCAGGATCCCAGTCAGACTAGTCAGAAACAGTGTTACATCAAGCAAAAAGTGGGGGTAACCATAAAAGCAGATCCTACTTTCCTACAGTTAGTAATCACAACGTCGTCTGCTGTATCAGTTACAAGCATCATTTATTATGATTGATTCATCAAATTAATAGTGTTGGTCCATCACACTATAATTGTTCACCTTTATGCATTTCTTAAGAATCCCAATGCATTTCGGGACTGGCCCTTCAGCACTTTACTAGGGATTTATAAGTAAATTAAATATGCCAATTAGGTATATGCAAAACAAACAATGTTTTAAGGGGACAGCACATGCACTTTAGAAATGGTTAGCAGTGGTAAAGTGCCCAGAGCCCTAAAGCCAACAAAAACGAGGCCAGAAAAAGGGGAGGAGAAAGGCAAGATTTTGGGGGTAACCCTGCAGATAGGGCCATTTCCAGCATTGAGCATCTTCAGCATCCTGTATCCCTTGCAGCAGAAACGCATCTACAGGAACCTATAATAAAGGATAAAAGTGCCTGGACCTGACTGAAGACTGCTTCACCTGCTGAGGTAACTTTTTCTGAGGGTTTAACTGGTCCTCCTGACTGGCTTCCTGTTAAAGTTGGTTGCCCAAAGTAACTCTAACCTACTGCAATACAACCAGCCAAAGGTATCTCAGTGTAAAATTAGTTGTATTTGCCAATGCTTGTTCACGGTTGAGTAAAAAGTGCATATTTACTGTACCTTGTAAAATCTATACATTTTGTTTGTAGTGTCTAAAAATACAGTATATTTTTATAAACTGGTGTTGGATTTCTTGAGTGTCTTGTGTATTTCTTCTTCAATTGTTTTGGTGATGTTTAAATGCTTTACACTTCTTCCTTTGTGTAAGCCTTCGTGCTCAGAGCCACAGCTAGCAAGGTTGAGCTAGAGGGTTTAAAATAACTAAACCTGCTGGTCCTAAAGGGGTTGGTAAGTGTATTACATGGTGAGGGTGCACAACCACACCATATAATACACCCCATTTCCTCACAGCTAAGTAGCATAATCCTCTGCCAGCTCTCAGCCTGTGTTCAGCCTTAAATAGGAGTGAAAAGGTGTGAAATGCCTCACAGGAGAAAACAATAGGCTGACCTAAATAGGCAGAGATGGCTCCTCAGAACGCCACAGATTATGCAGGGTTTGGGCCTCCTTTTGACAGCACAATGTGAAATCCTGCTTGACAGGTCTGTTGAGCCACGTGTAACACATGGGGCACACTTGAAAGGGAGAGAAAAGGATGACAAGACAATTATTTTGTATCCACTGGTTGCTGATGACCCTGCTTTTGTCCAACCAGACCTCTGTTTCTGGGCTTGTTGTGGGCACAATGCCTACCTCAAACTGGATTTTAGAGTTAGATACCTACAGGATTATATTCTGGTAAAACAAGCTGCTTTTCACTCCTTCTGGACTAAGCCTGAAGGCTGCTCTCTAGAGCTACCACTTAGAGAGCTTTCTAAGGTTGTCTAAGACCACTAAAATCACCATAAGGGTTGTCTGGATTGGTGCAAGGTGCCCACTTACATAAATGTACACCATATACCAAGCTAGCTTCTCACAGTAGGTTAAACGAAAAAGAACCACCCAGTGTAGTTAGAAAAAATTGTTATATTTATTATACAAACTCACAAACACATTGGTGTATCTCCTACCCGGAGATATGAACACAATACACACAATATTTCTAAAGGAAACCGGTAAGTAAGCACAAATACACAGTGGTCTCCAGGAGAAGAGCAAACCATATACTAAAGAAGTGGAATGCGAACTGCGACCAAAGTCGAGACTTGACCCAGAAGACTCAGAAGAGCTGGGGACCCAAGGAACCACCCAAGGTAAGTACCCAGGAACCCCACTGAGGCTATGTGCAGAGTGGAAACACAGTCACGTACTCAATGCAAGTCAATTGGGAAGTCACGGTTGCAGTTTTGAAGAAGAAGGACCCTTCCCAGTGAACCCTGAAGAAACCCCATGGAAGATGGAAGGTTGGAGAGTCACCCCACCCGTGGATACCCCAGGAACCAGGATGCCCACAACAGGGAAGCATGGTGCATAGTTGAGAAGTGACGTCGGAAACCGCCGTAGACCACAATGGAGGACTTCAGTGAAGATGCCGCTGGCGCAGGTGTAAGAGTCTGGTGGAACCCAAGGATGGATTCTTGAAGAGAAGCACCTGCAAGCAAAGGGGACAGAGTTTATGCCACTCTGGATTGACCAGGAGGCATGGAAGACCAATGACCACCGATGACGGAAGATGTGGGAGAGTTGACGGTGACCTTGTCGCTGCAGCTGTGAGGATCAGGCGACGCTGTGTAAGGCCAGGAGCCGTTCACGAGCTGTCCCATGTCGGAAGTCGAGAACCAGGGGGTCGGTGTCCGGCGGGAGCACCAACAAGCCTTGACAGCAGCAGCAGACATGGTAAACGAAGAAGGTACAAGGTCCAGGGGACTCACCAAATGCAGGAGAGTCAGAGCAGGCCCGAGCAAGCAGGGGAGCCCACTGAAGCCAACGAAGACCCTCAAGAGGACCCACAGGCTGAAGGCATAGGGGTCGAAAGAGGACCTCAAGCAGCTCACCAAGGATGCAGCCCACGGTGCAGAGGATGCGTTGAAGACGCAGATCTTGGCAGGAAGAAATGCTGGAGCTTCTTGAAGTCTGAAGATCTCTGGAGGACAGAGTCAACAAGACTTGGCACCGGCAAGTCGACACGGTGCACAGGGGCTCTATTCCAGCCGTTCCTACGAGGGATACTGGCATCAAACTTGCTGAGAAGACAGTGCAGGCCTCGAGGGAGTTGCTGAACCACCACCTGTGTTGCTCAGCCTTTCGAAGTCCGTGAGACGTCAGAAGCAGCAAACCGGTCAGCTTGGTTGCAGTGCCTGCAGATGCATGGGAGTGACTCCTTCAATCCAAGAGAGATTACTTTGGGTGTCCTTGATGGCCACAGGCCTCGAGAAGAACCTGGATGAAGCACAGGCACGGGCGACGCAGAAGACTGGCAGGACGACGTGACCAGGAGCAGCAGGATTCTTCCTTGATGCAGACTCGATTCCCAAGGCAAAGTCCAACGAAGTCCAAAGTGGCCAGACAGTAGAAGCAGAACTGGTTCCGGATCTGAATCTTGTCCCAAGACGAATCTGAAGAGTTACCAACAGGTAAGCCCCTAAGTACCCTAGGGAAAGGGTTGGGACGATTCAGGGATCCTTCCCAGAGAAGGGGTTGGACAGAGGGGAGGATACTCCCGTGTCCTTTGTCCAGTTTCACGCCAGAGCAGGAGCCAACGGCTTCCTGAACTGGTCCCAACTGGAGTATGCAAGGAGGGCACCAAATGTGCCCTTCAAAGCAGTCTGGTGGTGCTGGCAAGCACCCCCACCCCAGCCCAATACACTAAGTCCTGTCTGGGAGGTGGTCACACCTCCCTGTGACAGGATACCTATTGTTCTGCCTTCCCCTGTCCGAGCTTGGCTCAGCAGCAGGAGGACAGAAACGAGTCTCTGGCCGGCAGCAGCCCTAGCTTGCTGTCCGGGTTTGAAAGACTGGTACCGGGAGCACCGAGGGCTTCCCAAAGGAGCTTTGCGGTGCATGGAATCATACTGCCTACACCGTTTACTGTGTGGGGGTATGATTCCAACATGTTTGATACCAAACATGACAGGGTTAGTTACAGCCAGTTTAGAGATGGTCATCGCGTAATGACGCAGTGCCCCTCTATAGGTTATATGGCTGTCTCACTTATAACACGGGAGAATGGACTCCATAGGCTGTAGGGGTGTCCTGCTCATGCAGGGGCACCCTCACACTTAGAACCAAGCACCCTGCCTTTAGGATTGTAAGGCCTGCCTTAGGGGTGACTAATAGGTTTTAAGTGCAGTGACATTAGATATAGGGAAACCTATATCTTTCGTAAGTGGTGCTAGCACCAAATTACACAGGCTGCAATGGCAGGCCTGTAGTTACAAATTGAGTGGTCTCCCATGGATGGCATAATACATGCTTCAGCCCATGGGGGACCCCTGGTGTACCTATGCCCTGGGTACCTTAGTACCATATACTAGGGACTGATAAGGTTACACCAGTAACCAATCTGGGATGTACCCAAGTACTTACCAAACCAATTTAGGGGAGAAAGCACAGAGAGTGGTGTCCTGATTAGCAGGATCCCAGTCAGACTAGTCAGAAACAGCATTATATCAAGCAAAAAGTGGGGGTAACCATAAAAGCAGATCTTACTTTCCTACACCTACACTATATGATTAGTACTGGTAAAACAAGCTGCTTAACATTCCTTCTGGACTAAGCCTGAAGGCTGCTCTCCACAGCTACAACTTAGAGAGCTTTCTTTGTTGTCTAAGACCACTAAAATCACCATAAGGGTTGTCTGGATTAGTGCAGAGTGCTTCACTTAAATAAGTGTGCACCATATACTAAGCCAGCCTCCTACACTCCCCAGCCTCCTACACTCCCCCATACACCCCAGACCTCAGAGTCCAAGTTTAGTGTGGCCAAAGACTTTCACCATCTTGAAAAAGCCTTGACATCTGACATTTTAGGCCTGTTTGTAGTAAGGCAAACAGGAACTTCTGAAAAAGTAGGTAGCGGCGATGGGACATTTTACCTTATTGGTTAGTCACCCACCCCCATTATCTGGTTCCAGGTATGAATGTGGCACCTCCAGGCACCCTCTTCAGAACACTTTCTGGACCTGCGGAAGATCAAATTTTAAGAAGTTGGTTGAGAGCCATGTTGGAGTTTTCACAAGACCAGTTTTTAGAAAATCTGAATCGTGTTTCAAGCTTATTTTTAGATTTAGCTGTGTGTCTTCCCCAAACTAGTAAACATTCAGGCTAGTCTCTTCATTCACCTGCCAAAGGTTGAACATAAAGGGTGAAAAGTATGGGCGCCAGAATGGAACCTTGCGGAACTTTGTAGAGAAAGGGAGATGGTGAATATTCTCAATCTTAACAGTATTAAGATCAGGACCAGTTTTATAGGATTTTCAGGAGGATACAGTGGCCCTCCATATCAAATGGTGCAGTAAGGTCCAAATTGACTTGGACTGATGCATCTCTTTTGTCCATTATTTTTAGAGCATCATCATGCACCATTAGTGTAGCTGTTCCAGTGCTGCACTGGAACAGCTACACTAATGGTGCATGATGATGCCCTGATTTACCTTCCTTACAGAGTTCCACAAGGTTCCATCAATCTCAGACCCCTCCATTTTATTGGTCGCTTTCCTCCCATTTCGTTGTTTGCCACTAGCCTTCTCATGAGTTCGGTGGTGGTTCCTGCGTACAGTGCGTTGCCTTAGTCCAGTCGTCTTGTTATTAGGGCTTGCGTGGCTGTTTTTCTCCTGCTGATGGGAAGCCATTTGAAGATTCTTCAGAGCATACAGAGAATGTGGAAGCAGGAGGAGGAGACTGCTTTGATTTGCCGTTTCATGGTGAGTTTGCTCTCCAGGATGATGCCGAGGTTGCGGACGTGGTCTTTAGGTGTGGGAGTGGGTCGGAGTTCGGCGGGCCCCCAGGTGTTGTTCTTCCCCGTTCCCCTCTAGGACAAGTTACTTCCCTTCATTAACGCATCATCTGGTAGAGACTCTATCTAGCTGCAGATTCCTTCCCTTTAAATTTCCCAGGCGTCAGGCTGGATCTGGAAACATTTGCTCGAGCAATAACCCTTGCGCGTGCCGTCGGGTGGCTTCATGTGAAGTCGGTGGCGTCAGTAGCGTCGGTTATGACGTTGCGGTCACCTATTTAGGCGCCACCCAGGCGCGCGGATGTCAGTACTTTTTGCTTTTTCAACGCCAGAAGCGCAGAGCCACAAAGTAACTGACGAATATGTGTGCAAAACTAGGGCGCTGAAAGGGGGAGTAACCCTAGTCCTAACAAAATCAGTCGGCAAAGCGGGGAGGCATGGGTGGGCTTGTAAGGAATCCCAAGGGGAAAAAAATGCTAGATGCAAGTGTACAATATTCAACAACCAATAGTGTAACAGGACAACATATAATCAATCACAAAACATTGTGCATAAATATTTATCAAAAATCTTTTTATTTTCATGATCTTTTATCATTTGTTTTGGATATCAAAAGTATTACTTATTCACTAAAATCTTCAATACATCAAACAGTTCATAACAATAGACACATGGTCATATAGTAAAAAAGGTCATACAGTACAGTTCAATATTATATGTAGTACAACACTATCATGTATAGGAAACAGGGTCCAGATGGTTTATAGACAGAAAGGAGGGTCGGCGGTAGATGGAGACTATGCGCGTTTCGGCAGTTGCCTTCGTCAGGAAACCGTCTCAACTTTCACTGCATTGAACATATAATGAAATGGTCTCAATATTAACAGGCACATATGTCAATTTTAAAGTCCTGAAAGAATTGATTTGTTAAGTTAGAACGTTTAAGCATAAATCGTTATAGATGGAACAGTTCAGTGTGTTTGAGGGGATCAATTCGGGCTAAAAAACATGCAGGATCAGTGCAAATAAAACCATATTCTGCAGCTAGGTAGAGTATCAGATAATGTATTACCGAAGGTAAGTAACTGATAGAGACTTCTAGCTGGAGATTCCTTACCTTTGAATTAGATACCCAAGCCATACCATCCCGTCGGTGGGTTGTGGACCAATACCTTACACTAGAAAGTCCTGCCCGTCCCTGCGGACCTGACTGTCCAGGCAGTAGTGCTTGGCAAACGTGTGCAAAGATGCCCACATTGCTGCCTGACAGTTGTCCTAAGGCAGGCAGGGTGCCTCGAGGCCACTGTCGAAGAAATCGATTTGCCCAGCGAATCAGTCTTGTCAAGGTCACACCTTATTGTGAATTTTGCTGCATCTCTCCTGTACTTAACCGCCCGAGCCTCCTCCGGTGCTTGTGGCAGCACTTGCGCAACCGTCTCCCAGAAGGAGTGGGAGAAGCGGTCCAATAAGCATGCAGTATTCACATACTGCAATGCCAGGCTGGAGGAAGAAAACATCTTCTTACCAATTGAATCCAGCCTCTTGGATTCCCTATCCGGAGGGGCGGAAGGGAACGCATCCTGGGATGTAGAGGCCTGCACCACCAAGCTTTCAGGGGTGGTGTGTAGGCTAAGGAACTTTGGGTCGCCCGGAGCTGGATGATGGTGGCGTGCAATTGTCCGATTCACAGGAGCCCCTGTGCTAGGCTTGGACCACGTGCCTAGAAGGACATCAGTTAGTGCCTCATTAAAGGGCAAAAGGGGTTCTGAGGTGGAAGCCCCAGGCTGAAGCACTTCGGTCAGGAGATTAGTCCTGGCCTGCACAGAGGGCAACTCCAGTCCGAGGACCTTGGCCGCCCTCTTAACCACCATGGCATAAGATGCCCCCTCCCCCATAGCCACAGTTGGCGGAGAGAACATGCCAGTATCTGGAGAAGTGTCCAGTCCACTGGCCTCCCCAAGTTCCCCATACCAGTCCATCTGCTCTGCAGAGACATACTGGTGTCCCAAAGGGTCCATAGACCCCTCCCATTCCTCTCCCGTGCCTAAAACATCTTCAAAGTGTTCAGGCGACAACATAGAACCCCTGGGCTCAATCGGCGTCGGAAACTGCATCTAGCGACGCTGTTCCGCCTTCGTGTCGTGGGTTGGGGATGGGGCTGGCAATGCGACTCTGGGCCTGACGTCGGGGGAGGTCGCGATGGTATAACCGACGTCGTCCAGGATCCGAAATCGGATCCCTCAGGCCCCAACAGCGTCGTGGCTGGAGCCGACGGTGTCGAATCCAATGGGGCCCGACCGACCCCACGGGGCAAAAAGACGGCGCATTGCCTCGTAAAACTATTTAATTTGAGAGGGGGTCACTCTGGCTCCCGGAAAGGGAGGGAGGCGTGAAACCAAACCAGGCTCCGGCTCTGCAGAACCGTGTCTAGAGCGTCGGTGCTCCTTACCTCGTTCGTCGACAGACAACAGTCGAGGCGAAGAGGACGTCTGCTTGGACTTCTTCTTCTTGTGCCTCTTCCCCGAGTGTCCCTAGAACCTCAAGTGGGACGAAGAGGACTTGGGGCTCCGGGAGCGGTCCTGCGACCTCCTCTTCTTCGATCGAGACTGGGTCCTCTGCAGAGTCTCGCTGGATGGTGTCAACAAGGAGCTTCATAGCATGCTCCCACAAGGCTTTTGGAGCCATACCCTGACAGTCCGAGCACGACAGAAAATTGTGGTCATGCTCGAGACACCATAGACAGATGAGGTGGGGGTCGGTAACCGACATCATGTGGTGACAGGCACCGCATGGTTTAAACCCCATCTTTCTCGAAGACATCCTCGCACACAAAGTTGGGAAAAATTCCGAAGTCGATAAAAAGTTGAAAAAAAGGCCTGTCAAAAAGCAACAGAGGGGTAGCTCTTCCAGGATCGGTGCTTAACTGGCACAGAAAGAAAAGAACTGACGCCTGCGCGCCTGTGTGGCGCCCATATAGGTGACATGACGTCATAACTGACACCGTCACGCGCAGCCGAATGGAGCCACCCGAAGGCGCGCGCAAAGGGTATTGCTCGAGCAAAAGTTTTCGGATCCAGCCTCATGCCTGGGAAATTCAAAGGTAAGGAATCTGCAGCTGGAAGTCTCTATCAGATTGTTTTTTCTTTACCTCAACACACCAAAGGCAGTGTTGCAGGTCCCGATCAGCTGTAGTAAGAGAGTGACCCCATAAGGATAAAAAAAGTTGCATATTGTGTTTTGTGAAGCGTATTCTCAACAAATTTGAACGTGCTCTGGGGTTGCCAGGAGCGCAGCAGGCCCTATAGGAATCTTACTTTAAAGCATGCCCTGTGGCTCTGCCACCACATCAGGAAATGTATAGGTTGGCACCTCTAATTGTATTGTTGGCCTTATCAGTAGACTCCTGTTTAGGTTCCTGGGGATGGATCATTCATCTTTTGAGTCTTTTAAGGGTAGATTCAATTTAAGAAGTGGGGAGGGGTGAGAGAGGAGTAAGGGAAGAGTGTGCGAGTTTTATACTTTGGGGTCACTTATACAGTGTACCTACAGGCATTATAGGTAGCATCTGGGCTTGCTATGCTAAAACACTTGTCGAGATGGCTGCAATGAGAAATAACTTTAAAGCCATACTGCACATGGAAAAAAAATATTTTGCATTTTTGAAATTGAGCAATGCATGCTTTCAAAACAACGATTTCAAGGTTTCATATTAAATCAGTTTTCCTGGCGAGAGCTCAATGGCTTCAGATTGTCAATCTTGCTACACTGACATGATGCACAACTCAAAGTGACAACTTAGCATGACAAAAAAAACTTTGAGAGTAGGAGTTGACAAAACGATTCTAAATATTGTTTACCCACCCCTCGCCCCAACCTCGGCATTGGCCCTTGTCCACAGGAAGACATGCACCATCTGCCTCACTACTCTTTCATGTGGTGTTGGGACAGGAATGTCCCCAGCATGTTAGTACAGACGTGCAACCCCAAGCACAGTAATCCCTGCTGTAAGTTATCTGGTTTCCTGACATTTTTGGCCCAGCACATACGATAGTCCTGCATGTGCGCAGATGCCATGGCCTCGCAACGGACCTTGAGACTAAGGGCCTGGCCAGAGGTTGGGAGGAGGGAACAAAGCACACTATTTAGTCTGTGTGATGCTACTGTCCATCTCTTGTAACATATACATTAGGCAGTGGTGGCAGTGTACTGCTGTCTGATAATACTAAACAGACCTACTTCCTATATAGGCATGAGTGTGGTGCCTACAGTAGCCACTCAAACTTCCACCCCCATGTGTGTGCTGCATGTATTTTCGAGAAGGCATGGAAGCTGTCGCCAAATGGATGAAAAACAGCTGCCTACAAATAAACACCAACAAAACAGAAGTACTCATCATGGGCCCAAACCCCAATGCCTGGAGCAACACCTGGTGGCCCCCCGCCCTCGGAAAGCCGCCAACCCCCACGGACCACGCACGCAACCTGGGAATCATCCTAGACTCCGAGCTCAAAATGGACCGCCAGATCAACTCCGTCTCGTCTTCCTGCTTCCACACCCTCCGCCTCCTTCGTAAGACCTTCAAATGGATCCCCCTCGAACACAGAAAGACCGTCACTCACGCCCTGGTCACCAGCAGACTCGACTACGGCAACGCACTCTATGCCGGAATAAACAAAAACCTCACCCGCAAGCTACAGAACATCCAGAACGCCGCCGCAAGACTGGTCCTCAACCTGTCAAGACACTGCCACATCTCCCAGCACCTGCGCACACTCCACTGGCTCCCGGTCGAGGCGAGAATCACCTTCAAGATACTCACCCACGCACACAAGGCCCTCCATGGCACCGGACCAGCATACTTAAACAGCCGACTCAAATTCCACGCACCCCAAAGGACCCTACGATCAGCCAAGCTCTCCTACGCCGTGGTCCCCCGCAACAGAAAGACCAGATCGGGAGGCCGCTCCTTCTCCTTCCTTGCGGCCAAAGCCTGGAAAACCCTTCCGCTCCACCTCAGACAGACAACATCGCTCCCTATCTTCGCAAGAAACCTCAAAACCTGGCTCTTCGACAGACCCCCTCCTTGATGGAATGGATCCTGCACCCCCACTAGCGCCTTGAGACCCTTACGGGTGACTAGTCGCGCTTAGCAAACTCCTGATTGATTGATATTGTGACGGGCAGCAGGATTCCTTGGTTATTGTGAGTGTGTGGCTCCAGTGGGATCCATTTTGGATGCCATTTATAAAACACAAGATGGTTTTGGTACAGGCTCCCCAGACAACAAGAGTTTTTTGCTTGCATTCCAGAGTAAAATTTTACAATGACATGTGGGAGGATGGACATAGGGCTGCTGTGGAAATGCAGCACTAACCTGTGGTAGCAAGGCCCTGCTGATCACCCCTTCCTGAGCACTGCCATTTGGCTGAATATCGGAGTGAGTAGATGAGAATGGGGATCGCTTTTGTTGTTCAGATGGAAGCTTGTAGGCAGGGTCTGCCCCCTTGGCTCTCCCCAGAATGCTACTTCAGAATGTGGATGACAGGCACGTATAGTCTCTTCATATTTCTTTTTGGTTATGTTTGGGTGATTCAGTTAGGAGAGCAGCATCATCGGTACCTGATGTGAGAGTCATCACCTCCAACAAAGATTGTGTCTGCTCTGAAACAGAAGGTACTTTTGAATAGGAAGGGCTCCAAACTGGTTCCACAACACAGACAGTGGGATCAACATCCCTTATCAGGGAACAGACTATAAGAGTCGGACTCAAACTATCTCACTGGGTCCCAGTTCCTGTTTTTTCATGACCAGAGTACCCAAAGAACTGTTAAGATCCAAGGCTAGTGGCCATGACAATTGGTCTCTCAGAGGTGAGGGGCCATCACCTGAAGTCTGCAAAATCTTGCTGGGAGAGCTTTGGGACTGCCTGGTACTCGGGAGTCCGCCTTGCATGCTGAGAGAAGGAAATGAGTTCTGACCCTGCAGGGAGATGACTGTCCGAGAAGGGGAAGGTCAGACGGTGTGCCCAGAGCATGGGACAGTACAGAAGCATGGACTAAATCATGGCAATGTTACAGGATCCGATGTGAGTCTAAGAATGGGACTCCGGCCTCCCCATAATTATCATGAGGATGCAACTCATCGGCAGGAGTGAACCGACTTGTGCTGACTCTGCTCGGAGGTGACACTGTGGTTGGGGGACCAGAGAGCACCAACAACGGGGGAGGCTCCTCGTTGTTTGGGGGTCGGGACCTCCTGGGCCTTTGGTGCTATTTTTCTGGAGTAGCCACATTCCTTGACCAACATAAGGAAAAGGAGGGTTGCCTGACCCTACTTTTTTGTAGTATTTCGTTTTGGTGTGTAGGAGCACTTGTTCTGGACAACATTTATTTTATTTTGAATAAGTGTCTGACGTTAGAGTCTCTACCCCTGCTGATACACTACCTCTTTGAGAAGCCTTTGGTTGCTCGCCCTCACTACCCTGAGAGTCAAGTCCGGAAAGGGTACATTTGGCATCGAGGCCGAAGTGCCACAGTAGGTCAGGCACCAGGACATCAGTGGTAAAAGACCAGTAACACCTACTTTCCCCGTGATCCCTGAATGGATTCTGACACGTGGGCATGGTATCTGTGCCCACGTGTCAGAACCCACTCAGGGGCCACGGGGCAAGCTTAGTTCTCAGTGTGTGATGACTTTGGTACCACACACTGAGAACTAAGTTTGGAGTACTAAGCACCAGAGTAAAATTACTCATTTTTGGAAGAAGATTTCGAAATCTATATTTATATTTTATAGAGATGTTGTGAATAATCATCCAAGGCTATGTTTTCAAAATCTTATCAGTTGCTCTGATCCATTTTTAGGACGAGCCTAGCGCAGCGCGCATGCGCTGCCCTAGAAAATGACCTCTTGGAATCACTTCTGCTTTTCAGCAAACTCGTGCGTGTGGCTAAAAAAGCCACACGCACGAGTTTGCTGAAAAGCTGAAGTGATTGGCCATTGCGTGTGGCTTTCAAAAATTGAAAGCCCACAATTGGCCAAAGGCGGGTGCATGTCCCGCCTTCTCTCTAAACGTTGACTCCCATGGCCTAGGGGTCTCAGGAGCGAGCAGCAGCGCGGCCGGGTGCTAGCTGCATTCCTTACATTCCTGGAAGTGCGAGCGCGCACCACTCATTATTTATGTGCTACGGGGCAGAATTCGTTAGCAGCCGCTGGGATGGGCTGTCACTGGATGTAAAAGATGCAATGAATCCACCATAGTGCCTCGTTGTCTGTGTTTCATATGTTGGCGAGGGCTGCCAATCAAGTCATTGTGTGCTCCTCAGCTAATTCAGGATTGTAGTTCTATGTCTCTTTTTCTAAAATGTCCTAGTTTTTATTTTTCAAGATCCGGTCACTCTAGATATATCAGTTACCAATGCGGTCAATCCCCCGCCCCCTTGCTTATCACTTGTTTTTTCTAGCACCACCATCACACACCCTCTGGGGAACAATCCCCCAAAGCATACCTTTCATGTGGGCGGTGACATTTCCAATAAAGGAAACTGAAAGCACTCAGAGACAGTGCACCTCGCTCTGCCCAGACCCGTTTGTGGACAAGAGGACGAGGCGCCCCCTTTAAAACATTGGCAGACGCTCACCATCACCAGCAAAAGATCCCTGCACCGTTAAAGACACAGAAGAAACTGGCCAGCTCATGGGGGCGGCATGTTTTTACTGACCCCCCCGTCCCCAGCTGCTCCATTGTCACTGGTGGACTGTGGCAGACGATAAGATGAGTTTGTTATCCGCACCCCGCCGAGATAAAACTCAATCATGTGATACCCGCTTCTTTGGCCTCACTGCATTCAAAGGACGAGCAGAGCTGAGGGCAAACACCCCGAGAGAATGAGTCAGAGGGGCCGAGGCAGAGTCAACACCACAGGCCGAGGCAACGCTGCCCCAGGCGTGGATGGGCAGAGGGACGAGCAGCACTCGTGCCCCATGCTCTGCCCACAGAGCTCTACAAGGGTATGCCTGCCACCCGCTGGCACGAAGGAGCGGACCCTATAGCTGTGCACCATTGGCACAGGCCTTGTCTCAAGCTAGGCAGCTCTCCGACCTCTTGACCTTCACACGCCAGCACTGTGGCTGGCCCACTGTGGTTGCCTCCTGCTTCACGCTGGCCATCCACTATGCACTGGACCCCGTCGCTGCTGAGGAGGGCTCAGTGCCTTCTAATCTGAAGCCACATCTGTAATGCAAAGCTCAGTGGGTTGGGAGGCGCTATCCCCAGATCTAAGAGGGTGAGGTGTTTTGAGTGACACTTCTCTCAGGGTCAGAGCCGGGCACAGCGGGATGCTATGACTAGAATGGGGCCATGAAGGCAAGGGTGGGTCACAGCAGCCCACCCTGCCCTGAAAACAGCCAGCTAGCCTGCAGCCCGATGGGAAAATGCCAGGGTGGCACAGTGAGCAGTCTGGCCCTGTTGCTGAGGAACAGTAAAGACAGTTTTCCCATGAGGATTTAGGTACTCTCTTCAGACTTTTTCGCCTCTCTCAATCTGGGCTCCAGACACATGTCACGAGAGCCTCAGGTTTGGGTCACACTTTTGTTACCAAAGCAAACAAGTCGAACAAGTGAGATGTCAAACAGGGATTAAGACTGAATGACCACTTTTGTGAAAGAGAAAGAAACAGGCTCACAGGGCACTAGGAGCAGACAAGGACCTCTCAGAATGTGGGGCGTTGTATTGTTTTCAATCTATCTTTATAACACAAAATACTGTTCAGTCATAAGTTCACAGTACTCAGCCAGAAATGTGACATTCCTTAAAGGTAAGCTCTGCTCCTACGCAACTCCAGTTTAACATCTTCTCCCACTGCCCTGGATTATGTGCAAATGTGCACAAGTATCAGACTGCAGCACATCCTGGCCAGAGGTGCACAGAGCGACTCCTTTCATCCAAGCCACGTTTCCCCGGATGAGATCCATTTGTAAACAAGCATTAGCATAGCCAATAGGTCTCGCCTTTGGGACCTTATAAGTATTTAGTTATGCAGCACAATATCCTTGGTGCAACAACATCAACTATTGCATGGCTAAACACTTATAAGGTCCCAAAGGCGAGACATATTGGCTATGCCAATGCTTGTTATAAAATGCTTCTAAGAACCAGTCTCTCTTTGTAAACAATTCAAGAAAAAAAAAAAAACTAAACAACTGTTTCTTTTAAGTGCCTTTATGTGATCTCTGCCAAGTTACAGCTCTTCTTGACTACATGACAAGTGATATTGCGCAGGACAAAATAGGCTGCAGGGCTGCCAGTAACCCCCCCCCCCCCTCCATCCCCCCGCTAAAGCAAAAGCAAGCACGACGGAGCACGAAGCATCACACATAACAGCAAAATACATTTCCGGAAATCACAAACTGTGGCCTTTGCCAGATCCTGACATTTAAAGTTTGTTTACAAAAAAACACCCTGCAGGAAATTTTCAAGTCCACACAGACACATGGCCCCAAGATGACCCCTACCCTGTTGTGATGTGGCTGGTTGCAAATAATAGCAATATGCTTCAAATGGCAGCCATTTCACTAGCGCTCCAGCTTCCATACAGCAGGCTGTGCAAGTGATGGCTGTGCTTCTAAATTCAAGAAATAGGACTGTGCCATTTAAGATGTTAGACCTGAGCTTTCGCAAAACCATGAGGAAAAAGTCATGAGGTTTTAGAACTAGCACTAGTAGCAAGGATTAGGGTGAAAGTAACGGTTTTTAGACACAATCTTGCGGCGGTGCTACCAGATGAACCAACCTGTACTGGCCGTCTTCCAGCACGCGGATACAGAAGCCTATTTCATGAAGCAGCCTCTAGATCTCTGTGAGGTGAGTGGGAACAAACTCAACGTGCGGTTAACCATAACAGAAGACCACGTTGCAAACCGCAGTGATCAGAGTCTTCCCACTGGGAAGGTATGAACCGGTCCACCTCAGAGGCAGGGCCCTACCCCGCACAGTAACTCCACGCTAGAAGGTGTGTGCCTATATGTCTAAAAGGAAGCAAACCGGCAAATCTGATTCAACCAGTCCAGGCGAAGGGAGGCATTCTGTATGACAAAATATTCTACCCAGAGTCCACACAATTTTACGTATCCGGGTTACACACAAATTTTTGCCCAACGACTGACCATCGTCAAGAACCTCGATCATGTACCAAGTTGTTGGCTCACATAACACAAGACTACTTTTTTGTATTTACTAAAAGAGCTGCAACTCTTAAGGAGTTTCCAAGCATGTTGGCCGTGTTTCAGATTGCCTACAGCTCCCTCAAATTTGACGATATTTACACCTCCATTATAGACCACTGCATTGTATATTCAAAGAACACAGGCCTGCTCCCCTACACTTCGAGCTGTCCTCAGTCATCACAGGATCCAGAGAAGCTAAATCAATTTACCTAGAAAGTTTACTGTCTATCATCCTTCAGCCCCAAAATCTCCATTAGCCAGGGTTTGAAGAATGACCTGCATAACAAATGTTAATTAGGTATGTTGCTTATTACGACAGTCTGTGGAAATTGTGAACACAGGAAGGTGGTCTGCAAGAGCACCAGTGCTGCTCAAAAAAATACAAACGTTTCCCGGTTGGGAAGACATCAGGGGAAGGTTGTCTGACACACAAATTCCTAAAGGGGAAGCTGTCCAACAGGGACAGCTACCCCTTTGCAAATGAATCACCACCATTTGAGGTGCCGGTAACTTTTAAATGGTTTACAACCACAAGTGCGACCACAAACAATTGATACATCTTGTTGTGAATCACAATGAGGAGGAGACACCGTTTCCACGCCTCCATCTACTTGCACTTTGTTATGAGCTTCGAAATCCCTTTTGCGATTTGGAAAGGCTTTTCCGAATTGCAAAAAGGGTTTGGTTCATTAAGTGATGTCATTTTGCTGGTGCAAACTCAGTGATTTTGCAAATCGCAGGGCTTGCTACCGTAAACTCTTTTAAATGCATTTGACACCCACATTAACATGTCTAATTTTCCATTTTTCTCATAAGCCGGATTTCTATAACACCCTGGCGTTGGTTAAAAGGATTACGCTAAGCATCACAATTGTACCGTTTTCATGTACCAAACAGAGGTAAGAGAGAACACTGTACATTCATGACTACATCCCGCAGCTTTTTAGAAAAGGAAAATCATGGCTGAAATGGCTATTGACTTCTTCCAGACAGCAAACGTAATTTAATTTTATGAGTCAGTCCAGTATGGATCTTTAGCTAATTTTAGTTTCTTGAAATATATAGATTTTTTGTTTAAAGTTGAGAAAAATCTATAGAGAACTCGAAAATATCTATTTAATTCCCTTACAACAAGGGTCCCGCATTACCCTATTAAATGGCTCCAAAGACATTTGTCACCTGGGCCAAGAGGTGGAAAATAGCTTGTCCCTTGCTTATTTGCACAATTGAGATCTATGAGGTACGAGCTTACAAGAACGCGTCTAAGCGCACTGTAGGTATAACCCTTCACATGTTCCAATAAGCTGTGGGGTAGCAGGGTTTGTGATTATACTGTAACAAACGCGCCAAGACACTGAAGGTTAATAACCACAGATATTTAGGAGCTAGTTGAAATAAACAATCACCTAACAGGCCTCTCTAGATTTGCAGTGATGGCAGCCATATTTACAGCTATTGATTTTTGCAGGCTATTAGGCACCACTCTGCCCTTAAGAAAAGGCCACAGGTTCAGAGTCCACTTAAAGAAAATCTAAATCGTTTTCACGATGTGAGACACGTGCAGAAAAGTGCACACACAACAGTGAGGAATATTCGAATACAATAAAAGCTTTCCCTTCTTTTTCAGTGGAGAGAGACAAAGGTATGCAATGTATTTAAAGCAGGATCAGAAGGCTTTCACTCACTTTTTAGGTCGAGCTTGGGCAGCGCATGCACTGCTCTGCGAGGCATGCTATATTGAGTAATGGAATAAAAGCTCCGCCCATGATTCCACTTGGCTCCCGTTGCTTTTTATTCGTGAATAGGCTTACTAGTCCCTCCTTGGCACCACCTTGTCTGCATTTGTAACCTCCCATAACGACTGGACTTTTTACTTGTGGTCTTACACAGTCTGCTTTATCTAGAAGTGGAGCACTATTTTCTTTAATGGTCTTCCCCTATTCCACCCACGACATCGCCGCCTGCTTTTACATTGTTATTATTAATGTATTTGTTTTTTCTTTTAATTTGCAGCATGGTACGCTTTCACTTAAGCGGCCGTGCTTCTTAATTTATTTAATTTGCAGCGCAGTACGCTTTCACTTTAGCGCCGCGCTTCTTTATTTAATTAATTTGCAGCACGGTCCGCTTTTACTTTAACAGCCGCGCTACAGCTTTCTTTCTTTATTTTTTTTAAGTGAATGGGGCACTTTCACTTAAAAATAAAGAAAGAAAGAAAGCAAGTTTCTGTAATGTTGGCCTCGCACCTTTCTTTAGAAGCTGCTCACTGTACCCTGAATACTGAAGCAGCGTCTAAAGAAAGGGGGCGCGGCCACCATTAAAGTGGTCTTGCATTTGCGAGAGTAGGAGCTATCGGCATTAGAAATGACAATGCCTTTTATATATGTGTTGCTTTTGAAAACGAATAAATAAAAGGCATTGTCATTTACAATGACAATAGCTTAAACTCTCGCAAATGCAAGACCTATTGCATTGAAAATGCTTGTTAAAATTGTAGCAGGAGCAAAATAAACACGAGGTGGAATTCATAAAACAGTATGGTGTGCGGTATGCAGTTGAGACTGGATTAGAATAATCAGAGCACTGACCATTACATTGGTGGGCGGGAGGGGGCAGAAGTAGTCATGTAGAGACACTGGAGACAGCAAGCTCTTTGGAAGGTGGCAGCTGCTTGGGTTCAAGATGGCAGGTCTTGAGAAAAAAATGTTGCTTAAAGTGGTGAATCTTTAGTTCCTTTCTGAAGTGGAGGAGTGATGGTGTTTTGTCAGGTGCATGTAAGGATGTTTATTTAGCATGAGGTGCCTTGTCTTGAGGCCTTTTCTTCCTTGCATGTTTGCTTATGCCCTGGCAAAGACGAAGCCGCTAGCGCTTAGTTTGCTGCACGAGGTCTTGACATCTCAGGCCCCTCGGGGAGTCTTTGCGGAGGAAGCTTTAAGGTGGTGCCAGGTGGGTACCTGGGATGCCAGTGAGCAGGGCACTGCCCACAGTTAAACTGACCTTTTGAAGATCGGGCTCAGGAAGGTATGTTTTGAATTTATTTAAGAGTGAGAGCTGGTGGCAGGCTACCTGTGTACTCTTAGCAATGTGGTTCTTCAATGTGAGGTTGCTATACCGGGAAAAAAGGCAAATCACTTCATACTATTTGTAAGTTGGGCATTCAATCTGCATCGATGTGAACGAATTCCTTACCGCTTATCTGGATGATACACTGAATTTTTTCTTTGCGGAACATGAAAGATCTACTGGAGTAGTAAATCCGTGCTTAAATTAAAACTATTTCACATTTAAACCAGAAAAGAAGAGTGAATATGACGTGGAAAACATGAAATATCTAGGTTTTTGGTTACCATCTAGTGTTCTATCTATGGTTCCTTGCGGGGTAGCTGCAGTGATGCACTGGTCTTCGCTAACCACCAATAAGGAAACTCGATTTATCAAGGACTTTTTGTTTAACTTAACACACTGACTTTAGGTCTTATGTTGACACAGGTTACATTTGTTATCATACTAGGGGCCAGGTAGGTCTTCTTCAGCCTTTTCCTACTCTGACACTCCTGAACCATGGAAAGCAACAGTTGCTGACCTTATTGTGGAGCTTCCGTTTTGCAAAGGATGATAAGTTAATGTAGCATTTATTGCAACATTTTCTAAAAGAGCTAATCTTTCACCTATGAAGAAGAATCCTTTAGCTCCTGAAAGGGCTCACAGTAGTATTTATGCGTCCTCTCTTCATGGTTTACCACATACATTTCGGAGGGCTCTCATTATATATTAATTTTTAGAAAGCCGTATCTTGTGAGTTTTTAGTATTGGACGATTTAACGTCATGCTTCCATGCTCAGTCTAATGAATAAATGGAATGTTTACACTGTACTGGAAATCCTCTAAGTGATGGAAAGAATGCTTGACTGAGGCTCAGCCACTGCTGACTGTTCTGGTCGCATTACAGCCCATTGTTTTTCACCCACTCCGGACATACGCCAGGCGTATGCAAATCAGGCTTGGTCCTGGTCCTCTAGAAACAATCCGGCCGAACCTCCAGGTCAGAACTGCTCTAGACATCTGATATTCCAGCGCCAAGGTACCCTTCCGGGTGACCTGCATTTTACAAACACACGCTATGTTATGTTAGACAGGAACTCAAGCAACCCAGACCCGTTTCAGCTTATTGGGGCCTCCTCAGAGAGGTGCAGCTTGAGTCCTATCAAGCAGTGCGCATGGGACCCACGTCGAGGCATACCTATCGCACTTAAGATGTCTCGTTGAGGAAAACAAAAACGTGACTGGTGGAATGCTCGAGTTAATCCCAGCCTCTGGTCATTACTAGGGCCGCATTCCAGTCCATCTTTTTTTTTGCAAATTGTGCCACCGCTGGAGGTCCGTCCTCCTGAAACAGTTCTCATACTACTGTATTTTTTGTTGTGGTATTAAATACATGATCATCTCATCATGGGAAGCCATAATTTACCAGCCTCCAAGGGATGCTATGAAGTGAGCTACTGAAGCCATTGTAGTGCTGCTCCAGTTTATGGTGTTGGATACTGAGCCTGGCTTTCATCTCATTTTCTTCCCTAACATGCCATACTTATTAAGTTTGCTAATCAGTACTATTGAAATGTTGTCATTTTATGGCTCTATCTTCATTAGATATTTGAATCATGTCCTCCAATAGCAGTCAATGGAAATGTGAATCTGAAATGAAAAAAAACAGGGATTGTCACTTTTAACAAGATTGTCTACATTTTCTGTGTATTGGAATAGGAAGTCTCCTGGAGAACAATCTTTGGAAACAGCGTATTTATTTTATCCACCCATATAATTCACTGTTTTGTTATACCTGTCCAAGGGGACAAGTGTAAAGGGGAAGAAGGAGGCCACCTCCAGGTTCAGATGCACGCTGATGGTTGGGGTGGAATATGTTTCATTCTGTACTCACATGCATGTCTGGACACGAGAGGACCCGCCACACTCAGTCATGTTTCTTCGCTGAATGGATCAATTACTTGCATTTAGACTAGCAATGTGACCACTTATGTGGCTACTTCTTTATGTCCTGCAGCTACACACAGTGCTTGCCGGCTCTCCTATCTCTATAGACCCTCAAAATGCTCGTGTTCTCTATGGTGGTTCAGATGGCTGCTCTTCCTGGTCATTCTTCCTCCCAGCATACCCATCTAGAAGGCTGTTTTAACTGGGCTGCTGGCCCTCAGCTGTCTTGGACTTTGAAAAACCCATCAAGTCTGTAGTAAAACCATGCCACTCTAGATCACAGGCTTCCTTTTCTATTAGTGCGTTGCCATGTTCGGCTCCTTTCAGTCACTCTCTTCTTCACATCGGAGACTTCCTACAACCTCCTAATCTGTTTGCTCCAGTCTCGCAAGCTCCAGGGTTGAATCCAAATTTACAACCGCTGGATGAAGTCCTGCAAGTTTCAGTCATGCAAGCTCAAGCCTTACAATAATTAGTGCATTCACTCTAGTTAGGCACCCCCAGTAATGAAAGGCCTGTTACATGTACTTTGTTCTAGAGTCAAAGTGTAGAAGCCAATAGTTTTTCATTCCTTTGGCATTTCCCCTCTGGAGCTGTTGGCAATACTTTTAATCAGTCATCGTTCTTCAACCCATGTTTCACAAAGGGCAGATCGAGTGGTATCTTGAAGGGGTTGCCCAAACTTAAAGACCTCTTGGAAACAAGTGACTCAACCTATATGTCTATCCCTTTGATAGACTTGAAACTGGCTATCTCCTTATGGGACAGACAGACTGAAATCTTATTACGTCAACTGTAACTGTTACTCTAGATCTGTTCGGTCATTCCTCTGATTCATGTTACATTTCATGTTACATTTCTGCTTGAAAAGCAGTGTTAAATTTTAGCATCCTAACAGAAAGTAAACTTTAGAGTTTGATGTACAAAAGAGGTTGGTTGCAGTGCAATTTGTGGATTGCTGGGTGACCAGCCTCTCCTTTGGCAGTGAGAAGGTTGTACAAAGCCCTTGTACTGCAAAGAAATATGTTGCAAAAAGTAGCAAAATTCTCATTGATGTAAAGCCTCTAAGGTCTGACTCATTTAACTTTATTTCAGGTAGACCCGTTGCCATTTTAGATCATGGACAACGCCATCTTCGATCATGGAGATCGGCATCTTTCTCCCTTTATGCAGAATCGTTGCCATGTCTGCCATTTGACGCAGATGTCGTCCAACCTTATCTTTCTTAGAACTATGAAAGTATCAAGATGTTTGACTGATTACATAGATATAACACCTGATGCAGCATAAGTCTGGTCAAGTGTCTACTTATCACCATGTTTAGGTCAAGTAAGAACAACTATAGACATATAGTCAAAATAGTGAAGTCTGAGCTGAAGTCCTCTTAGGTCAGAAAATTCAAGATTTATTACATAAGGGCCGCCATTTGACCACTTAATGGAGAGGTCCTTCACCCAGATTATCTCCTGAGATTCTGCCAGAAGACAGTCTCACCTTCTGCCGGCACACTTCAAAGGTGCAACATCTTGCTCAGTGCTGATAAAGCCAAGTCCCGGATGAAGGCTGTCATGACAGTGCAGGTGTGCCCTTTCGTAGGGAAAACTGCCTCACTCCTCAGCTCATAATGACAGTTTTTGCTGTCAACAAGGTATGCAGTGCATCACTTCTACCCAAGAAACTCTAGGCTGCAAGTTGCTCTGCTTTTCATGCTCTCTCAGTTTAGCTCATAGAAGTAGGTTTTGGGGTGTTAGCTATTAGATGACATTTTAACCATGTTAGAAATATTAATTTTATTCTAGTTGCTTATAACGTGCCTTCTTGCTGTTTTTATGTTATCCCTTGTAGTTGTTTTAGATGTATTGAGAAACAGGCTGTTCCTGTCGTAATAAATGTTTTTTTTTCTTAAGCATCTATTCTTCTTAGTGCAGTGTGTGTGTGATATTGTAAACAACAAAATAGGTTTGTTTCAGTTAACACGGTGCCCCTGATCCCTTTATAGGGATTGTTAGTTACCCAAATTCAAAACCTCTTTTTCCACAATATACTGGATAGGGTTCTGCAGGGCTACAATAGCCTGTCTTTCACATTCAGAGCTGATGGATTGAACTAACTTCACTTGTGTCAACTGTGGGTGTGAAAGCAAACTTTGTAGAACTTCGCCAAAGTCGTAATTTACACAATATCACCTCATTAATTTTAAAAGGGGCAGAAATTACCTTGTGACTGCTTGTGAATGCTGGGATAGAGGTCTGCAGGGAACAGCAGGCCTTCATCTCTGCATCACATTATGCCTAATTTTATTATTTTCAACCGCAGTCCATGCCTCTTAAAGGTACAGGTGCTGTAGTACAAAATTAGAGTTTCTGTGACTGACATTGGGAGTGGAGCATGCAGCGGTCTCCTGGACATCAGTAGACTCTACCCAATACGTCAGCCTACATTCACAAAGTGGAACCCGTTCCACTTTGTAAATCCTATGTCACTTCCTTTGAGGAGGCGGTATGGCATCAATGGTTTGCAAATGTAATAGCAGTCGTAAATCATTGATGTGCGTCATTGCAATTCTTAAGGATGAGGAATGCCCCTTTCATAGTCAACCTACGATGAATTGTAATTTACCACAAAGTGCACACTGTGAGGCGGAATGACATTTCCGATTTGCGATATGCTTTTAGTATATTGCGACTTATGTCACAAAGATTTTGAGCCTCCAAATCGCTACAACCACAAAACCATTTAGTACATTAGACCCAAAGAGTTTAAAGTGGAAATGTTAAAGGAATAAAACAATCTGAAGTATATTTTTAACCCTTCCTGTGGCCTAGTAGAGGAATGTAAAATGAAGTAGTGTAAACTGTACTCTACCGCTGCAGGTTAGTACAGAAAAAGCTTATCTTCAACCCGGGATTGTGGATCAGTGAGCAAGCACCCTGAGATTGGGTTTTTAGGCAGTGGATGGGCTTTCACTAGTAAAGGGTAAGCAGGTGGACATTTTGTATACTCTTGCAACAACAGTTTTTTAATTGAATGTGTTTTTTGGAATACACTCATCTGTGCGATTGGTAGCAGAAGTATGGTGAACAAACGTTTCGCTTCAGAACCTACCTCGTCCTAGAATGCCCTTGCATCAGTGAGCACTGTCTTCTTACATGGTACTTGATTTGCATATTATCAAAGTTACTTTAAATACATTTATTATTGCTTGCTTGTTTCAACTTTACGTTCAGAATGCTGAGTCTTTGGTTTTTCAGTAGTTTGGGTCATGAGTGTTTCAAATTGTTGTTTACTGTGCCATGATCACTTTGGATTTACCGTTGGGTGTTAGAGTGCATAGGAATTACCTTGTTTATTTGTGGTTTTGTTTTGTGTGTGCTGATTACAAATTCCCATAGTTAATAATAGTTTACCATGTTTACCTCAACCAGATATTTAAATCAGTCTGCTTCTAATCAGGACGTCACAAAATATTTCACACAAATTATGCAAATATGAGCATGCTCGTTAACGTCCATTTTGTCCCCCTCCTTTCATGTTCACCACTCTTTTGGGCTTCGCTTGGAAATCTAGATGAGACTGAAAGACAAAGCCTACAGACGTGGTGTCTCTTGAGGTGATTTTTAAGGGGTGCAGACACAAATTGAGCCACAGATAAAACAAGTGGGGGGTCACCAAAACATTTTAAGAAAATGGGTGCTCGTGTATTGCCTCAAACAATCTTTGTTTTGCAGCTAATGGCAGTTGGAGGAAGTGTGTGGTAAGATGCAGTGCCTGTGTTTTTTAGGTTGAGCCTAGATGGCGCTTGCACTGTCTGGAAGATCTGTTGTATGTACTTTGTGCGGGCTTTGGAGCATTTCCCCAGGACTTGTCTGCGTCCGCTTTTGCTTAGGGACTACTTTTTTCCTAGCAACTTCCTCTATTTAACTGTCTTGATGGAAAACGACCAGCAGAGGTCAGTAAAATACCAGAATCGCTTTACCCAGGATAATGTGCTTCATAGCTAAAAATGTACACGGTTCCAAAGGTGAGACCTATTGTATTGCAAATGCTTGTTCTTCCTGTGTCACCTTCCAGTAAATCCAACAGCTGTGGTAGGCGTGCAGGACAAATGGATCATGGGCACGGGCCTCATCTGGTCCCCCTTAGAGACACCACTGGCCTACATGACTGCTTACGTATGTGGTACAAGTTCAACGGATGTAGGAAAGCCAACTTAAAATCGGCTGCTATCCACAACTCCAAGATGTATGCTTTGTGTTACTGAACATTATAGAGGGCAAATCTTCAAGATAAGTGCACGTAACCAACCTGACAGGTCCTCTCACCTTAGGGTCAAGATGCACATATCAGGTAATGCCCAGTAAATCATGCTAATACCTTCTAGGATGTTCATCAATAATATAATAATGGACAAGCGAAAGTGATCTGCCAAAAAGTGCATATTCGCCTATTCAACCAATCACACCTTAGATAACAGCACGATATACCTAACTTGTGTTCTGAATATTAAAGCATGTAGAAGCATTGGCAAAGTCTGGTCCTTTGCATAACTACAGTAACTCAAGTTATTACTAAATCTCCCTCCCGAGTCAGATACAACCCCTTCAAATGTCCTTCACAAAGCTTAGGGGTGTGGCTTCAACACATACATTTGCCTACATAATTTAGCTGTTTTAATGATTTGTGCTTTTTGTCATAGGATAAATAAATGTGAAAGTGTTTTATGATAATATTGTAGATTTTGATACATTTCTTGATTT
This sequence comes from Calotriton arnoldi, assembly GCA_963921515.1. NCBI lineage: Eukaryota > Metazoa > Chordata > Amphibia > Caudata > Salamandridae > Calotriton > Calotriton arnoldi. Next base: position 65,934 of record CAWUFW010012968.1, on the reverse strand, counting down.
TTATTGAAATAAGTGATGACAACTATTATGTCTAGATACAAGCAGTAATGGGTAAATACTAATGCCTTCAAATGTCTAACATCGGAGACTGTTTTTCTTTTTAGGTGCACAAGCACAATGCAGTCACTCAAAGTGATGGTATCCAACGGCAGAATGGGTTGAGCCAGTGTCCTAAGCTGTGTGCTGTGGAGGGAGGGAGCATTATTTGAGTGACGTTTGCACAGCCCAATGGATACAGAGGGTATGTATATGATTTTATTAAGATTTGTTTGGAAAACATGAGGCTAGAAACAGTTAAAGTTGACTTTAGGCCAGACATAAAAAATAATTAATTATTACGAAACTGCACAAATGAGCTGCCTTGATCGTATAACAAAAAAAGTGCAAAAAGTCTACGCTGCAGAGATCGTTTTATCCACAGGACAAAAGTGCATACTAGTCTTTTCAGTCTCTTCTGGCAATGGTTCTAATAACATACACACAATAGTTCATTCACCTAGACAGTGGACCTGCTGTTGCAGTGTGCATCACAGAGGGCTCAGCATGTGAGCCTTGGAACTTGCAAAAGTGTTCTCCATGGTAACCTATTACCTCAGCACTATTAGGAGTGCTCAACAAAGAAAAGAATATATAAAAAAATACAGGCTCTTTTAAACGTCAAGTGTAACAATACCCATCTAAGTAGGCTTTCAGTTAATGGTCAGCGTTTAACAATCGTGGTAAGTGACGACATCGATGATGGAGCCAATAATCCTATTGGACTCAGAAGCAAATTCACAGTGACTTCCACCGAATCCATCCATATCCTCTTTCATACCCTGAATCGCTTTCACACCTCTTGCACATCTATGATACTGAAACTGACATCTATGATGACAAAAACCTATTTATCGATCTTGAGGACACCAGTGATTTTGACACCTCGCCTAATACTCACTTCTACCTGCTGTGGCCACGGGAGAATCTACCTCCTTTGCTACAGTGATAAGGAGAGCAGATAAAGATTCAGATTTAACTCTCACCTAGGCCGAGGTTAAAACATATGTGCTTACAGAGGTACTACACACAGGACAAACCCCACAAGAGCCTCTGCTAACTTTCAAAGAGGCACTGACAGACACACTGCTGGGCACCTGGTACAAACCAGGATCTTGCGCGCCAGTCTATAGGCAGATTGCGAGGTGACATAGGCCTGCTCAACGGGACCATGCTTCCACCTGCAACAACTCTCTCCCAAGAGTCTAGTGGTGCAAACCTCTACCAGCCAATTAAACCTCAATATCTTTCTGATGACTGTGCCAGAGAGAGAGAGTCAGAACGCCTGGGGGTTTTCCATCAACATGCAGAAGTAATACCTGACCTCTTGAAATCAGCTCCCTTTCTTTGGAGCCATCTTGAATATGGTGCTTTTCCGAGCCTTTCCTCTACCTGAACAAGTCCAAGACATTTTGGCTATGATTCCGATGTTTTAACCTTTAACCTGGTTCCATTAAACTGGGGCTCTGAACTCCTGTATGCCTTTCCACCCCTACCGCTCCAGTCCACGGTGCTGGAAAAGATCAAGACGTACCGGGCCCAAGTCATCCTAGTTGCTCCAGGCTGGGTGAGCAGAGTGTGGTACCAAAAACTTCTGCCCATGAGTAAATGTTCTCTGATACAGCTGCCTCTTTGGGAGGACCTCCTGTCACAACAGCGGGTCTGGGTCCTGCACGCGCGCCTGCGCAAACTACTTTTCCATACATGGAGATTGAGTAGTGACAGTTGTTAGATTTTGATCTTCCTCCTGAATAGTTGGGGTTAGCCAGGTGGTCCTCTACCAAAACTGTATATGCGGGAAGCTGGGAGAAGTTTGTTGTTTGGTGCTCCTCCTCTGACATTCAGCCTGTACAAGTAAAGTTGCTTGACGTTTTATTGTTCAGTCTTTTCCTAGCCCAGCAAGGCCTTATACTATGGCAACAGTTACGAGTTACCTTTTGGACTTTCTATGTTTGCCAGACCAGCCATCCCTTTTCAAATCATTGGTTGTAATGCATTTCTTGTAGGGACTTGTTCACATGTACCTACCAACACCTTTTGTATTGCCGCAGTGGGACCTTAATTTGCAACTCACCCACTTAATGGCATAAAGAAATAAACCACCAGTTTTCCTACACTGCTAACTGTCATCGTTTATTTCCCTACACCGCATTAGGTACCAGGAGTAGGATTGAGAAACCGGCGCACTCCTCTTGCAACCCACAGACAGCACGGACAATTTTGAGCTTCCTGCGCATGGGAGGACAGAGAGAAATACTTCACAGGGACTGCTGATTGCTGACTGCCAGAGGTGAGGCATGGATTATACTTGGTAAAGAGCTGTAACTTCGTGAAAGGGAGAGCAGTTACCTGGACGTTTATGTTCAAATTTCAATGTCCTGAGCGCTCACGGGCCCGGGTGCTGTTCTGCCTTCCTGCATCACACTCTACCAGCTCCAGCAGTCAGAACTTCAGCAGGTGAGCCTCCGTGCGTGTGCACGCCTGTGACTAAAGAGCTGAAGACTCTCGTTCTCCTACGAGGGACGTCTTGAGACTGCCCTCCTTTTTAACCATTTAGGCATAGCTGGCCAAAAGGTCTTTGTCAATTTACCAGCAGCGCCTGCACCCATGGGCGAATATGCCAGCCAGAATGTGTAGGAAGCGGACTCTGTATATACTATACCAAAGTGAGGTATAGTGTGCACAGAGTCCAATGGATCCCCAAAGGTAGGCAGAGGTAAAGTTAGATAGAACCTTACTCTCTATTTGTGGTAGTGTGGTCGAGCAGTAAGACACTATCAGAGGACAGTGTTAAGCATTTGTTGTACACACTCAGTCAGCAAATGAATTCACACACTCGAAGACTGAACTTCAGACCAATTGTTTTTGTATAAAAAATATTCTTTTAGTTACTTTATTTCTAGAACCAAGCAAGCCTGGCACAGGTAAGCAATAAATACTTTACAGTAATAAATGCTGATTGTAAAACAGTTCAATTGCAATTGTAAATGTACTATGGTTTGACTAACAGTATTGTTTCAGAGAAATGCAATCACTTGTAAATACAGTACATAGACTTGAATGGGATTTTCAGTAAAATAGCAGGTACGTTACTTTTGGATTACTTTTCTTACTCAGTGCTGTATGCCTAGATGCAGCACTGGGACATTTCCTGTAAACAGGTGAATAAAAGCGTTTTTGTTAAATCGTACAATTTTAAAGAATTTCTTTAGGTTTCAAAACTCCACACTTAGAAACTTTTTCAGGAAAAAGTGTCAATGTTATCCTATGGAGGAAAATATGGTTATCAGTTTTCAGGTAAGTATTCGGTAGTGGGAGTTGAGGTTCTGGGGGTAGACTCAGGGGTCCCCCAGGGTAGACTCAGGGGTCCCCCAGGGTCAGTGATGCACTCTTGTTACACCCTCAGCGGCACTAGGGCGGCCGGGTGCAGAGTGTTGAGGCCCAATGTTATCCAATGGGGGATAGGGGGCCTCTGGTTGGTGGCTGCTGGAAAGCAGGCCACTGGGTTGTGGGAGCAAAGCTCCTGGATCTTAGCTCAGGGTAAATGGGGAAACAAAGTAGCACCAAAGGTGCACACTCAGCGGCACTAGGGCGGCCGGGTGCAGAGTGCTGTTTCGACGTCGGACGCCCTGTTGTTTTCAATGGAGAACCTACGGTTTGGAAAGACACTGCAGGCAGGGAGACGAAGGACTTCTGGGTGCGACCACCACTTTGAGAGGTAAGATGGGAAGTTAGGGGTTGGTTAGGCACCGTTGGTTTGGGCACACAAGGCCGTGGGGCGTCGGGTGCAGGGGTGGTCTTTCGGGGTCGGATCTTCTTACCAGCTGCGGGTCGCGGTTAGGGGGGCCTTCTGGATTTAGACTGCAGGCGTCGGCTTGAGGCAGGTCAGGGGTCGCCGGATCTCGGATCAGGATCGCCAGGGTGACCTCCTCGTGGTGTTTGCCCTCTCGAGCCGTGGACGGCGGGTGCAGAGTGGGGCAGGTTTGCGGTCTCCGACTGCTGCCAGAGGTTGCAGTTGAACAAATCCGGTGTTCACGGGAGAAGCAGTCTTTGGAAGTGAAGGCAGGCAGTTCCTCCGGGGTTTTTGAGGTTGCTGGCTGCAGGACACACAGGGATTTCGCAGGAGCAGGTTCGAGGGGGAGACAGGCCGGTGGGGCTGGGGCCCAGTCAGTGGGCGTCTTCCTCTTGTTAGCTACTGCACGGCTGTTCGGTCCTTCTTCTTTTCTTCTTGTTTCTTGGCTGGATCTGAGGAAGCAAGGTTCAGGGGTGCCCCTAAATACTAGATTTAGGGGCGTTACAGGTAGAGTAAAGGCAGGGACCAATGGGTCCCTTCCCTGGGGTGGGTACACCCCCTATTGTGCCACCCTCCAGTGGGAGGGGGGCATGTGCCTGTCCTTGGTTGGCTGAGTCCCCCCATCTTCAAGGTGGCGTGGACTGAGAGTTGTGCTTCACCTCGCCTCCCCCACCTGAGGGGTGGAGTTGGCAGAGGTGGGCACACCTCTCTTCCTCACTTGTTTTTCCCGCCGGTTCTCCCGCCCAAAGTGGGGGTCAGAACCAGTGGGGACCAGCTGCTGAAAGCAGCAAGTGGCCTGGGGAAGCTCACAAAGGCGGCAAGCCTTTGAAGCTTCCCCTTTGTGAACCCTGCCCATCCTGGGGGAGGAGGCTTGGCACCTCGTCCCAGGATGTGCATTGTTTCAGGCCCCAGAGAGCAGCCGGCTCTCGACCCAGGGGTCCAGAAACATGTCTGGTGGTGGCAGCTGGAAGCAGCCCCTCAGCCTGGACACTAGAGGTGGGTTAGTTTTCAGGGGGCATCTCTAAGATGCCCTCTGTGTGCATTTTTCATTAAATCCCACACTGGCATCAGTGTGGGTTTAATGTGCTGAGAAGTTTGATACCAAACTTCTCAGTTTTCAGTGTAGCCATTATGGTGCTGTGGCGTTCGTAATGACAAACTCCCAGCACCATATACTCTTAATGGCAGCACTGCACTTACAATGTCTAAGAATGGACTTAGACACTGTAGGGGTACAGGGCTCATGCACCTGTACCCTCACCACTGGTATAGTGCACCCAGCTAGAGGGGTGACTGATCTATGCCAGGGCAGGGGGTGGTAGGCATGGCACACAGGGATGTGTGCCATGTCGACTCTTCACTTTGTTCTGCACCAAAACACGCAGCCTGCAAAGGCAGTGTGTGTGTGTGTGTAAAGGTACAGGGCCTCTAAGGGTGGCACAATAAGTGCTGCAGCCCTTAGAGGTCTTCCCTGGTCACAGTGCCCTGGGTACCTGTGGTACCATTTACCAGGGGCTGACCTGTGGCCAGAGATGCCAATTGGGTTAGTTTTGGGGAAAGAACACAGGCCCTGGGAACCTGATTGGCAGGGACCCAGGGCACATCAAGTAAAAGTGCATCAGTAGTCTGGCAAAAAGTGGGGGGGGGTTACTGCAACAGAAACCCACTTTCCTACAGAATGTAGTTGAGTAAGTGAAGGAAAGATTGTGTAGGCAGTACTCAGAGGAAACAAGTGTGTTAGCATAACTTTTTCAAGTGCAAGCAGGGTGGCGATGAGACAGTGGAAGGGTTTATTGCGGCTCTGAACGTTCTAGCATCTACCTGTGAATTCGAGAATTGTGTGGACATCTACATCCAAGACCAGTTGGTTTTCAATTGCATTCTATTGCAGAAGACAGAAAAGATTGCTGACGTGCAGGAACCCAACTTTGTCTGAAGTCATAGATGCAGCCAAAAGCATTGAGAGATCCATTGTCTCCTCTCAAGCTTTAGCAGGGAATGCGGCGTCTCTATCAGAAGTAATGATTGCTGTAAGTGGAAACTAATCAATCCGTGGAACGTTCTAAACTTTTATGAGTTTCTAGAGAAAGCTCACAGGCGGATCATAGCCCTTCTGCATTGTCAATGTCTGTGCAGAGAAACTTCTTCCCTCCAGCTAGTAACAGAACAACAGAAAAGATGAACAAATATGCACAGAAGTGATGACGGTGAATGCCCTAACATTTCCTAATCCATTCCATGAAATGCACCTGCCTGTATGCCTTCCATCTGGAAATTCCAGAGTGATGTACACACAAGTGTCATGCACGATACAACATGGACGCAGCTCTTTTTGGTTTGCACACCTTGGCTCACAGTGGCAATATCTGTAATCATGAAGAAGTTGTGAAGTGCACAAGAGACCCGTGCTCCTACCAAACGACGGTGCCTCGCACAAGATGCTCATAGTATTTGTGACAGTTCCTACATGTGCTCCTGGCCGAATCTAGGATGATTCGACTGGCATGATTAGTAACACAGACCCATCGTTAGCAATACAGTTTTTCCTTCGGGCAAGCACTCACATGGTGCTTCTAAATGATCCATGTACACAGCTTTAGTCCATTGTCCCTTACAACATCAGTAATACAAGCCTGTAGAATGCTGCACATGCTCAGTTTTTTAGCCGCGCAACACAGGAGTGTTAAGTAAATCCAGTAGTGGCTGGTGTTATGTAGAAGTGGCGGGGTGGGAGTGGCATTGGGGGTCAGCGTGACAAAATAAATAAAAGAAACTTACCAGAAGCTGGCCCCATTGCGCTCTTCCGCTCTGCTCCTCACAGGCACAGGCTCCCAGGCTCCTCTGTGGCTATTCCGGACGGTGCTCTCATGCCATGAGAGCAGTGTCAGGATTGGCCTGAGCGCTCTGAATTTGCGCTCCCAGGGAGATTGGAAACCTGTGTGTGCTCTCTCCAACCCAGCTGTGCAGCAGGAGTTGGAGAGAGCTTCAGTGCGCATGACGGTTTGGCCGGCCTGAGCAGGCCGGCCATCGTTCGAACTGACAACAGTGCACTACCACTCCGCCATGCCTGTCATCCACTTGGGCCCGCACCAAAGACTCGGCACAAAAGGAAAATTAAAATGATAATAAAAAGTGTTTATATTGTTTAATTTTTCCTTTCCTGCCATTTTTTAGGGTGGGGGAGGGGGGGGGGGGGGTGGCGGGGAAGACGCTCCTCCGCCACAGAGGCGGAGGCGCCACTGAGCAAATCACACCTGGGTTTGCTATCAACCAAGTTTCTTTGGTTTAAACACCCGTCTTCAGTGTAGAGGAAGTCGTCGGAAGGTACACATTAGTTTATTGACATATCAGTCATATTTACTTTATTAGGTTAATAAAAACCATAAAAGTACACTACAAACATCTTATACAGCAAAATTAAAACATATACAAAGGTCATATTAGAATACTCTTAGGCACCATAAAAAGTCAGCAAGAAAACGGCCCTCAGCCTTTTGATTGTTTTAAAATAAGCATATACAAAAATTCATTAAAAAGTTACTCTAGAACACAAAAGACAACCAATTAAAAAACATTTCATTGCAAAATTCATTAAAAAAAAGGTACTCTTCAATAAAAAAGACATCCAATTTAAAACATACTTCATCGCAGTTGTAGAGGAACTAAAACATTACATCACATGGAGGCCCTTCTTTTCCTATCCCTAACAGCCGCAACTAAAAAACTAGCAATATTAAAACTTTCCCATGTATTGATCAGCATCTGTAAGTATACTAATGCAGGCCTTACCTGCATAAAACATTTATCCTTTAAAATAGGCACAAAAAAACGTTTGCGAATGTGGTAAAAGTGGTCGCAAAACATGGTAAAGTGCAAAGTGTCTTGGGTAGAGAAATTATCACACGAACAAGGGCCCAAATCTTTCACCTTTCTCCTTCCTTGAGGTTCAGCCAGTATAAAGTGCAAAATGTTGAATCTAAATCTGATTAAAAGAAAGAGGTGATAAGGCTTTGTTAAGACCTTTAGATACGGTTCCATCGTTGGAGCTGTTTTCAGTAAAAGATAGGCTCGTACCGTTGGTTTCAGTAGCTCTTAAGCCTCTCTTTCAGTTTGCATCATATTTAAAAAATGTTTTTTAACCCAAGGTAGGTCCTCTTTCCTAAGATTGTTTGGAGACTCAAAAAGTTCGGGGCGCCCTAATTTCTTTGTTAAGTTCTTCACATAACCGCGGGATGCTACTTGCTCTGTCCAAGGATAAGCAATCTCAGGCGATCTCATGGTTCACCACCAATTCTGGGTTAATCCAGATCGTTATCCAGCACAGGAGCGGTGCCAATCCTATCAGGTCTGAACCAAAGCCTATACCTAGTTCTTGATGAATAATAAAAGAGGGAGTGGATTGCGGGACCGAGAGCAGATTTCTAAGAAACTTGTTTTCCACTATTTGCAATTCCTCAGCCTTCTTGTAGCCCCAGATTTCAGACCCATACTTAGAGATGGTAATACATTTAGCTCTGTAAATATTGAGCATGGCTTCAATTGGCTTGGCCCCGAGCCTGCGCGCAAAATCAAGAACCGCTACTGTTGATCTTACCATAGCGTTCCTTTTTGCTTTCTTTTGCGGTACCCATGAGCCCCTCTCGTCAAACAGTACCCCTAAGTACGTGAATGTGGTCACCCTTGTTATTTCAGTTCCTTCGCAGAGATACGTTTTTGACTTTTTCGGTCTAAGGCCCATAGTCATAGTATGGGATTTGGGGAAGTTAACACTTAGGTCCAAGGATCTCATAAAATCCGCAAAGGAATTTAGGAGACTCTGGAGCCCATCCACTGTGAGCGCTAGTAAGACCGCATCGTCTGCGTATAAGAAAGCGGGGATTGACAGGTCCCCCGCTTGAGGGATATCTTTACAGGCTGTACACAGAGAGGAGTCAAGATTATTTATATGTAGAGTAAATAAAATGGGAGCTAGAATACAGCCTTGTCTAACTCCTCTTCCAATGCGAATGTGCTGGGTATGGTTACCCCTCTGGTCATATCTCACCATGGCAGAGAGATCCCTGTGCAGATCTGACAGAAAATTTACTATGCACCGGTCCATTCCCAATTCGATTAATAAGACCCATAATTTAGATCTGTTTACTCGGTCAAAGGCCGAGGACAGGTCCATAAAGGCCAGATGTATTGACATATCATACAGGAGTATGCTGGGCCATCCCCTGGCATAGAAAGAAGAGGCACCAACTGACACAGACAGAACTCGTAGCCTCCCCACTGTAAATGGCATAGCTAACATTACAAATGGCACATGTACGTATATAGAGCATGTGACAGACGTTAAACCTTTCAAACTATTAACCCTGTAATAGACAGTCGTAATGATTTTTCAATTTACACAAAACAATTTTACCAAAAAGCTTCCCCATAATTACCTTCTTCACAGTTTTATCTGGCTCCAGAGCAATATCAGGGATATTAGCATCCACCATGAGGGAAAACAAATTCAATATTAGGTTGGAATACCTGTAGGAAGAATAAAACGTATGATTAAACATAAAAAACGCTCCCATGTAGAAGATTAGTATATACATTAGCATACGGCCTAACATAACACAACAAATTCCTGCTTGGTGTAGATTTTGATGAAGAATGATAGCACTTACTGAGACCTTGATATATCCACTGTGTTGCCTGGTCAAACACCTAAATTTTCTTCTTGATAAGTTAAGACTAATTAGTTTAATTAGTGCCATGTCACTCTTGGCTTTATGATTCTTATTTGCAAATCCTTAGCAATGCCCAAAAATTATTCACACTTCATCTGTACCAATAGTAAAGGATTTAAGGGCAGGACCGGGACATAACAGGAACAAAACGTAAACAGATGGAATCTTTGTTTAACGCTTTTAACCCATAAGGAGAGCTTTACAAAGCGTCCTCTCATGATTGTCTCCGGCACAAGCATTAGCCTTTACAACCAAACACCATCACAGGTGAAAGTGCTGGTGTTCTCCACATATTAGCTCACTCAGTATTTGGTCTGCGATGGAAGGTTGGCCTCATTGACTCTGCAGGTAGAGTAGATGTAGATGTCAAGTAGGTGGGGTGTTGAGTCAGGGTACCGTACAGTTCAGATAATACAGTTGTAACAAAGATGTTAAAGTCCAGCCAGGGTGTGAGTAGCACACCATAACTATATTAATATCTCGAAACATTTGTACAGTAGCAATCTTAAAATATAATATACAATAAAAAGCCAAATATAAAGTACAATAATGTGACCAAAGTTCTTGCATATAAACAAGCAATCAAGTTCTACAATGATGGATACAACAGCTCTTACAGATTTCTTAAGTAAAACCCACGTACCACATTGGATCTGGACTTTTTTGAAAAGAAGAAAAAATTACTTCCCTTCGGTATCAATGTTTCTTGTGGTTACTCTACTTACTTAGTTAGTTAGTAGAAGGATCAGGTGTGATGGCCAGCACTTTGCCGGTTAAGCTGGCAGTAAGAAGGGCAAGGCAGTCCAGAAGAGGATTATTTTGTTTATAACATTGTGCTACACCCTTGCTAAGAAGGAACCACCTCAAGAGATTCAAGCCCATTTTACTGCAGCAAAACCTCCCATTTCGGCTTTGGCCATAGGTGTTCCTGAACATTTGCAGGGGGGCAACATGGGCTTCTCAAAAGACTACCACAATCAAAGTTTGAACCATTTATTAAGACAAATGGTCAGATCAGAAGCACTGTGGCTCCAACCCTTCTCCATTCTCCTCCAATTGCCCATTACAAGAGGACACCCTAAATATTTCACCCTTTGTATTCAACATTCTAACCAAACCCACATTATATCTCCCACAGCTTGCATTCACACATTCATCAAAAGCTACTGTCCGAAAGCCGAAGTAAAAAGCAATGCCCATTTTGCCCAATCAGAACGACAAGATTTTTAGGTTTGACCGATCCTTCAGACCCATCACCTCAGCAGGTACTTCTTGAGAATCTATTCAACAGATGAAAATTCTGCAGGTAGAAGTATCTATCAGCAAAAAAAGTTACTTCTGAAATAATATTTTTGGTGGCTACACGATCTACCTACAGATTCCTTACCCATCTTGCCCGTCTCCTTGTTCTGAAGGATGGTCATAGGTCTTGGTAAAAAGCTTAAATCAGATTACTGCACTGCCACAACTAATGCCTCCTACGGCACGAAAAAATGAACGTAGAAGTGGCGTCGATGCACCAGGATGGGAGCTATATAGCTCAGATGACGTCATGCTGGTGACGTTTTAAGCACCCAGATGGATCCAGCGCACCCTACTGGCAAAGGAGAGCTATGAAAAGTTTTGGGAGACAGTCTGAGACTTGGGGATATTCAGGTAAGAAATCTGTAAGTAAAAGTATCTGTTAGAAATGACATGTCACTGTTGCAATGCAGTGTTGTCCGATGTCCTGGTTGGCTTTTTATAATTTTGACAGAAATGAGGTATAGATTGTATATTCATCACCACAATAACAGAACCAAGCCAAAAAATAATCAATTTTGAAGCATGTCCTGAAGAGGGGAGATGGGACTATCATGTATCCATTAGAAAGGAGAGGATGTAGCCCTACGGCTAGAGAGGTCGACCTCGAAGCTGGGGAACCGGGTTCGAGTCTCGGAAACGACGCTCAACATCCTGTGATTCTGGGCAAATCACTTAATCTCACTGTGCCTGACAAAAATTAATGTGTCCATCTGTAACGAAACTGGTGTTCATGTAAAGCGCTCTGATACCCGATTTCCCTGGTCTAGTCACGCTATATAAAACTCTGAAGAAGAAAAAAACACTATAGAAAGTAGTATATTCTATTTGATACCCGCTCCCATAGTTCCTTGAATAAAACGATCCCAAAGCTTTCAGAAGGAGGACGGTTGTGAATTCAAACAAAGATTTCGACACCAGAAAAGAGTGGATTACCACATTCAAATAGGAATTGGTCTCATTCGTCTGAGGCAAGACAGTAATGTAGTACGAAAGAATGAATAGAGGATCATATGGTGCATTACAGATTACCTGAAGTGAAACACAAGGGCCGAAGCAGTAACCATTACACTTCTACGAAAAGCAAATTATATCATTACGTACCATCTAAAGATACAAATCTCTAAACTGTTTGATTTCTGACTGCTTAACCCACTGGAGGACGTTCAGACTCCATAAAACGTTTACCATCTGCCCTACAAGAATGAGTACTGTGTGGAGTGGCTTGAAGCATGTCTGGGGTCCAGCTTACAAAGTTTTTCCTCATCTTTGGATGGATGAGGAGACGGCAAAAAGCAAGGCACAGAGATGGAGACATACTCAATTCTATTACTAGCTACAGCAGAAACAATGGATCCCACTGAGAACTAACCTGTCCTTTTAAAAGACTATGAAGGGCCCAGAAGGCCCCAATCTTACCAGCGTGCCTGTGGCAAAAGGAAAATAGGTTTCCATGTCAAGACTTTCAATGTGCAAGAAGTAAGAGGCTCAAGGAGCTGCCCAGTAATAAAGGTCTCAAGTACAGTGTTGCAGTTCGTAGCCGGTTCATCACGATTGATGGAATTCTAAAGAATGTGAGCACTGATTGTCGGATGGTGCCATTTGCATTCTGAGGGTGTACTTCCCCAGCATGATCAATAAAAATCAGAACGGGTGACATTTAATACATTTTCCTGTTTCATTCACCTCACCACGGATTCACTCCTGAAATGGTTGCTACCACTACCTTGTTTGTCCTGATGATGATCCTGACAAATTGTGTTTATAACTGGGTCGAAACGTCATGAATCTTACTAATGAACTGATCATATTAATTACTATGTACTCTCAATTGGAGTCTTACAAAAATTAAATCCATCAGCCCGTAGCTATCAATGTACATATCAACTATACAATTTAATCCTCCCGATTTCGTGAACAGATCTGATTGGCTGCCAACATTTCAACCAGGAAGCGGTGGCAGCCATCTTGGCACTCAAACTCAGCTGAGTCCCAAGAAAAACATACCCTGAACCTCTAAGCCTGGTGCTGTGGTCCCCCAGGGCCAAGAAGCATCTTAAAAATAAGCTTGAGGCAAAAATCATGACGGATTCGCAAACTGGCTGCAAAAAATAAATATATATATATATATATAAATATATATTTATATATGCGCAGTCACCCGCGCTTGTTTATAATATAGCCCCTGGGTGGGCCAAGTCCCGGGGGCATGTGAGCATACAAATGAAAAGGAGGGGGTGCTCCCCACCTAAGGCTCTTTTGAGCCCCAGGAACCACCACCTCTCTGGGGCTTTTTTAGTATATTGGAAGGCAGTTCGCAGAACGGGGAGGATGGGTGGGGCAGTAAGGAATCTATAACTAATATAGGTCTCTTATAGATATATCGTTACCGAAGGTAAGTAACTTGTTCATCTGAAAGAGACTATTAGTTATAGATTCCTTACCTTAGAATAGATACCCCAGCAATACCAACCCCAGAGTTGGGTCTGCGTACTAAGTTCACACCAAAAAGTCCTGGAGAAACCAACGACCAAAGAAGCCATCTCTCCGGACTTGACTATCCAGGCAGTAATGTTTTGTAAACGTGTGCAGAGATGCCCACGTGGCTGCCTGGCAGATATCACCGAGGGGGACTCCACGTCCCAAAGCAGTAGTGGCTGAAGTCGCCCTGGTGGAATGGGCGCGCAGTCCTACCAGAGGACCCTTTTTCGCCAAGGAGTAATGGATCTTAATGCAAAGTACTACCCATCGAGAGATGGTCAGTTTTTGCACGGCCCGACCTTTCTTGGCGCCCACATAGCCAACAAAGAGTTGATCATTGACCCAGAATTGTTTTGTGCGATCCAAATAAAAGGATAACTCACGTTTTGGATCCAGACGGTGGAGTCTCTCCTCCTCCTTGGAAGGATGCTGGGGCGGGAAGAAGGTGGGCAAAGTGAAGGTCTGTCCTATGTGGAAAGAGGTAACCACTTTGGGAAGAAAAGAAGGTCTAGTTCGAAGTACAACCTTGTCCGGATGGACAGCAAGGAAAGGAGGTTTAGAAGATAGAGCCTGAAGCTCACTCACCCTGCGAGCAGAGGTGATGGCGACCAGAAAAGCAGTCTTTAAGGTCAAGAGTCTGAGAGGACAATTATGTAGTGGCTCGAAAGGAGCACACATAAGGTAAGTTAAGACCAGATTCAAGTCCCACTGGTGCATTACGAAAGGAATAGGAGGAAAGAGGTGAGTAATGCCCTTAAGAAACCTATTTACAAAAGGGGACTTGAAAAGAGAAGGTTGATCAGGAAGGCGAAGAAAGGCAGAAATGGCCGAAAGATTGCCTTTAAGGGTGCCCAGAGCAGAGCCCTGCTGGGCCAAAGATAGAATGTAGAGGGGAACCTCTGAAAAAAGGGCAGAAAGGGGATCCACCGCCTTTGCTGTGCACCATGTCACAAATTTGTTCCATCTACAGGCGTATACCATTTTAGTGGAGGGACGCCTGGCTGCCAAGATGACATTACAGACTTTGGGAGGAAGGTCAAAAGCTGTCAACTGTCGCCGCTCAGTCTCCACACAAGGAGGTGGAGGCTGGACAGGTTTGGGTGGAGGACTGTCCCCTGCTGCCGCGACAGAAGATCCTCCCGAAGATGCAGTCTGATCGGAGGATGGATGGCCATGTACAAGAGCTCGGTATACCAGACTCTTCGTGCCCAGTCTGGAGCCACAAGAATGACTTGGGCCTGGTCGCGCCTGATCTTCTTCAGCACTCTGGGCAGAAGTGGTATGGGCGGAAAGGTGTATAGAAGACCGCAATTCCACTCGTGACGAAAAGCGTCGCCGAGCGAGTGCAGCCTTGGAAATTTCAACGCGCAGAACTGCTGACATTGTGCGTTGTCTTCGGTGGCGAACAGATCTAACCAAGGCTCTCCCCACTGCTGAAAGAGACCTTGCACCACCTCCGAGTGAAGACGCCATTCGTAATCCATCATGCACCGGCGGCTGAGTTTGTCCGCCCTGGCGATCAGAGAACCTGCCAGGTGTTGAACCACCAGGGACATGCCCTGATGTTCCAGCCATGTCCAAAGACGAAGAACCTCCTGACACAGGTTCCACGACCCCACCCCGCCCTGTTTGTTGCAGTACCACATGGTGGTGGTGTCCGTGAACACCTGCACTACCCTCCCTTTGACAGAAGGACTATGTGGAGCCCGGACTCCGCCGGAGACCAGAGGCCTCTTATCTCCGCCTCTCCCATGTGGCCGCCCCATCCCAGGAGTGACGCATCCGTCACCACTGTGAACTCTAGTTGGGGAAGGGAGAGGGATCTGCCGTTGACCCAATGCTGGTTCGTTAGCCACCACTGCAATTGGTGTGCAGTGCCCTCCGAGATCTGGATGCAATCGGAAAGATTCCCCTGATGCTGCGCCCACTGGAACTTCAGGTCCCACTGTAGAGCCCGCATATGCCACCTGGCATGATCCACCAGCAGGAGGCCATGAGGCCCAGCAGCCTCAAGGTCATTCTCACCGAAACCCGGGATAGAGGCTGAAACATCGGTATCATAGCCTGAATATCCCAGACGTACGAGTTACTTACCTTCGGTAACGATGTATCTGGTAGAGACGATTCTAGCCGCAGATTCCTTAACGTAGAATTATCCCCAGGCGTGAGACTGGACCCGGAAAACTTTCTTTGCCCCAGCATCTCTGCGCGCCGGGGGGCGGTACCACGCGACTCTGCCCTGACGTCCGCAGGCGTGACGTCAGCGAGGTCACATAAGCCCCACCCTGGCGCGCTGACATCAGTTTTCTTCGGAGAACTTTTCCGCGCCACAATGCGGAGCCATCACAAACAAAACTGTGGAGATTATGGGAACAGTGTGCGAAAAATCAGTGAAAAAGAGAAAACGAAAGGTGAGGAACAGCACCAATGGAAAAGTGCCAAGCACCAAGGTACCAAAAGTCATAGCAGCGAAAGCCATAGCAGGGAAAGAGCAGAGCACTGCCCCGAGGAGCAACCTTGCAAGCTAAGGCGACATCCCCCCTGGAGGCAGAACACATGTGAAAAACGCTATAGCAGAAGAGAGAGAGAGAGAGAATCTGCAATCACAATCCACAACAGTGAAGGGGCAACAAGCCCGAAACAGAGGAGTAACAGCAATTCACCCCCAGACGACACCATCAAGGAGGGCCGCAGCCCCTGAAAGGAGCGAAAGGGCCAAGGTACAAGCAAAAAAAAACCCCAACGCAGAGAACTGCAAGGAATCAGAAACCCCAAGCCAGTCAAAGGGAGAAGAGTCAAGGAGGCCCCTACACTTGGAGAAAAAACCAAAGTGGAGGAAGGCAGAAGCACACATGAACCAACCGACCTCAGATCAGAAAGGAAGGGGTGGAACAATCAAGCAGAACGAAGCATCCTGTCAGGGGGGGGAGGCGAAGCATATCCCCAAAGAAGACAAGCCACCCGGAGGGAGGCGAGTGCAGAAAACCAAACAGGGCCCTCGCAGAACGGGGAGGAAGGGCGGGTCGTGAAGGAATCTGCAGCTAGAATCGTCTCTACCAGATACATCGTTACCGAAGGTAAGTAACTCGTACATCTGACAGAGACTACTAGCCGCAGATTCCTTAACGTAGAATAGATACCCTAGCCATACCCAGAGGGGAGGAGGGCCTGCGAGAGAACCTCCCCTGCAGGAAGAAACACAGGGCCCCCGCAGGGGATGTGTCACAGGGACAAGAAGGGCGGCCCAGCCCTCACCAAGCAGAAGTAAGCAAGAGCGAGGCGAAGGGAAGGCCAGGAAAACCCAAGCCCATCCAAGGTACAACCGCCAGAAAACCCCGTAGGGGCAGACAGCGCCAGAGGAGCACCAAGGAAGAACAGAACCACCCCAAACTCCAGGGAGAAGAGGTAGAACCGGAGGCAGAGCCTGCCGTAAGAAAACACAGACACAGCGACAGGGGGCAGCTGAACAGGCATCAGCCTCAAGGCAGCGGACAAGGCAGGAGCGTCTCCACAGCCAAAAAGCGCAGGCGAAGAAGAAGAAGAAGAAAGGCACAGGTGCGCAAAGCCCCTGCAGAACAAGAGTCAGGGGCACAAGGGAACACACCAAGGGCCACGGCGGTGGGCCATAACAAGCAGGCATGTGCAGCCGGCAACACCATGGAGCAGTGCACCCAGAACAAGCCCGGCGCAAGCCGAGGACAGCGGCCAGGGAGATCACACCAGACAGAGGACCAGGCCGAAACGCCGGACATGACGGCGGAAACGCCACAGCACGATGCCGTAGACGGCATGCCAGGCTGGGCTAGCGATGAAGCGAACACCGAGAATGACAGACGTTGGAGCCACGTAAGCTGCACCAAGACAAAGGCAAAAGAGACCGCACCAGCGGTATACAGTGATGCCAGGAAAGGCAAGGAACCCGAAAATGGGCATCCACACCTCCCCAGCGTAGGACAGAGCTATGTAATAGCTACAAGTACCCCACTTAGGGCATGACACGTCCCAAGGAAAACATGGGAACACCTCTTAGGAAAACATTTCCGCGTCAGAGGGCAAAACAGGAAGACCCGCGGACAAAACCGCAGACGGCTTACCATTCAGCTAACAAAAGAAGATACAGAAGGCCCAATCTCAGGACCAACACGGCTTTACCAACAGCCAAAATCACAAGTCAAAACAGAGGGGCGGACCAGCCGCCAACAGCACCGAAGGGCCAAGCGAAGGACCCTGAAGGGGCACCAACCATATATAACACACAACCGGGTTACCGAGCACTAAGCTCCAGAAAAACAACGGGAGAACACCTCCCAGAACACACCAGAGAACCGACAGCCAGGTTCACTGAGGAGGAGGAGGAGGACGAAGCCACGCAATGAAACAAAAGAGTGCCATCAAAAGGGAGGTCAACCAGTCGCTCCCTAACATTCTCAGGGAAAACACTATCCCTCAACCATGCATGGCGACGGAGGGCCACCGAACTAGCCATAGTGCGACCAAGAGCCTCAGAGACATCAAGAGCCGAGCGAAGAATAAACGCGGCCAGCTCCCGGCCATCCAACACATGGTGCCGCAGATCAACGCAGGCACCCTCCAGAAGGGACTCCGCGGAATCCCACAAACTAGAAGTGGCTCTGGCTAACACACAAAGCGTGTTGAGCGCCCGCAAGGCAGCACTGGAGGAAGCGAAGATGTTACGCCCCCAGGAATCTAACCACCGGGCCTCCCCTGATGGAGGAGACAAAATGGAAGGCAAGGAAGGGAAGGCCGTCTGCAGAAGAGGGCCCCGAGTAGAAGGGTGGAAGGAAAGACAGACAGGATCATGCGGAGCAGGACGGTGGTGGTGCAGGAGGGACTGGGGCACCGGGTCCCCCGTGGCAGGACGCCCCAGGCCCCCAAGAGAGAATTGTGGAGCGAAGCTTCGAAGGGAAGAAGCAGCTCCCGTCTACCAGAGCCCTGGTGGAGAACCTCAAGCAAGTGGTCCGCGGGGAAATGGGCAGCCAGGTCGCCCATGCGCAAAATCCCCGCGGCCGTGGAAACAGCCCGTGCGAAAGCAGCACTCGCCTCCGTAGGGCAACGCGGGGGAGAGAAACTCCTCCGTGGGTGACGGCTGCACACTAAGCCGGTCGTCCCCCAGCCCAACCGGAGGAAGAAACGGCAAAGCCCGGAAAAGTGGAGGGTTGACAGAGGAGTGGGGAACCTGAGGCGCCTCAGGGGAAGACCGTGGGCGCGGGGATGGCGAAGAGCCCTCCTGGGAAGACGCCGGGGAGAAAGCCACTACGCGGCGTCCCGTCTCCGGGGAACAAGAGACAAACAGTTGCCTGACCTCTGGAGAAGAGGGGGCTTCCGAAGAGGAGTCGACGACCCGACGCCGACACGGCGCCGTGGAGTCCGCCGCCGGCGCGGCGTCGACCGGCGCCGAAGGGGACACGGCGACGACCACCGGCGCCGCAGGGGAACGGGGCGGGGACAGAGCCAGGGCGGCCAAAGAACGGTGCCGAAAAGGCGCCGACTCGACCTCCGACGAGGCAGCCGCCTGCGTGGAGAGACGAGGAGGGCCCGGGGACACGCCCCGGTCCTTAGCCAGCCCCTGCGGTGCCGCTAGGGCCGACAGCCGCCGGCGCCTGAGCGGCGTCAGCTCGGCCTCGGACAAGGCTGCCGCCGGCCCAGAGGACCGAGGAGGACTCGGGGACAAGCCACGAGTCCTGGTAACCTCCCGCGACACCACAGGGACCCCCACGGGGGTGTGCGATGAGGTAGAGGCGCGCCGGCGCCAAAGCGGTGTCAGCTCGGCCTCGGACAAGGCCGCCGCCTGCCCAGAGGACCGAGGAGGACTCGGGGACGAGCCACGCGTCCCGGCAACCTCCTGCGACCCCTCAGGGACCCCCACGGGGGTTTGCGGTGAGGCAGAGGCGCCGTGGGCCGAAGGAGGGAACCCCGTAGGGCCGCACCCCGACGACGCCACACCTACAAGACCAGAAGCCGAACCTGTCGGCGCTGGAGCCGGAGCCACCGACGACTCTGCAGAAGGCCCCGCACTTGGCAGGGGAGCAGCGGACGTCCCAGGAAGAGGAGGAGGAGCCAAGGAGGCCTGCAGGGCCGCAGCATAGGCCTCCATTTGGACTCTGGACGCCCCCGCGCCGGGAAACGGCGGTTAAGGCGACGACGTGCGAGGCCGCACGACCCTCGGAGAACCCGCGCCCCCCACAGGGTGGGGTCCGGGCCTCAGGGACAAGCTGTGACACTTACCAACTGGCGAGCAGCGCCCCTGCGGCATCGGGGAAGGACGATGTCGGAGGCGGAAGCGGCGGTTCGTTGCCCCTTCTGCGGGGGACAGACGCGATGAGGACGCTGACCTGGACATGCGGGCCGAAAGGAGTTTCATCCGGTGCTCCCGCCGGGACTTCGGTTTCATCTCCTGACAAGCCTCGCAGTCTGTGGAGTCATGGTGCTCCCCCAAACACCACATACAAATAGGGTGAGGGTCCGTCGCCGACATCTGGCGCGCGCAAGACGAGCACGTCTTGAAGCCCGAAGGCATTCGCACACTGTTCTCAAGGGAACGCAAAGTGTTGAAGAAGGAGGCCTGAAAACAGGCCAGGGACACGATCCGGATCCGCGTGGCACGCGGAAAAGGAAAAAAACTGATGTCAGCGCACCGGGGTGGGGCTTATGTGACCTCGCTGACGTCACGCCCGCGGACAACGTCAGGGCGGAGTCGCGTGGTACCGCCCCCCCGGCGCGCAGAGATGCTGGGGCAAAGAAAGTATTCCGGGTCCAGTCTCACGCCTGGGGATAATTCTATGTTAAGGAATCTGCGGCTAGTAGTCTCTATCAGATTCGCTGCTCGGGAGGAAAAGCATGAAACTGCGCTGTATCCAGAACTGCTCCGATGAAAAGTAGCTTCTGAGAGGGAATAAGGTGTGACTTTGGCACGTTGATAGTGAACCCCAGCGAGTGAAGAGGTTCGCCGTAGTCTGGAGGTGGGAGACGACAGCCTGGGGCGAGCCTGCCTTCAACAGCCAGTCGTCGAGATAGGGAAAGACTGGAACCCCTGATCTGCGCAGATGAGCTGCGACCACCGCCATCACTTTCGTGAACACCTGAGGGGTGCTGGTAAGGGCAAAGGGGAGCACGGTAAACTGAAAATGCTCGTGGCCTACTGTAGGTAACACCTGTGGGCTGGCAGGACGGGGATGTGGAAGTAAGCGTCCTGCAAGTCCAATGCTGCCATCCAGTCTCCATGGTCGAGGGCAGACAGGACCTGAGCTAATGTCAACATTTTGAACTTCTCCTTCCGGAGGAAGCGGTTGACGTCCCTGAGATCCAAGATAGGACGCAGGCCTTTGTCCTTCTTGGGAACCAGGAAGTAGTGGGAGTAACAACCACGACCTACTTCTGGGACTGCGACTCGCTCAATAGCTACCTTGGCCAAGAAAGCCGTAACTTCCTGACGGAGAAGGGCCAAGTGATCCTCCAACATATAATGGATTGTTGGTGGTATGGAGGAAGGGGTAGTCTCGAAGGGGAGGGAGTAGCCCCTTCGGACTATCTGCAAAACCCACGTGCCTGACGTGATGATGTGCCAGGGGGGGAGGTGATGGCGGATCCTACCGCCCACTGGCAACTGGTGGCCCTGAAAGGTTGGACTAGAAAGGTTTGGAGGCTGCTGCAGAGGGGGCACTGGTGGACTGGCCTGCCCGCTGGCCCCCAGACCCACGGCAGTGGGTCCCACATCCCCGGCCGTGCAGATGCTGGGCAGCTTGTGCCGACCTGTGGCTCTGGGTGGAACGTGGTGGGGTACCCCTTCCGTAGGCACGAAAGGGGCAAAAGGCAGACTGAACGGGGCGAGAGGTGGCAGCGAGGCCCAAGGATCTGGCCGTAGCTCAAGAGTCCTTGAAGCGCTCAAGCACACTGTCCACCTTGTCGCCAAACAGGCGACGGCCATCAAAGGGCATGTCCAAAAGGGTCGATTGGACATCCCTGGGGAAGCCAGTGGACCTCAGCCAGGCATAGCGCCTCAAGGCTACCGACAAAGAAATCTTTCTACCGAGCGATTCGGCGGTATGCAGGCCACATCGAATGGCGAACTTTGCTGCGTCTCTACCTTCTGCGACCGCACGGGAGAGTACGACCCGGGCCTCCTCCGGGCACTGTGGCAGCACTCGCGCAACCGTGTCCCACACAGAGTGGGTGTAACGGCCCAAGAGACATGCTGTGTTCACTGACCGCAGTCCTAAGCTGGAGGAAGAAAACATCATCTTCCCAAGATGGTACAGCTTCTTGGATTCCCTATCTGGGGGAGCAGTAGGGAACGCGCCTTTGGACGTTGAGGCTTGGACCACCAAGCTCTCGGGGTAGGGTGTTGGGAGAGGAAAATTGGGTCGCCCGGGGCCGGGCGGTGGCATCGGGCAATCATCCTATCCACAGGAGCCCCTGTGCTAGGCTTGGACCAAGTGCCCAGAAGGATGCCTGTGAGGGCCTCATTGAACGGCAGCAGAGGCTCCAAAGAGGCCGCTGCAGGCTGAAGCACCTCAGTCAGGAGGTTAGTCCTGACTGCCACCGTAGGAAGCTCAAGGCCCAAGGCATCAGCTTCCCTACGCAACACCACAGCATAGGAGGCTCCTTCCTCCGTGGCCACGGTAGGTGGAGAAAGTATAGCAAGGTCTGGCGAGGTATCCAGACCACTGGCCTCACCAAACTCCTCTCTCCGGTCCGGCTCTTCCAGCTGGTCTGCCAGAGGGTCCACAGACCCCTCCCAGTCCTCCTCACCCTCCTCTGGCTGCCACTCAGGGCGATAAGGAACACCAGGGTATAACAGTGGTACAAAAGTACTGGTCGGCGCCGGTCCGGCTCTGTGTCCAAGTCGAGGGGGAGGCCGGGATCGACGCCGGCCGGGGACACAACCGGCGTCAGAGGCCTAGAAGCCTTAGCCGAGTCCGCGGGGCCGGAAGGCGCGCCAGCGGAGTCCGCCTGCCCAAAGATGGAGTGGAGGGCTTCCTAAAATGCACGAAGCTGGGTAGGGGACGCTCCGGCTCCCGGGAAGGGAGGGAAGCTCGGAGCCATCCCAGTAGGCTCCGCAGGCGGAAGCGAAAAACGACAACCTTCCGCGTCCCGCGTTGTGTCGGCCAACGGACGGGAAGAAGGCGAAGAGGGACGGTGCTTCTTCGCCTTCTTCTTGTGCTTCGACTTACCCGATGACGAAGACTTTGAGGAGGAATGATGGTGGTGACTCCGCGACCGGTCCCGCGACCTCCCACTCGACCGGGACCTCGGCCGGCGCGGAGCTGATTGCCGGGCGTCCAGAAGCTTTCGGGACCGTTCCCGCAGAGACTTTGGGTTCATGGCCCGACAGTCGGAGCACGACTTCGGGTCGTGGTTGCGCTCCAGGCAGCAGAGGCACACGAGGTGTGGGTCCGTGACTGATATCAACTTGTGACAGGAGTCACAAGGCTTGAAGCCAGTCTGACGATGGGACATCCCTACAAGCACCAGGAGTCGAATGACTCGAAAAAGATGTCAACAAAAGTCAAAAAAGTGTTAGTCAAAAAATGACTAAGGGTACCGCTCTCTCCAGATCTGCGCTGGCTGGCGCGGAAAAAGAAAGAACTGACGTCAGCACGCAGGGGTGGCGTCTAAGTAGATACCGCGTTGTCATCCTGGCGATCACGACACAGACGACGTACGCCACCTACCAATGCGTTGGGGTACTGCTGAGGGAAAAAATTCTCCGGATCCAGTCTGACACCTGGGGGTAATTCTAAGGTTAGGAATCTATAACTAATAGTCTCTTTCAGATGTACTGTTTCCGTCAGCTTTTGGGAAACTTTTTAAAAAAATGTTTTGCTTGCGCTGTGCTTGTTTACTTAATATGCCCAGCACATCGCTTGCGCTGTACTTGTCTACGTAATAATTCTCCCCCTGGCTGCACGCATTTTAAGCGTGCTTGTCGGCTCCGTTTTCCATCATGGAGAGGCAAGCGAGGAGCAGTGAAAGACCTCCAGCACTGGGGGAATGCTGAGGCTGTTTCCCAGCTGTTGCCACTCCCAGGACCTGGACTCAACATTGCAGTACCCGGGGCCGCAACAGCATACAGACGTTTGTGCTCTATGGCCCTGGGCTCTTCCAATGCTGTGAGTGATAGGCAGCTGAAGTGCTGGGACCTGACTTTCACCGCACATTGGAGGCATAAAACAGGCTGGGACCGCCTCAGCCCCGATTACCACTGGTAGCACTATCATTACCCAGCAAGCTGCTGTGTACTGGCTCTGTATAAATTGCGACAACAGTATGCATCGGCAGTACAAGTATGGATAATTGGGTCGCCAACACTGCGTATTTTTCCTTTGCAAATATGGCGCTCATGTGCACATGCCCTTCTGCACTAGATAGAATATTTTAGAGTTTCCTTGTAAGTTGCGTCTACATCACGTGAACCCGCTGACTTCACCAATTAAGGCCGGCTTTGTCAAATCCTTTTAAATGAGCACAGAATAAGCACCCGACCACGGCGTAATGAGCTTCGCCATACACTTGTTTGTGGACTACCATTGTCACCCAAACCTATTTGTCTGACAGCCCTAGAACTACATCACTGGAATGTGATAGTAAGCTTCTTAAAGTGGCAATGTCGTATACACTTATATTTATTTCCATATTTATGGTCATTTAACCAAGGGCTTTCGTTTATACGCTCCTTCCCTTTGTCTCTGTAGGCAAGTTCTACTAAGGCAGTGTGACTAGTTTGCCTGCCTCTGTGACACTGTTTTTGACATTTCCGTATGCAGGTTTTCATTTTTAAAGGGGCAATATTGTTGGAATACAAGGAGTCTACTGCCTGCCGGCAAGAGGGCTGACGTAAGTCACAGCCTCGCCTTTTGCTTGTAAACATGGTTCTCAATCTCACTGCATTATACGTTAAAGGATTTTTCCTTTCTTTTCGTCGTGCACAGGTGTATTTCTGACCCTGTCTTATCAATCGAAATCTTTTTGGCCCGCTGGGCTGTTTGAACTAAAAAGGTAAACTACAGCCCTATTAAAATCACTGCCCTCTTAGCTATACTTTACTGTAGACAGATTCCTGGAGCTTCTTTATGATTACTTCAATTGCTGCACAGTGTTTATTAAGCACTCACACGTGCAAAACTCTATATAGTGGCGACAGAGTATGTAGTAGTTCTAAAGCATAGCACAGCTCAGGGAGCAAATGGAAGAAATGGCATTTGTTGCCATTGTTGATATTTGCTTTGCAGGCAGCTGTCTCCGGCATATTAGAACACAGCACAGCTTTGCCTCGTTTTGTAACTTTGCACAAAACTTACATACCTTTCACCTACTTTCAGACACCACTCAGCCTGCACACTCATCCACTATTTACTCTGCACAGTCACCCTGACATTGCGCTGGCAGTCAGATACTGCTCACCCACCACACACAGTGCTGACTCTGCACTAACACACTATTGGCATACCTCTAACCCAGCATTCACATTCCTCTCACCCTGAACTCAAACCGCTCTTCCTGCACTTATACTGTTAACATACTGCTTATCCTATACTTGCACACCTCTTGCCTTGTACAGGGTACCATCTCTCACCCTGTACACTCACACAATTCTCATTCTGCATTAAATACACATCAATCACCATGCATTGGGGCACTTTCACCCTGCACTCAAGACAGTTATCAACCTTCATTCATGCACCACTCCCCCTGCACAGAGAGCACTCACATCATTCTCCCTGCACTCATACCTTGCTCCCACACCTCTTAACTTATTATTAATCCCATAGGTGAAACCTAATACATTTACAAATGCTTGTTCTTCTTTATTTGCTTGTTCATGCTGATCTCATTGCTCTGAAACTCCCCCGTCCCTTCGCTACTTTGGCCTTTTCTACCTCACCATCCAGTCAATTAATCTGGAGGGTTGTGGAATCTGGGGACAGATGTGTTCCAGGAGTGGAATGAGAAAGCTGTCTGGCAGTCACTACGGGACCCGGGGGTGGGTGGGCGGGAGGGGGGGGTTCTACCTCATTTCGCTATAGCAGAGGTCTTCAAACTTTTGTAGGTTGAGCCCCCCAGCTGAATTTTTTTTAGATGTTGGGCCCCCCCACCACCTGACAGAAATTTCTGGAATCTGGTACACTACATAATCGACCGCCACGCGCATATCCCGGGCCATATCCGGCAAATAATGTTCAACACAATAAGAGTGTTTAGTAAACTGCAGGTTTGTGAGTGGGTGTGGTGAAATGACAGAGGCTTATTACACAGCTCAAAACACAATTTTCCAAGATAAAATGTGCGCAAATAGTTTTTACTAGGATGTGCCTGTTTTTCGCCACAGATACGGTCAATCTGTGGATGGATTCTTGCTACTGCCATCCTCATGTTGTGCTCCACATCCAGTCTTGAACGGTACTTAGTCTTTAATACCGGAAGTGCTGATAAGCCAATCTCATATAAATAGGACGAGCTGAAAGGCAAGAGAGTTTTGATAGCAGTTTCTCTCAAAGCTGAATATTATGCAGACATTTTCAGCCAAAACAGTGACTGTAAGGGCGACAGTGTTGACAGATTTTTCGAGCACTCCCTAGCTCAGAGCTGGTACACAAGAAACAATTCTTCTCTAGAAATCATTAACAAACATTTTAGGCAGCATTATAATGGGATAATTTTCCACCAACTAGTTATAGATCTGAAGACATAGTTAAAAGTCCACAGAGAGGACGCTGAACGAACACCTAATTGAGAATTCCTTAGTGGTACGATAAGTTGCTTGCCTGAAGCAGTGAGGGTTTAGGACACGTCGGGCTTATGTTTAAAAAAAATTGAACTAATAATAAATTAATGATGTTGCCTATTTTACTTCAGAGCAATGTTGTCTGACAGACTTTGTGGTGGCAGGGATACGTTCAGGGTTCTGGGTGCCCTGGGCCAAAACTATTTTGGGGGCCCCTGTTCAGAACAGCTTTGAATTTAAAAGATTCACTTTCAGCTCTGTCATACCCCTCTTTAGCCAGGCTACTAATGGTGCACAGGAACTATGGTCGAAATTCTAAGAGCGTTTACATCTAATATTCAGAGATAGTGATGTGTGTTTTCACTGTTGTAACAAAGCAGTAGCCCACTAATTTTACAGCGAATAATATCTGTGATATCCTCCAATTTCTCATATGTGAGGACCCGTTTTGATCTAAAATTAACTTTTTTATGGTTGTTGCATGAAACAAACATTTCTCTGCAAATAGTAATAAACTTTCTCACTTAAATCACATTAAAAAGAAATGAAACAAAATGGTATTTACAAGAATCTGTTTAGGAATTATTCCAGGCCATCAAGGCAAAAACAGAGCTGTCTCTATCAAGGGGCCCCCTAAAAAGGCTGGATTGCAGTGCATGTAAATGTGTCCTTTTGTAATTTAGGACGAAAACCTTGATGGGGCACGGCATGCCCTTACTTGTGTACGGGGGCCCAACTAGACCCAAACTTTAGGTGGGGGCTAACACTCCCAGCCAGGGCTGGCCCTAGCACTGGTCGCATACAGTGCAACAGTCTTTTTTGGCGCCCCCTACCCCATTTCCTCCTTCTCTGTGAATTTCCTCACTACCACTCGCCAACAATGCACCTCGCCTCTCTATAGCCCCTTTCTGGCAAACATTTCATTTTTTTATAGCACTACTCATTGTTTACTCACACTCAGTTCTTTGATCTGCATGGTACATGTTCTTTGTAGCAGGCACATTAAACATCTGCGCTGTGTGGGTGGCAGGAGTGCCCATGTGAGTGCACGGTGAGCCATGCAACAGTGTGAGAGTAGGGTAAGAGGAGTGACTGCAGGGTGAGCGAGGTGACCATATGAATTTGGGTGCAGATGTAAGTGCAGAGTGGGACAAATTAATGTATGGTTAGTGATGGGCTTATTTGAGTGAGATTGCAGATTGAGCAGTGAGGGGGACAGGTGAGTGAAGTGTCACATGAGTGCAGGTTAAGTAGTGTGCTCGTGTGACTGCAGGGTGAGGTACAGGGTGAACAGCGCAAGTGCATTGTGAGTGCATAGTGATCACTGTGAGTGCAGGGTAAGCGGGTGAATGGTGTGAGTGCACAGGGATCAGTGTAAGGGCATTGTGATCGCTGTGAGTGCAGGGTAAGCGTGAAAGTGAAGGGCGAGAATGAGGAGCGAGTTGTCTGAATGCAAGGTGCATTCCCAGACACTTGAAGTAACTCAGCATGTTATTGACGGCAGCGTAGGGTTTCAGATATAAGTTAAACTATTGCCATTATGGCATTAATCAGGGATCGAAAGTGGTGGAAATAAATAATGTGCTGATGCTGCAAGGTTAGGGTTTCCAGCTCATTATTTTGATGTCCCAGGCGGTACAAAAATAAGCAGTCACCTAAAGCTATATTGTCAGCACTTGTCTGTGCATACTTTGAACAGCAAATATAAATAGAAAGCACTTTTAATTGTGTTCTAGGGCTGCCTGAATGATCCATGACTGATAATAAAATGGAACAAAGACAGAAAAGTCACATTACAAATGAATACATACTTCTTTATTTATAACCATATTTAGTGTCAAGACAAGCAATTTACAGGCTGTTTAAACAACACATGGCTGGCAAGCATTTTGCGTGCCTGCCTGTGTAATTTTAAAAGAAACTTTGTCTCCTTTCTGGGAAGAGCTAACCCTCCCAGGACGGGGTTAAATTCATTGAGCTGAAATGCTTCAGCTGCAGTGGGAGGCAGGAGGTCGCCTCTGCTAAAAGTGAAAGCAAAGAACAGACAGTCATTTCAGCTGCAGTGGGAGGCAAGGAGTCTCCTCTAATCCAACTTGAAGGAACAGGACTATGTGTTTGTTTGCTTTCGGTTTTAACAGAGGAGACTTCCTGCCTCCCACCGCAGCTGAAGCATTTCAGCTCTACGAATTAACCCCCTCTCATTAACTCTTAACATGACAAAAGCATGGGCTCGTCGTGCCCCATCGATATCCCCTCCCTCCCCCCTCCAACCCTCTGTTACCGAAGTTCCCAAATAAAAAATTCCCATTTGAAATGGGTGAAGACTTGCGGCGCAGGATAGTGGAAGACGAACAAAGGTAAGATTTTAGGGTGGAGTGCGCGCCCCCCTGAGATGGTGTTGCGCCCCACAGATTGAAGAACTCTGCCGTATAGTAATGTGTTACTGATGATCATTGCAGTCACAAGCACTATCAACGATGATAGTGCAGGTCTACCTCACTTTCCAGTACACTCAATATTCAGTGTACAGTGAAAAGCTGGCCTACCAAGCACCCTTGTTTCTTCGGGTACATGTGGCCGAGAGGTGTTCTAGTGTAGACCAGCACAACTATCACAGATGCAGCAAGGATAGTAATGTCCGCACTGGAGTTTTAAGTATATGTTTCTAGTAAAAACAAAAGTCAAGTTGAGACAATGATACAAATCAGAATACACAATAAAATGATTAGTCAACACAATACAGTGATCAAACTATGCACAGTTTAGGATCACCAAGAGACAATAAATAGCGGAACATACTGAAAACCACAGGCACAAAATAGTACTGTAACATTTGCAATTGCTGCCCATCTGAGAACATGGCATTGTAAAATAGATGATCGTAATCCTCTAGCCAAACCTGAGTTACTTAGTTACACTTCACCATTTTAGTGATTAAGAACCCGGAAAACTAGCTGAAACACAGTGCTGATGACAACCATCAAACAGTAATGTAAGCCCAGCTCTAGATTTAAGCTTAGGTGGTGTTGGTCCCTTAGACAAGATATCAAGCCACCAGCTGGCCCTACAGTCTCTGAGACAACAGATCTGCACTCAGGGTGGAAAGAGCAACATGGAGAATGAAGGGGGAAGACAGCAGTTTGACCCACAAGGTCAATGGTGTATGAGCTCAAGAGACCATATAGCACAGCACTAGGAGCACTCAAGCCTTGCTTAATATAGCTAACACATAGATCAAGCAAATGAAAAAGACAATACAGGGTTCTGCAGGGAAGAATCGTGCTCTCTAGATATAGACACCCATCAGCTCATCTGCACCTGCAGTAGTAACAGGATGGACCTGCACTGCTCTCTGGTGAAGTGTGGAGAGGAGGATGTCTACAAATTGTGCTGCACCTCTGCACTACTTGTGCTGGCTGACCGATTCACAAAGTGAAGGTCAGCAGCAGGCCAAACTAGCAGAGATTCAGAAGGACCTTCAAGCATGTTCCCAGCCAACAGGAAATGGGCATTGCAAGAAATTGGCTTATTAGTAGAAAGGGATGGAAGCCCTACTCAAATAATGAACACAATCTTTGTCAGGGTGAACCACCACAAAAGGTACTAAATTAACCTGTGCTTAACCCTCTGGTAGCTTCGCACAACGCAATCAGGCTAAACTTAGAGGCAACGTGTAATGTATTTATGCAGCACTCAAATGGTAATAAAGTGAAACACAACAAGAGAAGAAAAATCCCACACCAATTTAGAAAAATAGAATACATTTCAATAAATAAAGTGACACTAAAATGACAAAACTCCAATCAGTAGAACCGGGGATATGAGTTTAACATTGTTTTTAGGTGAAAATAGCGCCAAGAAGCACCAAGCGCCACTTGCAGCTATTTGGTCGTGCTGGACCAGGTAAAAGTCGTAAGTTCAGGCCAACCACGATAAAGTGTGGGTCATATACCAGCAGCAGGTTAGTTCCGCGGAGAGTTACTTTCTCAAAGTCTATGCAAAGAGTTCCATTTGCACTGGCCGCGAAGAGGAGGTTATAGGTGTGAGGATCAGGTTGAGCATCACGAACGGTTGTTGCCGTAGCGCAAAAGAGCTGGTCATCGCTGGCGCTTCATGTTGTTTGATCACTGTGGAGAATCACTATCGACATGAAGTGCAGGTCGTATGTTGTCGGTTGTCATGGGTGGCCACTGTCAGCATGAAGAGCAGCTGGAGCTTTGTGTTGGCAGTCGTTGCTAGAGGTCGATTCTCGGCGTGCAAGAAGTCACTTCGCAGTTGCAACGAGCCCAAAACTTCTGTAACTTCACCTTCTCTTCAGGAGAGGGTCCAGACCTGGGGGGCACCTCTTGTGGATCAGAACTCACTCCAGCAGAGGCCAGCAGCACAGCTCAGGGAGATCCAGTTGGTGGTGGTAAGGTCTGGCAGTTGAAGGGAGGGCTCTGGGAGTTTGTTGTGTCCCTGTAGCTCACACAGGTCAGCCAAATAACCATTGGAGACACTCTGGGTAGCCTGGGTTCAAGGCAAGCAGTGACACTCCTTCAGTCAGCTGGAAAGTCCTTCTTCAGTCAGCAGGGCAGTCCCTCTTCCTCAGACAGTAGGGTAGTCCTTCTGAATCTTCCACAGGTCCAGGAGTGTTCTGGTGAGATGTTCTGAAGTTCCCACTTTTGTACCTGGTACCAGCATTTGTGTGGGGGAATTCCCTGACCTACCCCCAAAACTGGTTCTAGTCCGTTCTTCCTCTTTCCCTGGTCCTGGCTCCAGACTCTATAGGGGGACAAAGGTAAGTGTAGGCCTGGTGTCAGGTTCCTTTGTGTGTGCTGCAGGCAGGGCCCTTTCAAGTGTAATCAGGGCAGGGCACTGCTTCTCCACTGCCATCCTGTCAGGAAGATCCTCTACCCTAAGACCCTAGACCACTGATACTCAAAGTACGACCCTGGGGTCAAATGCGGCCCTTGTGACCTTCACATAGGGCTCACTGGTCAACAGCAGCTTTGGGCTGCTGTTTACTCGTCTCAGCACTAACAATAAAAAAATGCTAAATAAACAGGCAGGTATTTATTTAAATGTTCATTTGTGTTAAAGAAAGGATGTAATCAGTTGTTATGTGCACTCTTTGGGTGACCTGGGTTCCTATTGTAAACGAACAACATTATAGTTTACTAAACCAAACACAGGAGAAGGTTTTTTACAGTGCACATTCTTAAGTCATTTATTTCGAGTTCCTCTTATTCGTGATAATGAAGAAATAGAAGGGACAGTAAAATAAAACAATTGACTAGGATCACACCATTTTTTTAAAGTGGGAAGCCGGGATTAATCCCAGGTTTTCTGGTTTCACATTGTGCAATTATGCTTTGCTTCCCCTATACCCACCTTACCGGCAACTCCCCCGCCCAACCGTCACCCGGCTGGCATCAATACGGACCTCGGTCACATCCCAGACCAAACTTATTGGCCCCTTGAAAAATGTTTGTGAGTACCCATGCCCTAGACCTTTTTTGTCTAATTGTCTGGAAGCAATACACGACCCAAAACAGTAGAGTCATTCACAGTCATGTGACCCAGGACACTGCCAGAAAGGCACAGTTGGTTTAGGCAGAAAAATGCTAACTTTCTGAAAGTGGCATTTTTAGAATAGTAACTTAAAATCCGACTTTACCACGAAAGAGGATTTTATATTACATTTTCTTTCAGTGTAAACAGAATATCTCTATCTGGTATTAACCTCAAGTTAGCACTTATTAAGTGTAATGAGGTAACCCAGTGTTAGTCTATGGGAGAGATAGCCATACAGTAGTGAAAAACTGTTAGGGGTTTTTCACTGACAGGACATGTAAAACAAACACACATGCCCTACTTTTTAATTACCATGCACCCTGCACTATGAGCCTTTAGGACCTACCTTAGGGGTTACTTATAAGTATTAACAAAAAGGAAGGTTTAGGCCTGGCAAAAAAGATTATTTTACTAGGTTGAAATGGCGTACAAAACCGCTCTACAGGCTGCATTGGCAGGCCTGAGCCATGTTTTAAAAGGCTACTTTAGTGAGTGGCACAATTAGTGGTGCAGTCCACTAGTACCAAATTAATATACAGGCCTTGAGTACATGTACTACCACTTACAAGGGACTTAAAAGTAAATTAAATGTACCAATCAGTTATAGTCCAGTTTTACCATGTGTAGTAGACAGAGCAAAAGCCCTTTACTACCGGTTAGCAGGGAAAAAGTGCACAGAGTCCTAAACGCCAACAAACATGACTTCAGAAAAGGAAGGCAGAAGAAGGCAAAAATCTGGGGCAACCCTGCAGAAAGGGCCAGGTCTAACAGGTATATCCTGGAAAAACTGTAACAGTAGGGTCAAAGCAAGTCTGGCTAAAAAAAAAGGTCAAGAACACAGAGGAGGCCTACATCTTACATTTCAAAGAACTAGTATCTGGGAAGAAACTCTGACAATCAATGTATCCTTTACAGTTTGAAAATTCAACCAATCAGGTTGGGGCAGCTTCCCTCCTCAAGATGGAGATGGGATTATCCTTGATGTCCTTAGCTGGGAGCCGTGTTCTCTCCATATTGGCATGGGCGTTGTTACAAATATAAAGCTCAGCTGAGGGACACTCTTAACAGATTGTAAACTACTGGCACACACCTTCAGATATTTGCAATCATTACTGCAAAAACTAAGCCAATAATTATAGAAACATTTCAAATCATATGAAAATAAACACAAAGGGATCCCACCTGTCCCAGGACACCACTCAATTTATAGGAGAGGCTAGTAGGCATGACCCTTGAGGGAAGATAAAGCACACCTCGAATTTATAGCTAATGCCACCAGCCAGGGCTACTGTACAGAATGGTGCAAAGGGGTTACTACCTCGAGTTAAGAACACGGGGAGACTATAAGAGGGTCTGTTAAATGTCAGGGAGCACTGATGGTATTCGCGAGAACCAAAGGATCTTTAGTTTTGTGGGGTTTGATCTGGATCCAGAGCCCCAAATTCAGCTGACAAAAGCAAAAAGACAGGGGGAGCTTGCAGGGGAAAGGGGAAAATACTGTGGTGGGGCACAGGTGGTCAGCGGCTTCCTTATTGTTTGCCTTTAAACTCCAAGCCTGGAGACACTGAGCTGTTTGATCTGGGTGCAGCATACTCCCTTACTGAGATATTGCAGACCTTCTTTTAGTTCTATCATCCTTTGTATGCATTGTAATATATTTAAGAAGTCTGAGAGCCATCTCCTCCGAGTCTCTTTATAACATCCTTTGTTTGTCTCTTTTTGTTCAGCATCAGTCTGTGAAAAGCTGGAATGAAGAAAAACACATTAAAACCAAAAAGTACAGTGTGGTTTGAGGAGGACGATGCATGCTCACGATTGTGCTTTTGTCACTAAACACTATTTATTGGTCTCTGAGAAAGGTTCCTCTTCAAATCATCTCGAATCAGACTTCAACTTAAAACCCTTCTTATTTTCATCAGTGGCATTAAGAATAAGAGTATCTGACATCACTGTTCATCTGACACCTTTACGAAGCCTGGCTGTATTTTCCAGATCCAGTGTGACACCAGAGCCATAGGCCTACCAAGGACTCTGTGAGAGCATTAGAACAACACTCATTAAAGGCAGAGTGAAGTTACTTCTGTGTGGGAAACTTTGGAGAAGGAAGCAGACATTCTAGATAATGACTACCTGCACTCCAATCTCTTCATATCATGAACTGATCATAAAATGGCGGTATAGTAGTGCTTGAAATGGAAATCTAAAAGCGTAGGTATTCACTATCCCAGAGTACCTGCCTGCTACAAACAAGTGGGGCACTCTCATAATAAAAGTATTGCATCCCTGCTAAGAATTGCAGGTACTCTCCATTTCAAATTAAAGAAGTGCAGGTACTCAGTACATGTCAATACATGCCCATGTAAAGCACTGGTGAGTCTAGTTGAGTGTGTGGGTGATTGTGCCTCAGTGCGATCTTCGAAGCTCGGTAAAGGGAATTAAAGCGCATTAGTGGTTTAGTTGAGATTACTGTGACTCGATGGTGGTGACTGCAGCTCGGTGATGGTCAGTTGTGGCTAGATTTAATTTGAAATATAAAAGTGCAGGTTACTTATTCTTTAGAGTACCTGTTTGCTCCTGAGAAGTGCCAGTACTCTTTGATTACATGTATTGCAGCAGTGCTGATAAGTGCAAGTACTCTCCCTCTTAAAGTAAGGAAGTACAGGTACTCCGTACCGGAGAGTACCTGCCCATTTAAAGCATAGCCCTGGTGCACTTCTGCTCTAGCGGTTCCACCGGCTTGATTAAAATGCCGCCAAACTCCAATCTAGCCCACTGGATGCTTCAAAAGATAAAGATTATGCGGATGAAGAGTATTCATTAAGAAATATAAATGGTGTTCGTGACTTGGGTAACTTAAGTGATGCAGCGATTCATCACGGTGAATCTATAGAGTCAGCCACTCAGCCCGACTGCTAAAACCGGAAAATAAATAATATGTGGACAGTTATGACAAATATCTACAGAATCCTATTGAAATGGGATGACTTTCTTCGGGCCATAAAGCATATTGTGACTGATACTTAACACGCAGCCTACACAGGTTAATCCCCTCGTGATTACTCTGGCGAGGAATGGCGGCCGCGCTGGCGGGCCATTAATAACGTGCTTTTCTTTTCTTCCTCTTTCCTGAGAATTGCTGCTAATCCGTGATTAATGACAGCCCGTGAATCAGCGTTTGTCTCTCTTCCTTTCAATAAGACAAAGGACCTATTCAAATGTCTGCAGATTCGGCTTTGTTTCCATTTATGAAGCAGTGTCTCTCCTGTGTCCTTTCACAACCTAACTCCTGCCCGGGTGCTGTGCTCCGCGCTGGGGCTTCTGTGCCTGGAATTATGGACTCTAGGCTGCTGCAAGGCAAACAGACAACGTGACAAGTACTGATTGCGCTGCCAAATGGACGATGGAAAAACAAAAACTGAAGGATTTCGGGTCAGTGCCATCTTAAGGATTTTGGGGCCTGCTGTTCGTAATAGCAGGTCCCACCTATTTCCTGCTAATTGAAGTTTGCATGATGGCAAACAAACTTTCAGAAAAAGGGTTCATGCAAAAACAGTTGAAATATATCTCTGCAGGGCTTCCAGAAATCCAGGGGCGGTTCCACTTCATGGATGTCTTTATATGTTTTTTAATGTGATTAAACAGATAAAAAAACAAAGCGACAAACACACATATGCTGCTTCACGGCTACAATTGCTCTCAGTGTTCCCTGTGAACACTGTTTGGACTTTGTTAAGCGCATGTACAGCAATTTCCGTTGTTAATGGAACTGCATTTGCCAGGATGGCGTTCACACAGCCTTGAGGCATGTGATGTCACCAGACCTGCTGGGCTGCATCCCCTGAAGATAGCGTGGTGAAGTTTGTCCCGGGTGCGTCGGTTTGAAGCCCTGCAGCACCAGGGCTTGTTGTCAATCAAGAACTGCAGTCTCAGCCACCCCACCCTTCAACAAGCCTCGCTGGCCCCACCCCTCCCTGTGTGGAATTGTGAAGGTGTGAGGGTGCAGGCGGAAGCGGAGCTTTAGAGCGTGCGTAGTATGCCAGCGTAGGTTTTGATGTTACTCCGTGCAGGCTCCAGGGCCGAGCTTCCCACTCTGCCAGGAGCGGCTCCTCCATAATGGCGGCGCCTCCTGCTAAAAGAGTAAAAATAAAATGATAATAAAAACATTTTATTATTTTATTTTTGCCTAACAGCTGACGACGCCAAGTCTTCAGCGGAGCGGGGCCAGGCAATCATGTTGGAGAGGCATGGCAGGTGGAGTGGTGGGCACTTGTTAAGTGCGCAAGTGTGTTTGGCCGGCCAAACACACTTGCGCACTTAAGTTTCTCCAACCCGGCTGTGCAAATCTCCAACCCGGCTGTTTTGCACAGCCGGGTTGGAAAAACACCTCAGGCTCCAATGCACTGTCTGAGCAGCAAACAAAGCCGCTTGGACCAATTCTGTTACATCTTGTTTCCATGTTGGATATTGTTCATTGAGTATAACTGTTGTATACATGTTACTTGTATTTATTTACCCTGCGATGTCCAGCCACTCCATAGCAACCTCTGAGCTTCCACTTTGGATTTTGGAATGGTGAGGGTGGCAGAGTGGCAGAGGAGCTGGACGGAGCAGGGGTCTTTTGCTGTACTGGTTAAATAAACCTCTTTGAATTTATCCTGACTGGACCCTTCTTAAAACTGGCGACGAACGTGGGCTGTTTTGGCAAGATACAAGCTTCCAACCAAGATTGCTACTAACATTCAGCTGAAGAAAAAAAAAAATACCGGAAGGTTTTTTTTCCCCTTCCTTGAAAAGAAACTGAGATGGAGATCCTGAGAAATTGAAATCTCTGACCCCTGACTCAAGGTTTTGCAGAATATACAAGCGGTGTGCAGTGATTCTACAAAATTCGGCGAAACCAGCTCCACCTTACATTTGAATTAACCCGTTTGCTGCTTCAAACGTTCCGCGCCAGTGCAGAACGTTCTATTAAACGGGCGGGGCCGCGTCGGACAACGGACGTGCGCAGCACTACCGAGGTAGTGCTCGCGACGGCCGTTGGCCGACAGCAGCAGGAAACGGGTTAAGGAAGCGGTTAATGACCCGAGGTGACGCAAGCAGTGAATCGCTCACCTGTCATCATTGTCCAAGTGGTTTGCTGTTCCAAGCTGTTGCCAAGGGCGACACACGAACATTGGTGGTGTAAGTATTCGCCATTCTCCGAACTGCGGTGATGCTGCACAACATGTTGTGTACCGCACAGCATCATGGGAATCGCACGGCCTTCTGGGTACGCTGACGCCGACGTAAAACGTGCCGCCATCTTGGAATAGGAAAGACAAACAAGTTACTTACCTTCGGTAACGATATATCTGTAAGAAACATTAGTAGTGATAGATTCCTTACCTTAGAATATCCCCAGGCGTCAGACTGGATCCGGAAAGTTTTCGTCAGCAGTACCCCTGCGCGTTGGTAGGGGCGTCGTGCGGCTCCGCGTCCGTCGTTGGCGTCATGGTCGCCGAGATGACGTCGCGGGCGCTACTTGGACGCCGCCCACGCGGGCTGACGTCAGTTCTGTACACGACTTTCCGCGCCAGGAAAGCAGAGCCATGCAAGATACTGACCACTGGTGCATTGAAACTAGGGCCCTGAAAGGGATGAAATTAACCCTAGAAATCAGTTCGCAGAACGGGGAGGATGGGTGGGGCGGTAAGGAATCTATCACTACTAATGTTTCTTACAGATATATCGTTACCGAAGGTAAGTAACTTGTTCATCTGAAAGAAACACATAGTGATAGATTCCTTACCTTAGAATAGATACCCCAGCAATACCAACCCCGGTGGTGGGTCTGCAAACTAAGATCACACCAGAAAGTCACGGAGAACAGAACGGCCAAAGAAGCCGTCTCTCCGGACTTGGCTGTCCAGGCAATAATGCTTGGTAAACGTGTGCAGCGAGGCCCACGTGGCTGCCTGACAGATGTCTTGCAGGGGGACACCACGTCCCAATGCAGTAGTGGCTGCAGTAGCTCTGGTGGAATGAGCACGCAGCCCCACCGGAGGTTCTTTTAGCCAAAGAGTAACAGGCTTTGATACACAAGACAACCCAGCGGGAGATGGTTCTCTTATGGACCGCCCGACCTTTCTTGGTGCCAACGTAGCCAACAAAAAGCTGGTCATCCACCCGGAACTGCTGTGTGCGGTTGAGATAAAAAGAAAGCACACGTTTTGGGTCCAGACGGTGGAGCATCTCTTCCTCTCTGGAAGGATGCGGAGGCGGAAAAAAGGTGGGCACGGTAATAGTCTGCCCAATGTGAAAGGCCGTAACCACTTTTGGCAAAAAGGAAGGACGGGGCCTGAGCACAACCTTGTCCGGATGGACTGAAAGGAAAGGAGGCTTGCAGGAAAGAGCCTGGAGCTCACTCACTCGCCTGGCGGAAGTGATGGACACCAGGAAAGCAGTCTTTAACGTCAAAAGACGAAGAGGACAGTTGTGAAGGGGCTCAAAGGGAGCGCACATCAAGTACGTCAGACCCAGATTCAAGTCCCACTGAGGCATCACGAAAGGAATAGGAGGAAAAAGGTGAGTAATGCCTTTAAGAAACCTATTTACAACAGGGGACTTGAAAAGAGAGGGCTGATCAGGGAGCCTGAGAAAGGCCGAAATAGCAGAAAGGTAGCCCTTGATAGTGCCCAGAGCAGAGCCCTGCTGGGCCAAAGAAAGAAGGAACAGTAGAACCTCAGAAAGAGGGGCAGAAAGGGGATCCACAGCCTTTGCTGTGCACCATGCCACAAATTTGTTCCACCTGCAGGCGTATACCACTTTAGTAGAGGGACGCCTGGCTGCCAGAATAACGTCACACACTTCAGGAGGCAAGTCGAAGGGAATCAACTGCCGCCGCTCAATCTCCACGCAAAGAGGTGGAGGCTGGACAGGTTCGGGTGGAGGACCGTCCCCTGCTGCTGCGACAGAAGATCCTCCCGAAGAGGCAGTCGGATCGGGGGATCGATGCTCATACTGAGTAGCTCTGGATACCATACTCTTCGAGTCCAGTCCAGAGCCACAAGAATGACTTGGGCCCGGTCGCGCCTGATCTTCTTCAGCACTCTGGGCAGAAGTGGTATAGGCGGAAAGGCATACAACAGACCGCAACTCCACTTGCGACGAAAAGCGTCGCCGAGCGAGTGCCGCCTTGGAAATTCCAACGCGCAGAACTGATGACATTGCGCGTTCTCTTCGGTGGCGAATAGATCTAACCAAGGCTCTCCCCACTGCTGAAAGAGACCTTGCGCCACCTCCGAATGAAAACGCCATTCGTGATCGAGCATGCACCTGCGGCTGAGTTCGTCCGCCCTGGCGTTCAGAGA
Source organism: Calotriton arnoldi (assembly GCA_963921515.1). Taxonomy (NCBI): domain Eukaryota; kingdom Metazoa; phylum Chordata; class Amphibia; order Caudata; family Salamandridae; genus Calotriton; species Calotriton arnoldi. Next base: position 26,949 of record CAWUFW010012968.1, on the reverse strand, counting down.
AACTGCCAGGTGTTGAACCACCAGGGACATGCCCTGATGTTCCAGCCATGTCCAGAGACGCAAAGCCTCCTGACAGAGGGTCCACGACCCCACCCCGCCTTGTTTGTTGCAGTACCACATGGCGGTGGTGTTGTCTGTGAACACCTGCACTACTCTCCCCTTGACAGAGGGAAGGAATGCCTTCAATGCAAGCCTGATCGCCCGCAGCTCCAAAAGGTTGATATGGAGCCGGGACTCCGCCGGAGACCAGAGGCCTCTGATCTCCGCCTCTCCCATGTGGCCGCCCCATCCCAGGAAGGACGCATCCGTCACCACTGTGAACTCCGGTTGGGGAAGGGAGAGGGATCTGCCGTCGACCCAATGCCGGTTCGTGAGCCACCACTGCAATTGTTGTGCAGTGCCCTCCGAGATCTGGACGTGATCGGACAGGTTTCCCTGATGCTGCGCCCACTGGAACTTCAGGTTCCACTGCAGAGCCCGCATATGCCACCTGGCATGATTGACCAGCAGGATACAGGAGGCCATGAGGCCCAGCAGCCTCATAGTCACTCCGACCGAAACCCGGGACAAGGGCTGAAAGATGGGAATCAGAGCCCGAATATCCCGGACTCGCCGTTCGGGAGGATAGACCCGAAACTGCGCCTTGTCCAGAACCACTCCGATAAAGAGGAGCTTCTGGCAGGGAATCAGGTGCGACTTCGGCACATTGATGGAGAACCCCAGCAAGTGCAGGAGGTCGGCCAAAGTCTGGAGGTGGGAGACGACTGTCTGGGGCGAGCCCGCCTTCAACAACCAATCGTCGAGATAGGGGAAGACTGAGACCCCTGATCTGCGCAGATGAGCTGCGACCACCGCCATCACCTTGGTGAACACCCGAGGGGCGCTGGTAAGGCCAAAGGGGAGCACGGTAAACTGAAAGTGCTCGTGGCATACCGTGAACCGCAGGTAACGCCGGTGGGCTGGCAGGATGGGGATGTGGAAATAGGCGTCCTGCAAGTCCAGCGCTACCATCCAGTCTTGTGGGTCGAGAGCAGACAAGAGCTGAGCTAGAGTGAGCATCTTGAACTTCTCTTTGCGGAGGAAGCGATTGACGTTCCGGAGGACGCAGGCGCCTTTGTCCTTCTTGGGCACCACAAAGTAGTGGGAATAACAACCACGACCTACTTCGTGCGTCGGAACGCGCTCAATGGCCCCCTTGGCCAAGAGGGCCGCAACTTCCTGCTGAAGAAGCACCAAGTGATCCCCCGACATGCGGTGGTATAGAGGTGGAATGGCTGGGGGGGGCAGTCTCGAAGGGGGGGGGGTAGTCTTGAAGGGGAGGGAGTAGCCCCTCCGGACTATCTCTACAACCCACCTGTCCGAAGTGATGGTGCGCCAGTGGGGGAGGTGATGGCGGAGCCTGCCGCCCACTGGCGTTTAATGGGCCTGAAAGTTCGGACTAGGAAGGTTTGGAGGCAGTGGTGGCCGGGGTGGTGGTGGACTGACCCGCCGCTGGCCCCTTTGTCCGCCACGGTGGAACCCGCATCCGCGCTGGGATGACTGCTGCGCCGGCCTGTGGCTCTGTTGCGAACGCTGCAGGGCGCCCCTTCCTGTGCCACGAAAGGAGCGGAAGGCGGAGGAGGACGGACTGCCGAGAGTCCCAAGGACTTGGCCGTAGCCCGTGAGTCCTTAAACCTCTCCAACGCGCTGTCCGCTTTGTCGCCGAAGAGGCGACGGCCATCAAAGGGCATGTCCATAAGGGTGTTTTGGACATCCCCTGAAAATCCAGTGGTTCTCAACCAGGTGTGACGGCGAACCGCCACCGTCGTTGCAATGGATCTGCCAAGTGAGTCGGCGGTGTCTAGACCACAACGGATCATGAACTTCGCTGCGTCTCTCCCCTCTGCAACAGCCTGGGCGAGAGCAGGCCGGGCCTCCTCCGGACACTGGGGCAGCACGTTCGCCACCGTATCCCACAGACAGTGGGAATAACGGCCCAAGAGGCATGCGGTGTTCACGGACCGCAGCGCAGAGCTGGTGGAAGAGAAAATCTTCTTCCCAAACTGATCCAGCTTCTTGGATTCCCTATCTGGTGGGGCGGAAGGGAAGGCGGTTGGGGAAGCAGAGGCTTGGACAACCAAGCTCTCGGGAGTGGGGTGTTGGGAGAGGAAAATTGGGTCACCCGGAGCCGGGCGATGGCGTTGGGCCACGTTCCTATCCACAGGAGCCCCTGTGGTGGGCCTGGACCAAGTGCCCAAATGAACGTCCGAAAGGGCTTCATTAAAGAGCAGCAGCGGCTCCGCAGAAGTAGCTGCTGGCTGAAGCACCTCTGTCAGGAGGTTAGACCTGACGGCCACAGTAGGGAGCTGGAGGTGAGGGCCTCCGCCGCCCTACGCAACACCACTGCATAACTGGCTCCCTCCTCCGTAGCCACGGTAGGAGGAGACAGCATGCCAAGGTCTGGTGAGGTATCCAGACCACTGGCGTCCCCCAATTCCTCAGCCCAGTCCTGTTCAGACTCGCAGGCTGCAGCGAGATGGTCGTCCGACCCCTCCCAGTCCTCCCCTTGCTCCTCAGGCTGTTCAACAGGCCTAAAATAAGGAGTAGGGACATGGGGATAGAAATCCCCAAACGGCGTCGAGAACGGCATCGACCGACGCCGCGTCCACTTCGGGGCTGAAGCTGGGGTCGACGTCGCCCCGAGGAGCGGGCGGCGTCAGGATCGGTGCCGGTGGAGTCGACGTCGGTGGAGGCGTAACAAGGTCAACCGGCGTCGACCGGGATCCAGGCCTGGATCCAAGGGTGTCCTGCGGCGCTGGGGCCGGAGCCGACAGCGACGCCGGAGCCGCCAGCGAGGAAACGCGAGGACACCCATGCGGGACCGCGGGGCCCGAAGGCGCACCAGCGGGACCCGACGGCCCAATGAGGCGAGCCATGGCCGACAGGAAGTCCTGTATCTGGGCCGGAGTCGCCGACGACCCCGGGTAGGGCGGGTAGTCGGGCGGCGACTCCATGGACTCCGCCGGAGCCGCGGGGGTGGCACCACCCGTACCCTCAGCCGCGTCGCGCGACCGGCGAGGGGAAGTCGGAGAACGATGATGTTTCTTCGACTTCTTGTGCTTCGCCTTACCTGACCCCGAGTGCGAAGACTTCGATCCCGACGATTGCCGATGGTGACTCCGCGCACGGTCCCTCGACCTCCCTCTGGACCGGGACCTCTCACGGCGCGGAGCCGACTGCCGGGCTTCAAGCAGCTTTCGGGACCGCTCCCGCAAAGACTTTGGCGGCATGGACCGGCAGTCGGGGCACGACTTGGGGTCGTGGTCGCGCCCCAGGCAGAAGAGACACACGCGGTGCGGGTCCGTCACCGACATCATCCGATGACAGTCCTCGCAGGACTTAAACCAGGGCACCCCTAACTGCACCAGGAGTCGAATCGACTCGAAAAAGGTGAGAAAAAGATCTCAAAAACCTTAGTCAAAAAAGACTAGGGGTACCGCTCTCTCTGGATCTGCGCTTGCTGGCGCGGAAAAAGAAAGAACTGACGTCAGCGCGCGTGGGCGGCGTCCAAGTAGCGCCCGCGACGTCATCTCGGCAACCACGACGCCAACGACGGACGCGGAGCCGCACGACCCCCCTACCGACGCGCAGGGGTACTGCTGACGAAAACGTTACGGATCCAGTCTGACGCCTGGGGATATTCTAAGGTAAGGAATCTATCACTATGTGTTTCTTTCAGATACGGTGAGCAGCAGCCGAAGCGGTTTTTCCACACGAATGTGAAGCAATCATTCAGTGGGACACGGACCATTGCGCATCAAGTAAGTGAAAAGCGGTGATAGGCACACCTTAATTCCTGCCTATAAACTGTGATAGGCACGCTATACAAAATAAGGTGTGCACCTTTTTAGGGCACATTTCTTATACAATTTGTTCAGCCTGTCAACAGCGATAGGCACGCTACAAAGGAGCATACTTAGCTACTAGGAAGCACCATAGTCTCTATTAACTGAGGACAGAAGATCATATAATGGCAACTCAAGTTATACCTGCTCCACCTTTTTTCTTACAAAATCCAGGTACCTCATGTATGCTTTGGGAGGACAGGAAAGAGTCGTTCCAAACTTACTTAGAAGCCATTGGAGGTGATGATTATATACCATAAAGGAAGTGAGCGATATTGAAACATTGTCTTGAAGTAGAAGGTAGAAGGGTATTAAAAACTTTATCTTGTGCAGAAGCAACTAGTCACAATGCAGATGGTTCTGATAATGATGATGATATGGATGTATTTGAAGTTTCTCTTAAAGCTCTTGAGGAGAACTTTGGTAGAAAAACCAGCATTGTAGTAGAACGCCACAGATTTTTTTCACGGGCACAAGAAGCAGGTGAATCTATCAGTCAATATGTGGCAACCTTGAGGAGGTTAGCAGCTTCTTGCAAATATATAGAGCTACGAGACGAAATCATAAGAGACCAACTCATAAATAGAATTTCAAATTTGAGGATACAGGAAAAACTGGTAGATCTCAAGGACCCTTCTTTAGATAAAACTATTGAAATAGCTAATCGCATGGAAAACACAGCCGGATATGTTAAAGAGTTAGGTGTATTTAAAAAAACTGATCAACCTGAAAAAGTATGTGAAGTCTCAAGCAGCAAAAAGAGCTATCCTGATGAAAAAAAGAGAGTGACAAAAAATGTTGAGAATTTGAAAAAGAGGGCATGTTATAGGTGTGGTAGCTTCAGACATAGTGTGGATGCATTCCATTGTCCAGCAGCAAAAAGTACATGTTTTAAATGTAAAAATGTAGGGCACTTTTCAAGAGTAGGTAAAATGGGAGAATTTTCACAAAAGAAGAAAACAGTAAGTTTGATAAAGGAAGTAGATGAAGCACAACAACGGATCTCTAATTCAAGTGACAGTGACGATATTGAGGTGATGATAGTGAAAGAGGGACAAATTAACAATTGTGTTAATAGTACTGTGTCAAAGTGTGATGAATATCGTCCACCGAAATGTACTGTAGTTGTGAATGGAAAAGAAGTGCATGCATGGGCGGATTCGTGCTCTCCTTTTACGATAATAGATAAATCTATTTGGCAAGACTTGGGATCGTGTGAGTTGCACGCCACAGATGTAATACCAGAGGGATATTGTGGAACCAAATTACCTGCATTGTTTTTTTTTAATGCAGTTCTTATGTTTCAAGAAAGAACAGCTGAAGGCAAGGTATACGTGGTAGAGAAAGGAAAAACTCTTCTGGGTTGGAAAGAACAAATCAGTTTAGGGATGGTGTTGGATCCCAACCATCCCTTGCAAGTTCTAGTAACTGAACCGCAACCCAGAAATGATTGGGCCATTGCTTTTCCAAATGTATTTAGTTCTAAGTTGGGCTGTTTAAAAAAATTTGAACACCGCATTATTCTGAAGGATGGTGTGGTACCCAAAGTGCATAAAGTACGGAATGTCCCATTAACTTTAAGGAATCCATTGAAAGAAGAGTTATGTAGGCTGTGTGATGAAGGTGTGATAGAGCCCATAGAAGCCTCAGAATGGCTTAGTCCCATTGTAATCGCAAGAAAATCCAACGGAAAGATCCGCATGTGTGTGGACTTGAGGGATATCAATGAATGTATTTGGATTGATAGGCACCCATTACCCCGTATTAACGAAATGCTTGCAAGTATATCTGGGGGTAAATTTTTCACCACATTAGATCTGTCAAGTGCATACCACCAGGTCAAATTACATGAAGAGTCAAAACATTTGACTTCATTCATAACACCAGAGGGAGCTTACCAATTTGTTCGCATGCCTTTTGGCCTAGCATCGGCTTCCGCTGTTTTGCAAAGGGTCATGTAAGAGGTGTTAAAAAATACGTCTAATGTGTTGGTATTCCAGGATGATGTATTAGTGTGGGGGAAGGACAAGAAACAACATGATGAGAATCTGAAAGTAGTCCTAGATAGAATGGAGAAGGCAGGTCTAACTAGAAGTCTACCCAAATGCAAATTTTATAAAACGGAAGTGGAATACTTAGGACACACATTAACTCCTAACGGCATCAAACCCAAACTTAACTTATTAGAGGCAATAGAGAAAGCACCAGCTCCGCAAGACAAAGACCAGCTGAGATCTTTTTTTAGGTCTTGCTGAATATTATGCCAATTTTGTGCATCATTTTGCCAAGAGAGTGCATGTTCTGCGTAACATCATGAAAAAGAATGTTAAATTTGTATGGTCGGAAGAGTGTCAGTCTGCTTTCGATACCATCAAGTCGGCCATCGCAAAAGCAACTACACTCAGACCTTTCGATCCAAATGATAAAACAATGGTTGTTACAGATGCCAGTAGCTATGGGTTAGGTGCCGAACTGATGCAAGAGCCTGAAGGAAAAGAAAGGGTAGTGGCCTTTGCGTCACAAACTCTTAAGGGTGCAGAGTGTACTTATTCTACGTTAGAGAAAGAGGCCCTGGCATGTTGGTGCGGAGTCCAATAATTTCGCATATATGTATGGGTTGCTCATTTTGAATTACGCACCGATCACAAGGCATTAATGGATCTATTTTCTACAACTGGAGCTGGCAAAGCAACTCCCAGAATAGCAAAATGGTTGCATCGAATGCAAGAGTACATTTTTACGGTAAAATATGTGCCAGGAGTAAGAAACATAAATGCGGATTGCATGTCTAGACTGCCACTAGAAGCGGGCGATACGTATGAAGAGAATGAAGAGTGGGCTGTTGGTGAAGTATCAGGCATGGATTGTGCCATAGGACAAGATGGAGTTTATGCAGGCCACAGAATCTGATACTGTATTAGTGAAGTTGAAGGAGAAATTGAGGGAACCAATGGGATGGAAAGGTGAAAATGCATTGTTGGACTACAAGAATGTTTGGGAAGAATTATCTGTATGTGATGGTGTAGTAAAAAGACGTGATAAGTTGGTGGTACCAATTAGCTTACGTGAGAGATTATTGAACATTATACATGAGGGTCACGGTGGCATTTCGGCCATGAAAAGTAAAGTAAGAATGGATTTCTGGTGGCCAGCGATGGACAACTACATTGAAAGATTCGTTAGAGACTGCATTCCGTGTATGTGTAGCGACAAATCACATTCTACCCGTGACAGCACCATAAATCCCGTGGAATTTCCAAAGAATGCATGGGAAAATGTGGCCATGGACATATGTGGTCCCTTTGATTGCTTAGGAATGAATGATAAGTATGCCATAGTGCTGATGGATTATCATTCCAAATGGCCTGAAGTGGCGTTTGCGAGAGAAGTCAAAGCTAACAATGTCATACATTTTTGAAGAAATTTTTCGAAGGGAAGGTTGTCCGAAAGAAATTCTCACGGATAATGGTCCTCAATTTATTTCCAAAGAATTCACTGAATTTTTAAAGAGGTGGGGTGTTGTTCACCAAAGAACGCCTGTTTATCATCCCAGGGGCAACGGTCTCATAGAACGCTTTAACCAGGTGTTAGGTGAGTGCATTCAATTGGCTTTCTCAAGTAATTTGAATTGGAAAGACCAAGTAAAAAGCATGTTATGGAGTTATCGCACGACTCCACATTCGGTTACTGGAGTAACTCCTTTCAGCTTGTTAAGAGGCAGAGTGCCATGTACTATAGCGGCCCCAGCATGGATGGGTAGGGGCAGTCAGAAAAAGTGCAAGTTTGAAGTAATAAGAAACAAAGTGGAAGTTTATCAAAAACGGTACAAACTAAGACACAATAGAAATATAAGCAAAGGTGGTGTGAAATTTATGAAGGGTATGTTGGTGAGAGTATGTCCAGGAACTCCGGTCAAGAAAGGGAGCTCAAAATTTTTGAGTCCCAAGAGGGTGGTGTTAGTAAAGGGAAATGCACTGCTGCTCTCAGATGGCAAATGGTGGAATACCAAGAGAGTAACTGTTTGCAGCGACACAGAAGAGAAAGTGTGGTTATGCAAAAGTGCTATAGGTGAGGATAACATTTTGGGAAAAAGTAATGATGGGTTGGGTGGCAGGATGAAATACAAACCTGTGTGGCAAAAAGATTACGTGTGTGCTTCGTTGTAAACTTATAGTGAACCGCTCACCTTTGTAAATTTATACTGCACAACATTTCGGTGTTTTCATTATAAGGGAAGGGGATGTGTTACATCTTGTTTCCATGTTGGATATTGTTCATTGAGTATAACTGTTGTATACATGTTACTTGTATTTATTTACCCTGCGATGTCCAGCCACTCCATAGCAACCTCTGAGCTTACACTCTGGAATTTGGAATGGTGAGGGTGGCAGAGGAGCTGGACGGAGCAGGCGTCTTTTGCTGTACTGGTTAAATAAACCTCTTTGAATTTATCCTGACTGGACCCTTCTTACAACATACCAGCGCTTCTTTCATGCTGGGAATATTATTTTCAGCATGAGAGAAACGCTGGGGTTTTGCATCTAGGAGCCTGCGCAGTCAGAGTCCCGATCGGAGGGGAGAACGGAAGGCGGCGGTCGTGGGAGCAGCACATAAGTATGATTTTAATCATTTTTAGTTTGGGTTTCGTTTTTGGTTGTATCCCCCCCCACTAAACAATAATAGCAGCCGCCACTGGGCACCGCCATATAGTGACTGGATCGAGATGGAGAGTGTGCATACAGAGTTCATTCGAACAGGTGAGCTCAGTGCTCCGTGCAGCGAGATGCCAGACAGTAGTTGGCTTTCTGTTCTAATGTGGAATTCGAGGGGCGCTTTCTCGGTTTACTCTTCCTAGCATGGAAGCACGCTGGTTGCTCTGTCCTGGGAATACACACTTTTTGAGCAGGCACAGTTCATATGCAATAAAACTCTAAAGGAGACAAGTGCGGGCCGGAGATAAATATCACTCTCACACGTATGTATCTACTCGTATGCAAGAACATGCATGTCAAAGAAGTGATTTATTAAAATGCCAGCTCACATGAACAGGTCAGGTTTATGCAATTAAGCACATTCGAAATTCTAAACTTTTGTGGACAGCTAGTGGTATTTTAAGAAAGAAAAATTACAGTCAGTTTTGTCTAGATAGAAGAAATTAGGAATGTTGATTTTTTCCCCTGCCACTGACCAACAATGATGTTTGTAAGAAGGAAGTTGAGCAGAATAGCACAGAGGTGTGCTGTAGCGCCACTTTGCACAAAAGATGGGTCTGTTATTTTGCATATTTTATTTTTGAGTCAGTTCTGTTTTTCAGGAGCGAAAATGAAAGTTTGAAAGCCAAAACACAAAGAACCGTTTTGGGTGCCATAAAACAGCAGTGCTCACCCCAATTCTGAGGGCTCACTCACTGCATAACTCAATCATTGATCGGCCACTCTGTGCACACGTCTTCAAATAAAACAGTGTGCGCATGCGCTCAGTACCAAGCAGAAAAAGAAAATAATTATTCAACATCTGTGTTTATTTGCTACTTTGCATTTCATATGTGTTATTTTTTCCTACTAATTGTGGTAGCACTGTTTTGATGACTGGTCACTGTGCTTTTATTGTAAGCTTTTTTTTCTGGTGACCTGTAACCATGGTCTTAATGATGTTTGGAGTCATAAATCTAGGTGCAACAAGGCTGGTAGCACTGTAAGCTCACCACTCTTAGTAAGAGAAACTTGTCTTACATTTTCATCTTTACCAGAACTAATCCACACAAAACATGCATATGTCTGTGCTATTAGCTCATACTTAAGTTTGCTCTTTCTGAAAAGGCTTTTTATTTTCTTGTCTGCTGCAAGGTATTGAGCTTTTTCTAAGGAGTAACATCCGAGTTCCTATTTCCTGTTAAACGTGCTCATCACTTTTCTCAGCTGAGAGCTCTGCTGGATGACCAATTTAATTTTCTGCACCGATTATAAAACACCCAAAAGTGCTTATTTGAAGCTTCGTGGTCTGATAGCATACTTCACACTAATAAGAACTAACTACATACTGCCTAAAACAACACAGACTGTACTTTAAACTAATTTTAGCATCAATTCAAAACAATTCTCACTCACTACCGTCAGTCTAACAAAATTCATGCCAATAATGAGCATGATATTAAAATGATTGCCTGTAAGTTACCATAGCTTTATAGCCCACTACCAAGGGCTATACCGGTTGAAATCATAGACCAGACAACAGGTTCTTGATAATTTTATTAAAGATATTGAACAGGAAAGCACATAATTTTACTCCATTGTTAAAAAAAAATTGTAGTGGGCGAACATATCCCTTTACCCCACCGAGCGACTCTCAGGACCTGCGTGCTCTCTCCCTGCTCTCACACAGACAAAGCATGATCTGATTTCATGCCCATGACGCGACGCAACATAATGGTGGTATTTACACCGCACCTGTTTCAAAGGTCATCAGCCGCCACTGCAGAAATCCTTAAGCTGCCCCTGGGCAAAAAACAGAGACAGACTCAGAGGTAGTGGTAGGCAGAGAGCAAAGAGGCTGAGATATGGAAATAGACAGGGGTGAGCTAGATAAAAATGTTCTTTACTAGGAGGGCCGTGGGAAGTTGAGAGCCCTGTGCAATTGCCCTCTTTTCCCCCTGCCTTAAAATGTCTCTGTTTCGTCTGAGCATTGTATGTTTGGTATTATGTAGCGAAAAAGAAAACAAACAGAACTGTGCAAACACCTTTAAGGATCATCACAAGAAGTCTTCGATTCCAAAACAAACATAATGTGTAATGCACAGCAAAGTTACGAGATCTTGTTACATTCTATAATAACAGTATTAATGAATATATGGGGAAAAATATCCTCTTCCACAGATTACAAGTACATACTGTCCGTGTTAATATAGTGGAAGAAAACAGAAAGCCAAGTTACATGAGTAGGTAGGTTATGGAACTCCACAGTGACTTGCAATAACTTTTCAACATAAACATATGGTATTTTCCTTACAATAAATGGTCACACCAATAACTGTCTCCCAAAAAGTTTAAACCCTTGGTTTCTTGCTCTTTCATTTGAAAGAACTACTATGGTTGCAGATATGTAAAATAAATGTGGCACCTCTAGTGTGAAATTAATAACACCAATATGCTTCTAGTAATTTGTTGTAAAATACATACTATATATAATCTAATGTAAAGCACGTTTTAAAACAATGTGGAAACGACATGAAGCAGATAAAGGTAAGTATTAATTTAAGAAGAGCTAACACTGTGGGCAGAGGTTAGCACACAGTTCCATCTAATTCCAACTGACTAGAATCCCCATTTGCAAAGAAAAGATACAAAAGCAGAACAGGGCATGCCTTAGAAAGTTGATACAACCAATCACTGACCGCATACGCGTAAAATCCAATACCTATCAATACAACAAATGGCAATGCTTTGGAAAATGCAATAACCTATAGGTGAATTCATGCTTTCATGTAATGCCCTACAAATAAAATCAACACAATGCAAAAATGTCTCCTTTCTGCTAATGATTGTTCATTTGAGGGAAACCTAATTCATAAGAGCTCTAAAGTTGACTCACCCTTTCATTGTTTAATCAGCAGCTGTAATTCTGTTTCATGGCCTGTCTTTCCCATGTCTGCTGGCTCTGGTAATAGGCATTGTGAAAGCACAACTACATTGTAATAACTCATTACAGTTGATTAGCAGCATCATTTTCTTATTACGGGTGGCTAGTGATGTCATAACACAACTAGCCTCTACTTAAATATATCTGTACCCACCTATATATATATGTATGTATAAATGTATGTATATACACACACATACATATATGTGTATATACACACATATTTATATATATTCACTGAAAAAACCATAGGTTTCAGGGGCGTTATAGTTAGAAATTAGCATTTAAAAAACCTTAGAAATTCACTGAAAAAACCACATGTTTCAGGGACGTTATAGTTAGTAGGACATTTCACTCGTACAAAACCAGAGAAATTCGGCCGTTATAGTTAGTTGAGCTAACTATAACTCACGCCCCGCAATGCACTGCTGATAACCTCACATATTACATCACTCATCACATGGTCAGTGACATCACTGATGACATCACTGATGACATCATCCATGTGATCATCTGATGCACCTCCTCACACCCTAATATAACCTTTGATACACCCACTCTAAAATACAGACTACCATTCTCGAAATCATACACACACCAATACCAGTTAGTACATACCCACTCACTAATTCCTAGGTCTACACACACATCCACTCACTCACCCATACAGTCACTCATACATGCAGTCACTCATCAATACAGCCACTATCATATGCACTCATACACCCATACAGACACTCACACACCGCCACTCACCCATAGAGTTACTCACACACCTAGTCAGTCATGCAAAGAATCAATCATACTCCCATTTACTCACCTATATAGTTATACACACACCACCTCACTTATTTATACAGATACTAACACATACTGACTCTCTTATACAATCACTGACACAAGCACACACTCATCCATACAGCCACTCTCACAATCACTCACTCTCACATATAGTCATTTACATATCCTGCCTTTCACATATGTAGTTACTCACACATGTACCACTGAGGCATCCATTCACTCACCAACACACCCTTACACACACTCACCCACCCATACAGCCCTTCACAGATGAACTCTTGAACCCATACACCCAGTGAATCACACATCTATGCAGGGAGTCACACACCCCCCACCCACCCACACAGACACTCAGGCACCCATACAGATACTCAGACAACCAATCAATAACCCATATAGACACTCATGTAGCTACTCACCAACCCATGCAGCCGCTTACACACCAACTGACAGACTAATACAGACATTCACACAGTTCATTCACTAACCCATGCATTCAGTAAGACACGTTTAATCACTCACTTATACAGTTAGTCACGCACCTACTAAATCATCCATTCAGACACTCATACACACACTCATTCTTAAATACACCTTGGCATATATATATATATATATATATATACATATATATATATATATATAAAACATATTTAAGCTTAACAGAATCACACAGTCACTGGATGATGTCATCAGTGATGTCATTTGAGAAGTCATCAGTGATGTCACTGACCATGTCAAGAGTGATGTAATATGTGACGTCATCAGCAGTGCATTGCAGGGGTGCGAGTTATAGTTAGCTCAACTAAGTATAACGGCCGAATTTCTCTGGTTTTGTACGAGTGAAATGTCCAATTAACTATAACGTCCCTGAAACCTGTGGTTTTTTCAGTGAATTTCTAAGGTTTTTTAAATGCTAATTTCTAACTATAACGTCCCTGAAACCTGTGGTTTTTTCAGTGAATTTCAAAGGTTTTTTAAATGCTTATTTCTAACTATAACGCCCCTGAAACCTGTGGTTTTTTCAGTGAATTTCTAAGGTTTTTAAATGCTAATTTCTAACTATGCCTACAGAGGTAGGACATGTGCAGAAAGAGGAAGAAAGAAGCAAGAGAAGTGCAGAAAGAGGCAAGAGAGGTGCAGAAAGAGGAAAGGTGCAGAAAGAAGCAAGAGATATTCAGAAAGAACCAACAGAGGTGCAGAAAGAGGCCTACTTTGACTGTACCTTATAACAGACTCATACAAAGTAGCCTAATCACTAATCCGTCTCCCAAGATGTCTTAAACCTCACTTTTCTCTTGAAGGTTCAATATTCATCGAGTGCTCAGAATGTTAGGCCTACCAAATATAAAACAGCAATCCTAAGCATATCACTGTTGTAAGTCTGACCAAGTTTGTGAAGGTATGCATGCGTGTGTCTCTGCTTTTACCTAGTGACACGTTACATAAAAATAAACATACAAATACTTGAATACCTGTGTTTCAAACAGCATACTCTGTAAATTTGTGTACAAAAAGGTAGAAGCAAGAGAAGTGCGGAAAGAAGCAACAGATGTGCAGAAAGAGGCAAAAGGGGTGCATAAAAAAGCAAGAGAGAGGCGGAAAAAAGCAAGAGAAGTGCACAAAGAACCAATAGAGGTGCAGAAAGAGGCAAGAGGGGTGCGGAAAGAGAAGTGCAGAAAGAGACAAGAGAGATGCACAAAAAGGGAAGAAGGGTGCAGAAAGAGGCAAGAGGGGTGCAGAAAGAAACAAGAGAAGTGCAGAAAGAAGCAACAGGGGTGCAGAAAGAAGCAACAGGGGTGCAGAAAGAGGCAAGAGGGGTGCAGAAAGAGGCAAGAGAACTGCACAGAGGCAAGAGAGTTGCAGAAACATACAAAAGAGGTGCAGAACAGGGGTGCAGACAGAGGCAAGAAGATTGCGGGAAGAGGGGTACAGAAAGAGGCAAGGGGTGCAGAAAGAGGCAAGAGGTGCAGAAAGAAGCAAGAGCAGTGCAGAAAGAAGCAACAGAGGTGCAGAAAGAGGCAAGAGGGGTGCAGAAAGAGGAGAGAGAAGTGCAGAAAGAACCAAGAGAAGTGCAGAAAGACAAGTGAGGTGCAGAAGGAGGCAAGAGAACTGCAGAAAGAGGCAAAAGAGTTGCAGAAACAGGCAAAAGGGGTGCAGAAAGAGGGAACAGGTGTGCAGACAGAGGGATGCAGACATTTGCAACATAGGTGCAGAAAGAAGCAAGAGCAGTGCAGAAAGAGGCGAGAAAAGTGCAGAAAGAAGCAAAAGAGGTACAGAAAGAGGCAAGAGATGTGCAGAAAGAGGCAGCAGAGGTGCACAAAGAGGCAAAAGGGGTACAGAAAAAGGCAGGAGGGGTGCAGAAAGAAGCAAGAGCAGTGCAGAGAGTAGCAAGAGAAGTGCAGAAAGAAGCAAGAGAGGTGAAGAAATAGGGAAGAGGGGTGCAGATAGAGACAAGAGGGATGCAGAAAGTTGCAAAAAAGTGCAGAAAGAAGCAAAAGCAGTGGAGAAAGAACCAACAGAGGTGCAAAAAGAGGCAAGAGGGGTGCAGAAAGAGGTAGGAGAGGTGCACAAAGAATCAAGAGGGGTACAGAAAGAGGCAGGAGGGGTGCAGAAAGAAGCAACAGAGGTGCTGAAAGAGGCCCGAAGGGTGCAGAAAGAGGCAAGAGAAGCGCAGAAAGAAGCAACAGAGGTACAGAAAGAGGCAAGAGAGGTGCAGAAAATGGCAAGAGAACTGTAGAAAGGCAAGAGGGGTGCAAAAAAGGCAAGAAGGGTGCAGAAAGAAGCAAGAGGTGCAGAAAGAGGGAAGACGAATGCAGAAAGAGACAACAGGGGTGCAGAAAGAAGCAAGAGAGGTGCAGAAAGAGGCAAAAGAAGTGCAGAAAGAGGCAAGAGGGGTGCAGAAAGAGGAGGCAGAAGTGCAGAAAGAAGCAAAAGAGGTGCAGAAAGAGGCAAGAGGGGTGCAGAAAGAGGCAAGAGCAGTGCAGAAAGAACCATGAGATGTGCGGAAAGAGGCAGGAGAGGTGCAGAAAGAGGCAATAGAGGTGCAGAAAAACGGGAAGAAGGGTGCAGAAAGAAGCAAGAGAAGTGCAGAAAGCGGCAAGTGAGGTGCAGAAGGAGGCAAGAGAACTTCAGAAAGAGGCAAGAGAGTTGCAGAAACAGGCAAGAGGTGCAGAAAGAGGGGTACAGAATGAGGCAAGAGGGATGCAGAAATTTGCAACAGAGGTGCAGAAAGAAGCAAGAGCAGTGCAGAAAGAACCAACAGAGGTGCAGAAAGAGGCAAGAGGGGTACAGAAAGAGGCAAGAAAAGTGCAGAAAGAAGCAAAAGAGGTGCAGAAAGAGGCAAGAGGAGTGCAGAAAGAGGCAAGAGGAGTGCAGAAAGAGGTAAGAGGGATACAGAAATTTGCAAGGGAGGTGCAGAAAGAAGCAAGAGAGGTGCAGAGAGAAGAAAGAGCAGTGTAGAAAGAAGCAAGAGAAATGCAGAAAAAAGCAAGAGATGTGCAGAAAGAAGCAAGAGAGGTGGAGAAATAGGGAAGAGGGGTGCAGAAAGAGGAAAGAGGGATGCAGAAATTTGCAAAAGAGTTGCAGAAAGAAGCAAGAGCAGTGTAGAAAGAACCAACAGAGGTGCACAAAGAGGCAAGAGGGGTGCAGAAAGAGGTAGGAGAGGTGCACAAAGAGGCAAGAGGGGTACAGAGAGAAGAGGCATGAGGGGTGCAGAAAGAAGGAAGAGAAGTGCAGAAAGAAGCAACAGAGGTGCTGAAAGAGGGGCGAAAGGTGCAGAAAGAGGCAAGAGAAGTACAGAAAGAAGCAACAGAGGTATAGAAAGAGGCAAGAGAGGTGCAGAAACAAGCAGGAAAGGTGCAGAAAGAGGGAACAGGGGTGCAGAAAGAGGGAACAGGGGTGCAGAAAGAGGCAAGGGAGGTGCATGGAGAGGGGTATAGAAAGAAGCAAGTGAGGTGCAGAAAGAGGCAATAGAGGTGCAGAAAGACGCAAGAGAGGTACAGAAACAAGCAAGAGAAGTGCAGAAAGAGGCAAGAGAATTGCTGAAAGAAGCAACAGAGGTGTAGAAAGAAGCAAGATAAGTGCAGAAAGAGGCAAATGAAGTGCAGAAAGAGGCAAATGAGGTGCAGAAAGAGGCAAGAGGTGCAGAAAATGGCAAGAGAACTTCAGAAATAGGCAAGAGGGATGCAAAAAGGGAAGAAGGGTGCAGAAAGAAGCAAGAGAGGTGCAGAAAGAAGCAAGAGAAGTGCAGAACGAAGCAAGAGAGGTGCAGAAAGAGGGAAGACAAGTGCAGAAAGAGACAACAGGGGTGCAGAAAGAAGCAAGAGAGGTGCAGAAAGAGGCAAAAGAAGTGCAGAATGAAGCAACAGGTGCAGAAAGAGGCAAGAGTGGTGCAGAAAGAAGCAAAAGAGGTGCAGAAAGAGGCAAGAGAAGTGCAGAAAAAGGGAAGAAGGGTGCAGAAAGAAGCAAGAGAAGTGCAGATAGAGGCAATTGAGGTGCAGAAGGAGACAAGAGAACTGCAGAAAGAGGCAATAGAGTTGCAGAAACAGGCAAAAGGGGTGCAGAAAGAGGGAACAGGTGTGCAGACAGAAGCAAGAGAGGTGCAGAAAGAGGGAAGAGGGGTACAGAAGGAGGCAAGAGGGATGCAGAAATTTGCAACAGAGGTGCAGAAAGAAGCAAGAGCAGTGCAGAAAGAACCAACAGAGGTGCAGAAAGAAGCAAGAGAAGTGCAGAAATAAGCAACAGAGGTGCAGAAAGAGGCAAGAGGGGGTACAGAAAGAGACAAGAAAAGTGCAGAAAGAAGCAAAAGAGGTGCAGAAAGAGGCAAGAGAACTGCAGAAAAAGGCAAGAAAGGTGCACAAAGAGGCAAAAGGGGTACAGAAAGAGGCAAGAGGGGTGATGAAAGAAGCAAGAGAAGTGCAGAAGAAGCAACAGAGGTGCTGAAAGAGGCAAGAGGGGTGCAGAAAGAGGCAAGAGAAGTGCAGAAAGAGGGAAGAAGGGTGCACAAACAGGCAAGAGGGGTGCAGAAAGAAGCAACAGAGGTGCAGAAAGAAGCAAGAGAAGTGCAGAAATAAGCAACAGAGGTGCAGAAAGAGGCAAGAGGGGTACAGAGAGGCAACAGAAGTGCAGAAAGAAGCAACAGAGGTACAGAAAGAGGCAAGAGAAGGGCAGAAAGAGGCAAGAAAGGTACAGAAACAGGCAGGAGAGGTGCAGAAAGAGGGAACAGGGGTACAGAAAGAGGCAAAAGTGGCGCAGAAAGAGGGAAGAAGGGTGCAGAAAGAGGCAAGAGGGGTACAGAAAGAAGCAAGTGAGGTGCAGAAAGAGGCAAGAGAGGTGCAGAAAGAGGCAAGAGAGGTGCAGAAAGTTGAAGAGATGGGCAGAAAGAGGCAAAGGAAGTGCAGAAAAATAAAGAAAGGTGCAGAAAGAAGCAACAGAAATGCAGAAAGAGGCAAGAGAGGCGCAGAAAGAAGCAAGAGTGGTTTGCACACCATTAGTTCCAATTTAATACCCACATTTAGCAATAAATAACAGGTGACCATTCTAGGTTTGCAAAGGGCCTTCCACCACGCTGTAACACTTGTTGCTGCATTTTTGGTAACGTTTGAGCTGTTTGAGCTAGAAACAAGGTTTTTTTTGTTCAAATCTGCAGATTATGCAGCAGATGATGGATTATGTGGCAAATGCGAAAATGTATAATTGTGCAAAAGTCGGTGCAGCCAAACAGTCGCATAATTCCAGTGGCCCTGCTCATACCTCTGACTAGGTCCAGAAGTGCTCCTCAGCGGTTCCTTCTTTTTTTTTGTCTCATTGAGTTTATAGTTTAGCTTCTATGGAAACGAGGAAGACTAAACCTGAGGTTACCACTCCACAACACAGATTACCATCCCACATAATTACTCTCCATAACACATAATCCCACTGTACATAATTGCTATACACTAAATACCACATACTTTCTATCCGCATAATTCCACTGCACAACATACCACATAATTCCACTACACACACCCTACATCCAACTCCACTCCAAGAAACATTAATAAAACACTTTTACATTTACAACGCCAATAGCGCCAACTCTCGCAAATGCGAAACCTATTACATTGCAAATGCTTCTTTAACTAGTAGTCGCATTTGCAGAGAGGTGGAGTTAGGGGGCTGGGCCTCCGACCAGAGCGCAGGAATTCCGCTGCGTAGGACGTACAGGAGGGCTTCTTGGCCCCCAAAGTCCTCCAGGAGAAAAGTGGACTTCATCCCCCAACCCGTAGTGGTCCTATGAGGTGCGTTTGCAGAGTGGTGGAGAAAGGGGGGCATGGCCTCCGAAGACCTCTTAGCAATCCCACTGTGTGGGACTTACTGGAGGTAACAGGAGGGGTAGTTGGCCGGCAAGGACAACCTTGGGGGCCAACTACCCCTCCTATTACCTCTAGTAAGTCCCACACAGCAGAATTGGTAAGTTCTCATAGCAGGCCACACCTCCTTTGCCCACCAGTCTGCAAACGCGCTGCCTGGCGCGCTCTTCGATGGGGATTGAAGTCCCCTTCGCTACTGGGGGTGGTTAGGGGCCAACTAGCCTACCTGTTACCTCCAGTAAGACCCACACAGTGGGATTGCTGAGAGGTGGACACAGGCCACGCCCCCTTTGTCCACCACTCTGCAAACGCACCTCCTGGCGCGCTGTTGGTTGGGGGATGAAGTCCCCTTGCCTCCTGAGGGTCTCTGGGGGCCAACTAGCCCTTCTGTTACCTCCAGTAAGCCCCACACAGCTGGATTTCTGAGAGTGGTCCGAGGCCACGCCCCTTTTTATACCACTCTGCAAATGCACCGCCTGGCGCACTGCTGCTCGGGGGATGAAGTCCACTTCAGTCCTGAGGTCCTCAGGACACAAGAGGACCTCATCGCCCCACCAGCAGTGCGCCAAGAGGCGCGTTTGCAGAGCGGTGTAAAAAGGGGCGTGGCCTCAGACCACCTCTCAGCAATCCCACTGTGTGGGGCTTACTGGAGGTACCTAGTGGGCTAGTGGGCCCCTAAGGACCCTTAGGATTCAAGGGGACTTAATCCCCTAATCCAGAACGCGCCAGGATGCGCGTTTTCATAGTGGTGCAGGGAGGGGGCGGGGCCTCCGGCGAGATGCCGGCTTCTGCTTTTCTTTTTTTTTTACTAGAAGGGGGGCTGTGTGGCCCCCCTTCTTGTAATATTTTGTGGGCCCTCGGGACCCAATCCCCCAGTGCCTGCCCCCCCTTTTTTTTAAAGGGGAAGGGGGCTGCGCGGCCCCCCTCCGAGGCCTTTTTCGGCCCCGGGGACCGCATCCCCCAGGGCTGTGCCTCATTTAAAAAAAAAAATATTACGGGAGGGGGGGCCGTGTGGCCTTCCTTCCCTGGCCCACTTTTGGCCCCGGGGCCCACACCCCCCGGGGCCAAGCCTCGTTTACTTTTTTTAAAATATTTTTTGACGGGAGGGGGGCCGCGTGGTCCCACCTTCCCTGGGCCTCTTTTGGCCTCGGGGACCCCATCCCCGAGGCCTGCTCTGCTTTTTTATTATTAGTTTTGGAGGTGGACTGCGTGGCCCCCCTCCTATGGCCAATTTTGGCCCCAGGGACCCCATCCCCCGGGGCCCGGCCTTATTTAAAAAAAAAATAAAAAAAAAATAATTTAAACAGGAGTCCCGCTCCCGGGCCACGGACCCCATCCCCCTGCGCCTGGCCTCAACTTTGGGGACCGCGGGCGCATTGGGGCTCCTGCGGGAGCCGGCATTGCTTTTGGACAAGGGGAGCTGCTAACATGCAGCCCCCCTTGTCCAAAAGCAATACTGCTTCGCTTCATGGAAGTGAGAGCAGGTTTCCTGCTCTCGCTTCCATGAAGCGAAGCAGAGTTTGCAATGGCAGGGCGGGAGCTGTGCTCCCGCCCTGCCATTGCAAACTGCAAAGTCCCGGGGGTGGGCACCCCGGGACATTGCCGTAGCTGGCCCTGTGGGGTGGCGGTCTTCAGGGCCATAGAGTGCTCCAGGAGGGGGGCCGCGTGGCCCCCCTCCCAACGTGATAATAGCCCCGGGGAGGTGGTGGTCCCTGGGGCCGTGGGTCCGCAACGGACCCCCGTATTTAAATAATTAGTGCCCCAGGGAGGTGGTTGTCCCAGGGGCAGTGTGGGAGGGCTCGAGCCCCCCCACACTATAATTTTAAAACAAGCCCTGGGGAGGTGGCAGTCCCCGGGTCTGCAGGGGGGGGCGCAAGCCCCCCGCATTTAATAATTATTGCCCTGGGGAGGTGGGGGCAGGAGCCCCGCCACACAATTTTTTATTTAAAAATGAAGCCTCGGGGAGGGTGTAGTCCCCGGGGCTGCGGGGGGGGGCGCGTGCTTCTGCACCTTATTAATAAAGCCCCAGGGAGGTGGCGGTCTCCGGGGCTGCGAGGGCCCGCGCGGCCCCCGCATATATCATGCGCATTGCCCCCGAGACCTGGCCCACCCGAGGGCTCATTAAAATATAGCGCGGGACACCGCGCTTCGTTTTTAAAAAAAATTCACGGCGGGATTCGCGCACCAAGCGCGAATGCTGCTGTTTTTTTTAAAACAAAATGCTTTTTTAGGCTGAGCAGGCCTGGGGGGTTAGGGTGTTTCTACCCCTGCCCCCTTTTCTTGTTTTTTTATCCTTATTTCTTGTGACTCTGTTTTACCGAGTCACAAGATGGCTGCCAACACTTCTTGGTTTGGAGTGTTGACAGCCAATCAAAATGAAGCTCGTGATCAGGAGGGTTCGCAAATCCTCCTCGGCCACCAGATATCGATATTTTTTATTATTTAATTTCTCTGGAACTACTAAACGGATTTACACCATCTAAAAAAAAAAAAGAACTCTTTCTGAACCAAGACCTACCTTTTTGCCAAATTTGGTGTAATTCCGTTCAGCAGTTCGGGCTGTAGCTTTGTCTAAAGTTTCCTATGGAAATTAACATGGAGAAAACGCGCTTTGGGACCCCCCCTTTTTTCGCGGCCCCCGCTCGAATCACCCCAAAACTTTCAAGACAGGAGCTGACCTGAGCAAACCATTAATTTTGCAAATTTCGCGAAGATTCGTCAAACGGCGCCAAAGATATTGCCAAAAGAAAAAACGCTTTTTGAATAGAAACGAGGTCCTAACTATAACTACCTACTGGCGACCACCAGTAGGTAATACACATATATATCTCAAAAGACCACAACTTCCCTCAGCTTGCAGAAAGTATACACACATTCCAATAATGCTTGCACCAAAGATATGGCAATATCCACAGAATGTGCAAGGATTGGCACAACGCCCCCAACGCGTTTCGACGAACAAGTCACATTGATCACTTTAGTCCGTGATCAAGGCGACTTGGTCATCGAAATGCGTTGGGGCCATTGTGCCGATCCTTGCACTTGGATATTGACTTTAAATCTTCAGTGCAAGCATTAATGGAATACTTTCTGTGAGTCGAGGGAAGTTGTAGTCTTTTGATACTAATTTCAGAGCTCAGATCCCAAAAAAGCCCAAATATATATTATATATATATATACACATACATATACACATATATATATATATATATATATATATACATATACACATATATATATATATATATATATATATACATATACACATATATATATATATATATATATATATACACATATATATATATATATACACACATATATATATATACACATATACACATATATATATACACATATACACATTATCTACTGGCGGTCGCCAGTAGATAGTTATAGTTACAACCTATTATCCATAGGAAATCCGCGACATTCTATTTGCAATAACGTTGGCGTCGGTTGACGAATCTTCGCGAAAGCTTCCAACTTGTTGGGGCGCTCCGGTCCGCTCCTACCCTGAAAGTCTCGGGGTGATACGTCAAGCGGGGGCCGAGAAAAAGGGGGTCCCAAAACGCGTTTTCCCCATTCATTTTTCCATAGGAACCTTTAGTCGCAGCTACAGCTCGAACTGCTGAACGGAATTACCCCAAATTTGGCAAAGAGGTAGCCCTTGGTTCAGACTGGTGCCTTTTGCTAAAATGGTGTAAATCCGTTCAGTAATTCCTGAGAAATTCACAATTAAAATCACATATATATCTATGGGCGCGTCGGATCCGCGTACCCTCCCGATCACGAGCTGCATGCTAATTGGCTGTCAACACTCCAAATCAAGAAGTGTTGGCAGCCATTTTGTCCCTCGGTAGAACCGAGGGACAGAAACAAGTGCGCAAAGCGCAAAAGGGGGCAGGGTAGAAACACCCTGACTCCCTAGGTCTGCTCAGGGGGTCCCACAAGGACCCCTGGGCAGAAAGATTTTTTTTTTAAATCGGCGGGATGCGCTTAGGGTGCGCGTATCCCTCCGAGAAAAAAAAAGTAACAAGTGCGCAAAACGCACAAAGGGGGCAGGGTAGAAACACCCTAACCCCCTAGGCCTGCTCAGGGGTCCCACAAGGACCCCCTGGGCAAAAAAAAGCATTTAAAAAAAAAAAAAATCGGCAGGATGCGCTCAGGGTGCGCGAATCCTGCCGAAAAAAAAAAAATCGAAGCGCGGTCTCCCGCGCTTCGATAGTACTGGCCCCCGGGTGGGCCAAGTCCCGGGGGCATGCTGGGGGGGTTAATTTTATGTGTGGGGGCCTCTAAGGGCCCCCAAGCCCCGGGGACCACCACCCCCGGGGCTTTATGCATAATGGTTGCGGGAGGGCTCTGAGCCCTCCCGCAGCCCCGAGGACCACCACCTCCCCGGGCTTCTTTTTTTAAATGAAAAACCTGTGTGGGGGGCTCCAGCCCCCACACGCCCGGGACCGCCACCTCCCGGGGCTGTGCACACGATGGGAGGGGGCCGCGCGGCCCCCTCCTGGAGCCCTTGATGGCCCTGGGGTGCCTACCCCGGGACACTGCTGTTTGCAATGACAGGACGGGAGCCTCGCGGCTCCCGTCCTGTCATTGCAAACTTGCTTTGGATATTGGAAGAGAGAGCAGGAAACCTGCTCTCTCTTCCAATATCCAAAGCCGATTGCTTTTCCACATGGGGAGCAGCATGTCAGCTGCTCCCCATGTGGAACAGCAATGCCGGCTCCCAAGGGACGTGGGGAGCCGGCGGGACTGTGGGGGTTTGGGGACCCCCCACAGTCCCCAACGAGAGGCCAGGCCCCGGGGATGGGGTCCCCGGGGCAAGTAGTGGCTCGGGAGGGGGCCACGCGGCCCCCCTCCCCAAAGTTTTCAAAAATAATAAAAAAAAAAAAAAGGGTATGGCCGGCCCGGGGATGGGGTCCCCGGGCCTTAAAATGGCCAGAGGAGGGGGCCACGCAGCCCCCTCAAAATATTAAAAATAAAAATAGAGGCCATGCCCCGGGAGATGGGGTCCCCGGGGCCAATACAGGCCCGGGGAAGGGGGGCCACGCGGCCCCATTCCCGTTTTTTTTTAAATTTTGAAATTTAAAAAAAGGGGTAAGGCCCTGGGGGATGGGGTCCTCAGGGCCCAAAAACAGAAAAAAGGAAGGGGGGCCACACAGCCCTCCTTCAGGGGACAAAAAAAAACAAAAAAAAAAAACGATCGGGCCCACAGGCCCCGCCCCTTCCTTCACCACTCTGCAAACGCGCCCCTGGCGCGTTTGCAGAGGGGAACGAATTCCCCTTGAATACTGGGGGTCCCTGGGGCCAACTAGCCCACCAGGAACCTCCAGTATGCGCCAGGGGCTGCCTTGCAGAGAGGTGTACAGAGGCCACGCCCCTTTTACACCTCTCTGCAACGCAGCTCTGTGGCGCTTTTGGAGGTATATGGTGGGCTAGTTGGACTCCGGGGACCCTCAGGATTCAAGGGGACTTAATCCCCCAACTTAAAACGCGCCACGGGGCGCGTTTGCACAGTGGTGAAGGGAGGGGCGGGGCTTCAGGTGACATGTGTGCAAACAGGCCCCGTGGCGCGTTTTAAGATGGGGAATTAAATCCCTTTAATCCTGAGGGTCCCTGGGGCCAACTAGCCCAACAGGTACATCCAGAAAGCGCCACAGAGCTGCGTTGCAGAGAGGTGTAAAAGGGGTGTGGCCTCTCTACACGTCTCTGCAACGCAGCCCCTGGCGCATATTGGAGGTTCCTGGTGGGCTAGTTGGCCCCTAGGGACCCTCAGGATTCAAGGGGACTTAATCCCCCAACTTAAAACGCGCCACGGGGCGCGTTTGCACAGATGTAACCTCAGGCCCCGCCCCTCCCTTCACCATTGTGCAAATATTCCTCTAAAATCAGCCGAAATACGAATTCCGATTTACTCACCTGTTATCAGGAGAGACCTCAGTGCTGTATCTTTCAGCCCAGTACTGGTCCTGAAAAGTAATTCTAACCATACTTACCAGTAACTTGAATTTCCTTCCATAGGCTAACATTGACTGGTTTCACTTGGAAATTCTTCTAAGTGTGGAGTTTTGGAACTTTAAAATATTCCTCTAAAATCAGCCGAAATACGAATTCCGATTTACTCACCTGTTATCAGGAGAGACCTCCGTGCTGCATCTTTCAGCCCAGTACTGGTCCTGAAAAGTAATTTTAGCCGTACTTACCGGTAACTTGAATTTCCTTCATAGGCTAACATTGACTGGTTTCACTTGGAAATTCTTCTAAGTGTGGAGTTTTGGAACTTTAAAATATTCCTCTAAAATCAGCCGAAATACGAATTCCGATTTACTCACCTGTTATAAGGAGAGACCTCAGTGCTGTATCTTTCAGCCCAGTACTGGTCCTGAAAAGTAATTTTAACCGTACTTACCAGTAACTTGAATTTCCTTCCATAGGCTAACATTGACTGGTTTCACTTGGAAATTCTTCTAAGTGTGGAGTTTTGGAACTTTAAAATATTCCTCTAAAATCAGCCGAAATACGAATTCCGATTTACTCACCTGTTATCAGGAGAGACCTCAGTGCTGCATCTTTCAGCCCAGTACTGAACCTGAAAAGTAATTTTAACCGTACTTACCGGTAACTTGAATTTCCTTCATAGGCTAACATTGACTGGTTTCACTTGGAAATTCTTCTAAGTGTGGAGTTTTGGAACTTTAAAATATTCCTCTAAAATCAGCCGAAATACGAATTCCGATTTACTCACCTGTTATCAGGAGAGACCTCAGTGCTGCATCTTTCAGCCCAGTACTGATCCTGAAAAGTAATTTTAACCGTACTTACCAGTAACTTGAATTTCCTTCCATAGGATATCATTGCCTGCTTTTTGCTGAAAAAGTTTCTAAGTGTTGATTTTTGAAACATACAAATATTCCTCTAAAATCAGCCGAAATCCAAATTCTGATTTACTCACCTGTTATCAGGAGAGACCTCAGTGCTGCATCTTTCAGCCCAGTACTGGTCCTGAAAAGTAATTTTAACCGTACTTACCAGTAACTTGAATTTCCTTCCATAGGCTAACATTGACTGGTTTCACTTGGAAATTCTTCTAAGTGTGGAGTTTTGGAACTTTAAAATATTCCTCTAAAATCAGCCGAAATACGAATTCCGATTTACTCACCTGTTATCAGGAGAGACCTCAGTGCTGCATCTTTCAGCCCAGTACTGATCCTCAAAAGTAATTTTAACCGTACTTACCGGTAACTTGAATTTCCTTCATAGGCTAAGATTGACTGGTTTTCAGCAAAAAAGTTTCAAAGTGTTGATTTTCACAAACTACAAATATTCCTTAAAAATCGCCTGTATGACTTAAACGCATTTTTTCAACTGTTTACAGGAGATGCACCAGTGCTGGATCCAGGATCCAACACTGAGTAAGAAAAAGTAACGATAACAGTTTTTACCTGCTAAGTGAATTTCCTTCCATAGGATAACATTGGTGATTCTATGAGAAAAAGTTTCTAAGTGTCAACTTTTAAAATACAATAATATTCCTTAAAAATCACGACTGTAACCAAAACGCTTTTACTCAACTGTTTACAGGAGATGTACCAGGACTGAATCTAGGATCCAGTCCTGTGGTTACAAAAGTAATCCATAAAGTAACTAATTGCATTTAACTAGAAATTCACATTGAGCTGAATGTTGCATTGTGTTTGAAAATGTGTTGCCCATTGCAACAACTGTAACTACTGTACTTAAAAGTCTATTGCCTATCTGCAAAGTATTTAAACTAAAGTAATTCATTCTGAGAAAGTATTTTTTGTAATGTAATGTATAATGTAATTACAATGTAATTTAAAAAATAAAATATGTAAAAAAAATGTTTCTAAAAATGTAGTAAATCAGTATGAAAAAAATTAATATAACAATTAATACATTTAAAAATTGTCATTTACAAAACCTTTGAAATTCACTGAAAAACCGTAGGTTTCAGGCACGTTATAGTTAGAAATTAGCATTTAAAAAACCTTTGAAATTCACTGAAAAAACCATAGGTTTCAGACACGTTATAGTTACAAATTAGCATTTAAAAACCTTTGAAATTCACTGAAAAAACCATAGGTTTCAGACACGTTATAGTTACAAATTAGCATTTAAAAACCTTTGAAATTCACTGAAAAAACCATAGGTTTTAGGGACAGTTTTAGTTACTTGGACATTGCACGTCAGACAAAACCCGCGGAATTCCCCCGCAGAAGCATAGCAATAATGCACTGAACGAAGCA